>OZ007572.1:59088695-59218695 GCA_963931925.1 Onchidella celtica | reverse complement strand
ACGAGAGCAGTCACACCCAGCAATGACAAGTCAGAATTTTGGCATGTTACAAAGGGGGAGAGTTGTATACTTGCCATAAAATTGTCAAAGGCTCATAGGAATTCTTTATACTAGGAAGACGTGGAATCTTACCGATAATCGAGAGCACATCTTCTGTTCATCAAATTTATGGAATACAGAAAGTTTTAAAAACAAAATAACCCAATTATCCCCCCACTGACATAGTGATGGAAATTGACATTTTTATTGACAAAATCTTATGAAACAGATAGTCTGCGGGGTCACAGCAAGGCTTGAGGGAAAGTCAAAATTTGGCAAAAAGAGAAAAAAAAGTGGTATGTAGAAAAGCCTGATGTAAGAACTACTACAGAAACGATGATATGATGAAAAGCGAAGGAAAAGGAAAGACGCATCGAGCTTTTGGTACAATAACCACCTTTAGAAATAAGAAATACAACGGCATAGAACGTTAAACACAAAAAAATTTTAAAAATCAAACACTTGAAAAATCGTAGAACATTAATTAACCAATATGGATACCGAACATCTGCCAGCCCCAAACTTGGATGATCGGAGTGCAGCCCGTCTGTCAGCGTACATTTTTTATGCGGCCATCTCCTGCAGAATGTCAGTGGAGCGACGATATTATATTCATGACGAAACTTGCCCACAGATGACATTCAGTGAGGCTGCAGTCATGATCGATCATGAATTTTATACGCTAAATCCGTGAGAGGTAAGAGATCTTCACAGATGATACTACTGGTAGTTGGGTCAAGGGCAAGTACAAATATTTATGGACATAATTATTAGAAAATATCCCCATGCGTCTGTTCGTTCTCCTGAGACTATATTTGTTGAAACTGGTAAAGTGAATGACGAAAACTCGTAGGTAGCTGGAATATCAGTGCTCACGAGACGCCAGTGACCTTATCCGTGTAAAGACAGTTACTAGTCTTCGTTTTGATCATGATAATTATGGTCCCATCACTCTCAGCTTTCATTCCTCAGTGGGGATGGCTGGAGACATTTTGTACAGAAATTTGCATCATCGCGGTCACTGTGGACACAGAAGTACATGTATAATTGAGCAGTACCACTACCAGTGTTTACATTCCCAGATGGCGTTGTTTCACCTAGAAAGCGAAATTTGTTATGACAATGACATTTTAGGTGTATTCATTAATCGTCAGTGAGAGAATTAATTCAAGTACTTCGGTCCAGGACGCGGTTTTCTCGATCTGGGGTTATTTCTGAATATAGGTCAAATATCCATTCTAATTTCCCATTTGGGTCTCGGTACGGATACACCCTTATATTCCCGCACCATGATAAAAGTCTTGCAACATCATATATAAAAGTTTCTTGGCCAGGAAAATGCATGAATTTTGTTATTTTGTAAAAATAGGCTGATGTCAGCTTTGATCAGTTTGTATTCATGAGCTCAAAATTATATTGGAAAATAACAAAATTCACAAAGCGAAAAATAAAGCAATAATTTTGCTTAAAGTAGAAAAATGGGAACGAGCGTCCGTGGGCGTGTCTTTATTTTGCCTTTTGTCTAAAAACAAATGCTTGAATACACGCACAATCACCTGTTTTCTTTTTCTCCTCGTGTTGGATGTTTCTGCTTGACATTCATGTGTTCAGAAAATTCAGCCACTGGTTATTGAGTTAAGTCCAGACAGGACAGTGTTCACCATTTATGTGGACTTTTCTGTGACATCGTTCATTGCTTATTGGAATTGCTCCCTTGCGTTTTTTTCCGGAGTAGAAAATGAATGATTCATTGGCTACTGTCTGCCTGACAGATCCAAACACTTGGTTTACACATTACACTTGTTCCTCCTGATGCCAGTCTGAGGGCAGAGTCTGTGCAGTATCATAGCCCTTTTTGTGCAGTGGTTTTCATAAGTTTACACATGTCCCTGGCCGTAGCAGTCTGAGGGCCGAGTCTGTGCAGTATCATAGCCCTTTTTGTGCAGTGGTTTTCATAAATTTATACATGTCCTTGGCCGTACCAGTCTGAGGGCCGGGTCTGTGCAGTATCATGACCCTTTGATACAGTGGTTCTCATAACTTTACGTTAATGTCCCTGATCAAACCAGTCTGAGAGCAGAGAGTGTGCAGTGGCATGGCACGTTGATCCCGTGGTTCTCTTAACTTTACACATGTCTCTGGTCATCCCAGCCTGAGGGCAGAGCTATTGGGTATCATAGTCCTTTGATACGGTGGTTCTCATAACTCTTTATTAATGTCCCTGTCCATCCCAGCCTGAGGGCAGAGCTATTGGGTATCATAGTCCTTTGATACAGTTGTTCTCATAACTCTTTATTAATGTCCCCGTCCACCCCAGCCTGAGGGCAGAGCTATTGGGTATCATAGTCCTTTGATACAGTGGTTCTCATAACTCTTTATTAATGTCCCTGTCCATCCCAGCCGGAGGGCGCCGGAGTCCATTCAGTACCCCCATAACCCTTCGATCCAGACGCCTGTTTTCAGCTCGGAGCACTGGTTCTCAGTGTCCCAGGCATTGTTCCTCCCATTACCATCCCAGTTTTCCCCAATGCCTCACGCAGTTTGAATTGCCATCTGATACCCTTTTTTCACCACTGTACTTTTACGGTGGAAATTATTGAACTGAATTTCTCCCAAGGGGCCAAGTGCTTCCCGTTTGAGAATCACTGGCCTCAGCCAAACAGGACGGCCGACCCATATTTGAGAAGTATCAGGTACAGAATCACAGACTGGAGAGCCACTCTTCACAGTTCGGCTCAATTGGCACTCCTTAATATGTCTTTCGCCGGGGTCAGAATCATTTATTTATTTATTTAGAATGCTTAATTGCTATCACCGCTTATTTGTAGGTTCTCCATCGGACCTCGACGGACGTTCATAGTTTGGTCGTTCAAATTTAAGTTAACCCCCTAGACTGCACGTGTCACCAGTCGTACATAAAAAAAAAAAAGGATCACTCGGCTGCAGTTTTGACAGGAATTCAACGTGAGAAAGGCTAGTTTTAGTAATTTGTACAACATATTATACTAAATCAACCAAATGTTCAGGAAAGCCCCTTAATTATGCCCCGAAGAACAAATTCTCACAAAATGAGAAATTTTGATCCTGTGGCTGAATTTTCTGTACTCTATAGGCAGAATGCGCATATCCGCCATCTTTTATGATGTAATAATGATAATAATGGATGGCGTTTATACAGCGCATATCCACTAAAATGCTCTTTGCACTTTAAAGAAGCAACATGTCAACCACAGAGCAGAATGGAGCGCCTACGCGCGAAGCGCTCAACACACTACACTGCTCCTTTCTCTCTCCCTGTCTCGCTCACTCTCTCTCTCTCTACCTCTCTCTATCTCAGAGCAAATTGTAACGCAGCCTGTTAGGCGCAGTTCACAACTCACGACAGTTCACAACTCGTAACTCAAATAATATTTGAATATTTATTAATAATAATAATATATATTTAGTAAATTTTGTTGTTGCTTGCGGGGGGATGATATGGATAAATTTTAATTAATTTCAATTTTGCCCGGGCAGGGGCCTGTTCGGCCTGATCTTTACGATTTCCAACTGCCAAGGTATCTTTAACGTGCGCAACATGCTCGCGGGCCCTCCGAAATTTTTTGTCCTTATCCGAGAAGACTAGGTACTCGATCCTACCCCCCAATAGGATCAGGGACTTGAAAATATGAGAAAAATCCCAATTTCCAACATGCCTGCACTGCCCGGGTTTTGAACCCGGGACCCTTGGCATGACAGGCGAGCACCTTGCCTCTAGACCACTTGGTCCTTTAGTGACCGGACCCACGCTTCACCATTGCGATTGTGGCATTGATTTTGATTCGTTGGCTGATTTGCACTGCGAGCACAGGAGGCATCGCGAACAAACCAGCGGCGAGCTAAAAGTAGTTCGCTGCAGTAAACAATGTGACGTGTGTACATGTTCAGTGGGAGACGTTCTGTCAATTCTTTCACTTCCTTTGCCCTGTTTACATGGATGGTAGGGAATCTGACCAGCATGGATCCATCCTTTCCCACCCTTGTCATAACAAATAACTACAGTGCAACCAGCAGGTATTTTAACCGCTTAGACATAATAATATCTCGAAGTGACACGAATCAGCTGATCCAGCGGCCATCTTTAGTGTAGGAAGAACAAAAAAACACAACTAAAACACTCTGTGGCGTCATGGGCATTCTACCTATAGCTGAAGTCCGTATTGGCAGTAGCATGCTGGTATGGTATTTGAGGTTGGAGCGTCCAGCTGCAGAATTCTCGCATTTAGCATTCTTGGCCCTGAAAGTGGCATGCCAGAGACAACTGTTCAACCCTCCCCATTTTACCAGAGAAGAAAGGAAGTTCATTTGCATCCCAGCATAAACTTGGGAAAGAATATTATTATGTCACTATTGTATATACAGTATCAGCTTCCCTTTATCTTCACACAAAAGCAATATAGGATATTCACAGGTGACGTCTCAAAGCTGAAAACAAAGCTAGAAAAGAAGAGAGAGAGAGGGGGGGGGCAAGAGAGGTAAGAGTGAGTGAGATAGGGGAGAGAGAGAGGAGAGAAAGAGAGAGGGGAAGTGAGAGAGTGAGAGGGGAGAAAGATATGGGGGCTAGAGAGAGAAAAAGAGAGGGGGAATAAAAAGAAGAGGGATAGAGAGAGAGAGGGAGAGAGAGGCGGAAAGAGAAGGGAAGAATGAGAGAGAGAGAGGGAGATAGAGAGAGAGAGACAGACAGACAGAAAGAGAAAGAGAGAGGGGAAGAATGAGAGAGAGAGGGAGATAAGCGAGTGAGTGAGAGAGGGAGAGAGAGAGAGACAGTCAGACAGACAGACAGAAAGAGAGAGAGAGAGAGATAGAGAGAGGGAAAGGAGAGGTGCTAAAAAAAGAAGAGGAAAATTGGTGTCCAGCCCCCCAAACCCCACCCCCAGGCATACATACCGGAGACACAAATTACAGTGTACGTCCCGTCTAAAAGTGTACAAATTTGCCTATGACGATGACACAGTTACGCCAGATCTCATTAGGAACGAAACAGAACAATGTCCCCCCACCCTCACTTTCCCCTGACCGATATGTTCACGCCCCATCCAAGAAGGATCAACAGTCGACTGTCAACTAGCTCAGGTATCCAATCAGTAAGAAGTACTTTGTGTTGATTGTCAGAAGATGGAAACATCCTGCTATTTGAATGTTAGCTTTTTCTTTTTTTCTTTTGTCATTTGTACATTGAATATTAAAGACCTCCCGTTGTACCCCCATGACATCGTGATATACGCTGTCATTCCCCCCGTGAAAGCCATAACGACGCACGTTATCTGAGTTAGATAGTTTCCTCTGACAGCGGTACTTTCAGCCAGAGAATTCTGTATGGCAGTTTAAAACGATGGGCTATTATTATAGATTTGGAAGAAATAATGAAGCTAGCTAAAGACCCCCGGCCGCGTGATTTTTTTTCGCTCTCACTTGAACCAAATTCAGGAGCGTGGCGGCAACAGCTCCAACAACTACAGGGGTTTTTGGGTGACGTTCAGAGGCATTTTAGGGTTAGGTTAGTGTTAGGGTGCACAGTCCAGAGATTGCAGCACCCATGGCAGTGTTAGGTAGGACGAAAAATTACTCAGCCGATGACCTGTGTTTGGGGGCGTGTTACTGCCCCGCTCCTGAATTTGGTAAAGTGAGTATGAAAAAAAATCAGCCCCCCCACCCCCCGGCTCTGCCCTGCCCGGGATTAATCTGTTCATCAGTTTCTGCTCTGGGTGATTATAATGGATCTACCTCACCTTGCCTGCTCCTTTAGGTTTATTTAGCAGTAGTTGTTTATTTGTTTGTTTGCCTGCTTTTAGTTAAATCTTACTGCACTACCTTTGGGGGTTAACGCCTTACGTACCCGGCCAGCATTCATCCAATGGCAGTATATCTGCGCACGCACTGGGCGATGCATGAGTACATCGCAGGAAGTGATAGCGTCATGAACTTGTGGAAAAAGAAAAGATCGGATGCCGAAATGAACGACACAAAGCAAACTCAAAAAAAAAATACTCCTCTATAATTTCAAACCTTCAAATCTAAAAAGGAACCAATGGCAGGTCGAAGGGAAGGCACGGATAAAATTTCAGGCAAATCCCAGCTGTATGAGTGGCGGTAGGTCTTGTTGAAAATCCCGCGAGTTTTTTAAAAAATTATATAAAATGAGAAGTCACGCCCCCCTCCAACAACAACAACAGCAACAACAACAATAACAACTACTAGGTACTACTACCACAAAAGGTTCCATATTTATTTTATATATCTGGACCCCAATCACTTTTTAAAAGTAGACCTGAGAAAGCCATTGTCTTCGGGCGCGACTGTCTCGACAAATTAATTGCTCACCGAACCCAGTTTTTGGATTTAAGTGGATAAAATGTATATTTTGGAAAATGGCAACTAGCAAAGAGAAATGGTAGGGATGGTTACATATTGTAGTCCAGCAGTTCAATGACTGATTGCGAATTTTAAAAACGTATCTTATGTATTGCGACGTATGTGAAATGTCCAGGTCTGGAGAATTTGCTCGTAACTTTTCGCTCGAAGTCAGGACAGCATTTTTGCTAGCTGCTCAACAATGGCGCATGAAGTGAATATTTATGAAGTAGGAATTAGGTAGCATTTCTTGTATTTGTGTGGGAATTTAGGTGGTAAATTATCCTGTGTGTTTGACTTTGTTTTAGTGCATAAAAATATGCGTGTCGTGTTTCTGTACCTGAGTGACCCAAGGTGCATCTAGCTGTAAGCACTTTTATCATTCACATGAGACATTCAGCATTCCCGAATGCACTCGGTATTTAACAGAATGAGCATTCATTCATTAACCTCTGCATGTTCTTAATGCGCCAGTTAATTGCCGACACGAGTGCATTGTACTTGTTGTACAGAACACATGAGGTGACGAATTATAATGGAGCTGTCAGAAGGTGCCATTTCCCCTGAAGTAAAAGAATCCTGGCAGTAACTATCAGGTTTGGCTACACCCTTGACTTCTCCTCACCTTAGCCAATTTCCCATAGGGCAGAATTATTACAGCTGACACGGCAGTTATTACATTCCAGATTGTAACATCTTTCTCATTGGACGTCAGGGTTCCTTACGTCTGTAGGGCAAACAGCTTTTTTTCTTTTTTTTAAGGACATTTTTAAATTTCAGTAGCGCAGAAACTCAAATGGTCATGGCCTGACGGCAATAATAACTACATTACCAACACAAGTTGGCCCGCTGACTCGGGGAATACACAGATGTGATCTTTAAAGTTATATTTCGATCACCAGTGTGTAAAAGGAGGCGCAGAACGTAATTTCCTGTCTTGCTTTTTAATACTACTCAAAGAAAATGTGCCTTTTTTTCCAGCTCAAAATATGGGAACACTGTCTTCTATTCATCTCAGTTGTGGCTCAACATCAACAAGTATTAAAAAGGCTAGGGCTAGGGAGCTTCCACACGTTTTAGAATAGGCTGTTGTTATAAGCACGTATGCACCCCTAGCGTTTTGCACTAGGGACGCCTGCGTAAACGTACCAATCCCTAATCCCGTCCTTATCCTCGATCCTAAATCTTATTGAATCCCTAACCCTGCCCCCCTACTCTTTCAACCCCCCAAAAAAAACAGGAAGAAAAGAAAAAGAAATTCCGAAAGAATAATTAATGAAGGCTGTTGTTTGGAGTATTTCGGAAGGGAGCTCTCTAGCTCTGGTCACAAAAGGCTTTAACAAACGTACCCATAGCGCAAAAACGTGGGGAACGTACATTCTTGTCACATCCTTTGAAATATGCCCACGTACACCTTTACGTCTTTCTTTGCGTAATTTGTTCCGTACAATGCAAGGCCCAGTGGTTAAGAAACCTTGATTGATTACACTGGAGGCCTCACTTCCTTTATAGTATGTTAATGAAGACACCTGTGAACAAAACCCAAAATGCATAGATTTTTCATGCTTGGCCGAGGAGATTTCATCCGTTTGAAGATTCTTTTGACTTTTCCCGTGTAAAGTGGAGACATTTGTATTGATCACCAGCGTCGTGTGGGAAGTGTGTCTTACCAAACCTGGAAACAAGAACTCTGATGAAGAGATACGAGGTCCATGTTTTTGTGTCACAATGGAGCAATGATTTGTATTTTTGAAAACTCTGACACCGATTGGTGGTTTACAAATCACCAGATGCTCGTTTTTCCCCCACTTTTCTCAGACCCCTTCACCTTGTTTTCTTTTCTTCACTCTGCCATTGTTCCTGTTACCAGCGACAAGAATATTACGTAGTTGTCATGTAACAACACTGCCGTAGGCCGGTACTTCTTCTCTTGTTCATCATCATGTTAACCATTTCCGGTATCAAAAGATGAGTGAGTGTTTTGAGCCGTTTCCTTATTTCTAGACATTTATTATTATTATTATTATTTTGAGGGTGTTTTTTTACCGGCTATTTGTCTGAAACTTGTTAGTACCAAAAATGTTGTTGATACTAATAACATGCTCGTACTACATAATAATACATAATTATGTAACGTGTGGCTCACTTAGAAAGATGATCGTTATGTATGTACTCGTATGTTCTTGCTTACTTTGACGCTACATTATTCATTTATGTTTTTCCTCTTTAATGCATTTGTCATCCTATTTCTGTGCAGGAACCCTCACTATTTGCTGTGGCTAAACTGCTGGAGAGTGGACTGGTCAACTTGGGACGTGTGGAGGTGCTGTGGCGACCTATGACTGCACACCTGTTAGAGGTAGGTCATGTCAACAATTACAGCTTGTCATCTGTCCCAGGATCTCAGGGAGTCGCCTGAACATCGCACAGGATGGCCTTTGGTGAAACATCTCCCCTTAACCCTGTAGGAACTACTGGTCCAGATTTGGATCACCAAGTTTAAAACTGACCCCGGCCCGGAAACCCATGACATTGAGGTTGAAATTACCACCTCCCCAGCCCTAAAAATGCATCATTTTGGGACAAAATTCCAGTGATTCATTCACTGGCATTAAATCGGGCATATTTTGAGCATTTAAAAATCTTTGGCCCTGTTTGGCAACACATTTGTAAAAGTCTGGACAAGCGTGAAGAAATTAGCCAATGAGATTTCTGCAGTTGGTTTCCTCAAATAAAGGAGCCATCCTGGCAATGTTTTTCCTGTCTTCCGCTGTTGTATGGGACAGGTTTCTCGCTTGCGGATTACTCTTTCACAACGTGCCAGAACGACTAAGCAGTCAGCAACCAATTTTTATCAGGGTTTGTCTCAAAACATTAAACTGCCCTTGGTTACTTATAACAGCTTGCAAACGAAACCTTGTCGTTTTAGAAATAGAAAATGTGGGATCGGGAAATGTGGAAAGAGAATTCATTGTTTTGGGGAAAGAAAATGCTGCAGTGAAAGTTGAATTGGAAATTGCTCAGCGCCATTCCATATCCAAAAACAACTAATAAATCCGAGAGAGTAAATGCGGTGTTTTGTCAGAGGAAAAAGTGAAAAACCTTAAGCTTGTGGGCAATTATTTTGTAATCTGTGTGAGATCAAGAATTCCCAACTTAAAGTTATGCATGAATTTGTCTGGGTATGAAAAATGCAGTGGGTCACAGCTCACGGGGCAGCCCGTCTTTAAGTCATTAATGAATAATTATGGAACTAATCACATTATATGCAGCGCTGCACAGAGGCCAGAACTTTTCACATTCCTGGATATTTGGCTGCAATCACTATGTTATCTCGTTTGTTTCTCTCCTCATTGTTCACACAAATTTGAGAATAAGAAAAAAAAATAACGAACAAGTTGAAAGAATTGTTTTGCTGTGTTTATTTACTCTGGCACGTGTGCGAGGAAAACGAGATGTTCTGGAGGAAGTCAGCATTGGGAACTATGCAGGGGAACATTGCTCGGTGTCAGCGGGTTTCCCCCATTCCAGTGGATGTGGCTGGCGAAATAGTAAAATTATGCCAAATGCCGGACAAAATATCGAAATAAAGAACCGAATTTATGGCTTATGTTGTATTGCTGAGTTTTGGGAGGGGAAGGATGCACTGTTGAATTTGAATGCCTCAGCATAAATTGTTCAGCATTCGAGGCCGTTTTTGGTACGATCAGTAATTCTGTACTTTGCACTGGCGCCTGTATCAACACCGAACACCCCTGTGAATTCCACTTTGATGCTTTTATTTTTCACTCTGCACCTAATCCAACTGACTTTCTCCATTTCACTGTGGCTGACTGGTTTCCAAGCCATTGGGTGACTTTGACATGAAACTCGAATTGATAAAGATAATCAAAGCGAAGCGAGCCTTACAATTTTGAAATAACATGTCAAATCAAGCTTTCGAGAAGTCTTTCAGAGTCTTACATTTAGTTTCATGGCACAATATACAGGTTGCTGGTTGTGCAATGTGCTGATTTAAATAAACCTCGCGACAAAAAAAGAATGTCCAGACATTTTTTAGTACGTGAGAGGTTTACACAAATCAGCGCCCGATGTCCGAGAAAAGGCTTGGAGACCAGCCAGATTATTGCAGTTTTATGGCCACCCCGGTGGGCGTTGCTCAAATGTAGCTAAAAGGCCGTCTAGTCAGGCCGAGACCTGGGGAAATTGCGCAAGCATTGAATTATGGGTCAGATTTTATGATTCCCGCCTTTCAAGGTCGACTCAAAGTGGACAGTTTGTCTTCATCGACGTCACACAATCGTGAATGTGACGAGGATCTGGCGGGGTGGGGAAGACAACTTTCAAGGTGTGACCATTCTGTTCAGTTGTCTCAAAAGTAATGGTTCATTGCCATTTCAGATTAACTTATCTCAAATAGTCAATTTTGTAAGATCCCCTGAAGACAAACTTGCTAACGTCTGTGTCAGTTTTTTGTTGTTGTTGTGTATTTCATCATCAATTTGAGCATCGCCGTATTCCGAGTTTAAAGCCAGTTTTGATGTGGTCCCGCGAGATCAGTCTTTTTATTGAAATCTTACAACTCGGAAGAAAATGGATTAGACATGATATTGCATTCTGAGATTATACTTCCTCTCTCACAGATTACACAAATGTTTCTGTACGTATTTCCATTTCGGAGATGCGTCATCGAAAATGTCCCTATTTGAAACAGAGTATTTTGGATTTGAAGATCAAAACTGGCCACGGCTTGTTGGTGGCTTTTTGTACTCGTATCTACCATTGGACTTTGCCGCAGTGGAATCTTTTATGTTATAAACTTTTTGCTGTTTCCCGGGTTGTTTTCAGAAATCAGAAAAGATCATTGGAGTGCATAATTTAAATGACTGTGCCTTCCCTTGACTCACTATCTACAATGACCAGTACGGATTTTCTATACCTGCATCAGAAATTTGTCATGCATTTCACATCCAGCCAGGAAGAGTAATTAGATTAATTATTTTTGTGTGTGGCATTTTATATGTTTAATTGGGCATCATTAGTCGTGATCGGCAGAGACGTAGCGCAGAATAGAACTTGAAGACGCATCATATTTGTGATGATATTAGAAATACACGCATACCTGAAATTAAAGCAAAAATCACCCATTTGAACTTTGCAGTCTTAACAGACTAATGTAAGCGTTAATTTTACCTCTCATTTTGCGTCTAATTTTGCCCAACTAAATATAATTATTACATAATAGTCAGCATGGAAGACTGGGTGTGTCTGGCGACCAGGGCAGAGATATCAGTATTTGCAGGTAAGTGCCTGTCAGTAATGTGATGATACTCCTCTTGGCTGGATTACTTCCCGGATTTCAGAAAGATTCCACTGCTGCAAATTCATGCAATTGTTTTATTTATTCACTGACATGAAAACTTTGCTGTCTTTGATAAGTAACATCCTTTTTTGAATACTATTTAAAAGCATAACTATTTATCGATGTCCCCAGGACTTTTCATGTTGCCATCTGTTTTGTCCTCACTATAATATTCTCTGTCCCCAGCCAGCTGTGAAAACTGTTTGAGACTTTCAGAATTTTTCTTCTTCTGAAATTTGAAATTCTGTGGTGGCGATTGCCAAAATCCTGTGTTTCCCCCCACCAACCCAATATATATTGTTATCATCCATGAGTTGTCCTGTGTGAGCAGCTGTCTCACTCAATCATCTAACGACATTTTAAAGTCCCCGGACGAACTTTCAAGAGTTTATCAAGTGAGTTTATGCGTGTCCAGGGTTGAACTTCGCCTAGGTATCTGTTTCACTGCTTCGGGCAGATAGCAATCCAGAATGTTTTCTATTCCATTTGTGGGAGTAATAAATCAACATGAAGAATGTCAGACTGTAGGAGATAGCTCTATCTGTGGACGCTTTTGTTTTAAACTGCATTCTCCAGGGTAATGTAAAATGAGTTTGCTCCGATAGAGAGCCGTTTTTGGGTCCTCAACTGTCACGCGTCATATTTTTTGCGTGCTCACTGACTGTACATACGCTCCATGTGAAATCTTATTACATTTTCAAGGTTTGTTACACTTCTTCTTCTTCTCATGGAGTTGATTCGTCTATTTACTCAGACGATTCCTCAACTGCACCATGTGCGACTCGACGCCACTGCTCTGAGGCTAAAACAGGCTAAAACAGCATATATATTAAGACCATTTAAAATATATCGTTGTGTAAATTCTTTTGTTATATACATATCTCTGGTTAAAAATATCTCTTGGCACCAAGATTGTGCACAAAAATAGACCCGCACTTTAAATACAATGGTAGCTGCAACGGATAATTATGTTCTTCAATTCATTGCCAAAAGCCGTTGCAGACGATAGTTTTTGGACTTCTGCCGGGAGGTTGTTCCACATCCTGATGACACTAGGGTAAAAAGAGTAAAGATGGGGATGTTATATTTTATGTTATTCTTTCTGTTGCCTCTGGTGTTAATGGTGAGGTGGTTCAATGGGATATTGGTATTTCCTTCCCTGCCCTTGTAAAATAGTTTTACTTTGTTTTTTGCTCTTCTTTCTTCTAGTGGTGTCCACTCGAGGTCTCTCATCATTTTATTGACACTACTACTTCTAGCATACTCATTTGTCACAAAGCGAGCAGCTCTCCTCTGGACCCTTTCCAGTTGTTCTATATTTATTCGACAGTGGGGGTCCCAGACACTGCAGCCATACTCTAGGGAGGGCCTCACGAAGGTGTTATAGCATTTTTCTTTTACTTTCCTATCACAGTTAGAGATGTTCCTTTTCAGAAATGCTAGTATACCGTTTGCTTTGTTACATATGCTATTAATATGTTGGTTCCATGTAAGTTTTCTGTCCAATGTAACTCCTAAATATTTAGCCTCATCTGTTTCACTCAATTTCTCACCATGTATAAAGTAGTCTGAGGTGATGTTGTGATGTTTATTTGAAATTCTCAGGACTTGGCATTTATTGGGGTGGAATTCCATACGCCAGTCCCTCTCCCATTCTTGTAGGCTGTCCAAATCTTTCTGTAAAATTTCCGTATCTTCTTTTGAATTTATTGTTCTATAGAGGAGGCTATCATCGGCAAACAGTCGTAACTTAGTGCCTGGAGAGATCTTACTTGGCATATCGTTAATATAAACTAAAAATAGCAAGGGGCCCATTACAGTACCCTGAGGTACTCCCGAGAGAACAGGTGCAGGATTGGATGACTTTCCGTCAACGACTACTATTTGTGGGAGTAATAAATCAACATGAAGAATGTCAGACTGTAGGAGATAGCTCTATCTGTGGTCGCTTTTGTTTTAAACTGCATTCTCCAGGGTAATGTAAAATGAGTTTGCTCCGATAGAGAGCCGTTTTTGGGTCCTCAACTGTCACGCGTCATATTTTTTGCGTGCTCACTGACTGTACATACGCTCCATGTGAAATCTTATTACATTTTCAAGGTTTGTTACACTTTATGGTGCTTACTCTCAAACTTGCAAGAGCCAGACACGGCTTTTATCTTGCTCTTGCTGGGATATTGGATTTGATAGCTCTAGTTTGCCCCATGTCCATTTATTGTTATCTCTGTGTATTTTGACATTATTATGATTTGTCCAGCCTTGCAAGGCAGAATGAGGTGGACAAAACTTTACAGGTCGGAACATTTTTTTAAAAGATAAGGCTTGGCGTGGGCATGCGGCTTTGCTGCGATGAGATCGCGTCGCAGTTGCGTTGCTTGTTTTTAAATCGAGGTGGAACAAATGATGATGCACACAAATACGAGACATAGGCACATAGCGGAGTCCACGGGGCCACGAAACTGAGACACGACTGCAACACAACAACATGTGGCATGTGCGCGCTTAGCCTCGGGACAGCTTTCACGTTAACCCGTGAGCAACAGTTTGCCTCTCCGAGTCTGAGCGGTTTCTCATGGGAAAATGGGATGTTGATGTCAATGATCTAATGTAGAACGATATCTAGTGGTTTGCTTTTATCCTAATGGTAATCCTCCATTATGAGTCTGGTGTTTTCATTAAATGTAGATAGTGCACCCGTATACCTCACTCACGCTTCATTGTCTTGGGCGTTGACCTGTAGAGATAATGAGCGGTGCCCGCCCTAGGTTAATATCCCAGACTAATATTTTATTAATAAACTGTAACAACCTGACTGTGGTATTAAATCTGCTGTGCTTAGTTTAGCTGGACAACGCGTCAAATTCCAGCCAATCTTTAGTATTGTCTTTCACTCATAAAAGCCAGCAAAGCGTCTGAAGCAGATGTGAGCAAAGATCAAAGGACAAAAACCTTGTCTGGACATTTGGAATACAATGCATTCGTTGTTCACGGGTCTTTATTGTTTTGTTAAATTATGACTGTATAATGCGGTGCTTGAGAGAGACTTAAGATTAGATTAGAGACGGCGCCATTCTCTCTCCTGCCTGTTGATCAAATTGGTGCAGATTAATGTCCAACCAGAAGACAGATTCAGCCCTCATCCCTACTGCAGCTCCCTCCTCTTCCCCCCCCCCCCCCCAAGCCCCACGTTTGCCCGGCGATAACTGTACAAAAAACAGCAACAAAAGAAGAGTATTTACACAAGCATTGTTTTATCATTGTCTGAACACAGAACTTTAAAACTGAGATGGATCAAGAAGTCAAAAATTGTGCATCCACCGTCGTGTAAATTCCAGCATGCATTTTTGTTTTTGCCAAGGGCGCGCCCTAGACATTCAAATAAAAATGTTGACGAATTTTCACGAGACCCTGATAAGGAGGAGAGTCAAGTTTACCTGATTTATGACTGAGGATAATAGTCATGTTTCTCCCCCCCCCCCCCCACCCTTTACGCCCCCTCTCCCACCGCCACCATAAAACACCGGATGTTCCCATTTTCATCGCTAGTGCCACACCGTATCAGCTCCCGTACAGGTATCGGCCAGAAGTGGCTGTCGCAGAAAAAGTCCATAAGAATACATGTATTCAGAGTGTGGTATTGTGCAAATCAGGGAACAATGTCCTGCTGCAGTTTGCAGTTGCGTTCACAGGAGTCGTAATGGATGGCACTTTATCACAAATATCCATCATCTACCCGAAAGGCTTTCATGAGGCCGGAAATACAACAGCAACAAAAATCAGGCGATTGATGAGTGAAACTAAAAGGCAGGTTCGATAGAAATTTTAATGTTTAAGAATGAATAATGGAGATGCGACCTTTATGATTCATTATTTGTCTTAAAATAATTCGACTACAGGAACCAAACTAGGTCACTGTGATCGTATTTAGGCAATGATTAACTCTCTAGTGCCCAGCATTCCATATCTGAAAAACTACACCAGAACCAAATGTTCTGTAGACTAATTGGAACATTTCAGAATTTATGAACAAAATAAATGATTTTCTGTGATGAATATTTATATTTCTGAATTCATTTGGCTATTTTAAATTGGTTTTCTTTGTTTCAGAATTCTCTCTGTCTGTCTGTCTGTCTATCTCTCTCTTTCTCTGTCTGTCTGTCTGTCTGTCTGTCTGTCTGTCTGTCTCTTTCTCTCTCTCTCTCTGTCTGTCTGTCTGTCTCTCTCTGTCTGTCTGTCTGCCTGTCTCTCTCTTTCTCTGTCTGTCTGTCTGTCTGTTTGTCTGTCTGTCTGCTTGTCTGTCTGTCTCTCTCTCTCTCTGTCTGTCTGTCTGTCTGTCTGTCTGTCTGTCTGTCTGTCTGTCTGTCTGTCTGTCTGTGTCTGTCTGTCTGTCTGTCTCTCTCTCTCTGGGCATTAGAGGATTAAGAGAGACAGAAAAGACAACGAGAAAAAAAAAATCCCTCATAATCAAAATAATATTCATCAGCATGAACGATTTCCTTGAGTGCAGTGGGTCCAGACTTTGGCTGCGCGGGATGAAAAGTAAAGAAAAATGAAAAATGAAGAACATCATTTAAAGGAATAAAAAATAAAAAGAAAAAAGCACTAGTTTCAGACATTTGATCCGCTCACAAGACAGTGTACAGATAGTCTGAGCCCTTGATCAGTTAGAATAACCTTTACTTTAAGCCCTGCTCCAGCAATGAAAACCTGGACGTCAGAGTTAATTCAAGATGCCGCAAAACAAGCATATTATATCCTCAGCTAATCCTAAAGTACAGTTTTTGCCTGGTGGCCCGGAAGAATTTCCTCAATATACATATATTTTTTTTGCTTTAAGCCTGTTATTATTTGATCATAAATTTAGTGTATAATCGTAATCTGTGACTGGCTATGCCATCGCAGAACTTAAGCTGCTGCCACACTGGAGTAAGACCGTGATGTTTGCGCCACTACCCGGCACCCCCCCTCCCCCCATACACATATTATATACCCCTCAGTTCATCACATTGACCAAAGACACCCTGCCACTACTAGCACTGGTCGCCCCAGGGCTCTTCTATTAGGACTGACCTGTCCGGTGTCCAGCGCTCCAAAAAAAAAAAAAAAGTCTTTCTGTCGGGAGGGAGAATGGTTTGGTCGCTGGGTGGTCGGCTCGAGCTACTAGTGGTGGTGAGTCCTGATCATACATAATAGATCTTTCTTCCTG
Source organism: Onchidella celtica (assembly GCA_963931925.1). NCBI lineage: Eukaryota > Metazoa > Mollusca > Gastropoda > Systellommatophora > Onchidiidae > Onchidella > Onchidella celtica. Next base: position 59,201,698 of record OZ007572.1, on the reverse strand, counting down.
GTTGTTGTGAAGATGTTGAATGATAGTGAATTTGTACTGTTGGTTCAGGCCGTCCTGACATTACGATCACTTTTGTCTTGAGACGCCTCCGTCAGTCTGAACTGTCATCATTAACAGCGTCTAGTACCAGCAGCGGTGTCGTTCATATGATGAGAACTGCTGTAGTGGATGATTATGTCTGTGGCCAATAGGACAGTGTCTCTCTCTTGCTCTATCTCTCTGGGTGTGGACGTATGTGTGTCTCTGTGACTGTCTCTTGTCTGTCTTCATCTCTCTCTTTTCTTGTCTTTCTCCCCCTCTCTCTCTCTCTCTCTCATACACACTCTCCCCCTCGTTCTCTCTCTCTCTCTCTCTCTCTCTCTCACAGACACACACCACACGACGCATAATCTTCTCACTGACTCTTTTTGTCACCTCTCTGTCTGTATGTCTAATAATACGTGTCTTCGTGTGTGTGTGTGTTTGTGTAGATCTATGTGTGTGTGTATGCGCATGCGTGTTTGCTTATTGTCATGCCTCATTTTCATTTGGGCAGTGAAAGAAAGTGAAGACTACAAGGGGAAAAACGTCAGCGGTCACCACATAAAAGGTTTAGAGAAATTGGCACTGTAAAGTTTGAAAGTTCATAGGTTGAAAGTACTGTCATGCCTTTCCTAAGTTTGCTCCTCCTATTGCTGGGCAGCGGTTGTTTTTCACTTAACTGGTATGAGAGGAACAAAGTTAAAGACAGTAGCTGAAAGCTGTGGGATGTAACCATACTAACCATAAAAATGGCATTTTGTGACAACTGACGTTCTTCCTCTGTCGTCTTCAAGGGTAAATTTGGGTAATTAATTAGGGAACGCTGGCCACGTTTCAAAAGATATCATTTTCAGAGAAAACTCGAGAACTCTCGTGAAACACTCCAAGTCGTAAGATGAAAAGCGTGTAGAGAAATTGTAGAGAGAGGCCGAGTATAAGCAGGTGCTGGAGTTGGATTCCAGCGTGCACAAATCTACGCAAAGTGTCCGCTCTGACGCCACACTTTGAATGTTTATTGGATTTGTTTGCCATCAGTTTGAGATGTCCCGGCCTGTGAATTGCTCTGTAATGATCCAGTTATTCAGTTAGGCCGGCCTGAAGTGCACACATTTTCTAGGCCTGGATGAAGACTGAGCAGGTTTTTGTCTGCCGATATTTGGCAAAATCTGTAAAGACATAGTAAATGGTCACCCGCTTATGGACACAACTGTCTGAATATTAGATAATTCTGATAGTTGTTCAGGGGTAGGATGTATTTGTCTTTAAGCCTCAAGCGTTATGAAATATGACAACTTTTCATTTTATCAGGATTGTCTTGGCAAAACTTTTTTTTTTTTGTGGCCACTTGGTCATCCAAATTGTGTAATATTTATATTTAATTATTTTGTTCTTCTATAAGGGCCTGTATGCGAATATTTTAATAGCAGATTTCTATTCGATGCCCCGTTTCATCAGTCCTTTTTGCCCGAAGAGATCTGAGACAGAAGTGTTTATCGAAGCAACCGTTGTGACCTATAGGCAAACGCAGTTATCTAATGTTTAATGTCCTATTTTTTGGAGGTAAAACCGTGTAGAACAAAATATAAAAAGTATACAAGTATACAGTAAATTCTGAAAGAATTGAAAATGAATTTTTTGGGGGGGGGGGGGGGGGATCTTTTGCATAATTGTGTTTTGTTTGTTCCAAATGCGGGGCTTTGTGAAATATCGAAATAGAATTGCTTTTTTAATGGTCAAACATTATCTTTATGGCAAGCCTTGCTGCGACCTTTCAGATTTTGTTTGGCCAGACTTGAACGAATACTGGTCTTTGAAATTCGTGAAATGGACATTTATAAGTACCCAGAGTTATAAATGCAGTTAACGTTGTGGTATTGATTATGGTGTGTTAAATATCCATTTTTCTCTTCACACCACAGCGACGTATTCAGATTAATTGGTTGCAACACGACCGCGTGAAAATTGTGACGCGCTCCAGAATTAGAGAGACACAAATCAGCAGTGAAACCTCCGAGTAAGTTTTTTTCCAAACCAGCACATGAATTGATTTTCAGCTGGCAAGAAAGAAAAAAAAAAAGAAAACCAAACCCGAAAACTTGGCGTCCAAATACAATTTCACTCATGTTTCGTGTGCGCCTTCTCAGTGGTCGCGGAACGTGCCTGGGAATGGCAAGGTGGCAACTTTTCTATGTGGGCTGATTTTGTTGCCAATTATCTGTAGTTAGAAACTGTCGTTCTTAGTTCGTTCTTTCGTTCGTTCCTTTCGTAGTTTTTCATGCTCCCGTTTGCGCATTCTTCCCTTCTTCTATCCTTCCTTCTCACACCTTTTAACCTCTTTTTCAGTGTCCAGTTGCCTTAAAGATCTTAATGCACGCGTAGGTTATGCACTCTGTTGTTGAATTCTAGCGAGGGTGCCTTTGCTACAATGCTGGCGGACACCCCCATCAATCGACATGGCATTCTGCAACCGGAGCATGTTGAAAACAGCCATTGCCAGTCCAGCCCTGTAGACGTGCTGGAGAACCAATGTCCGTGATTGCGCGTTCTTGTACTTTGGAGAACTCACCCGGGGACCTTTTGAGCTAAGTAGTTTCTGCTGAAACCTGAAACTAGCCCACAAGGCGAGGGGACATTGCAGAGCTTTGAGTTGAGGCTCAGACCAATGAAGTGCGTGGTCAGCCATTGGCATACGATCTCTTATAGACGTCGACAGGAACTGCAACGACTGAGTGAGGAAGAACGCAGTTCAGAGGTTCAGTTTACACCACAAAGACAACGCTATTTTTATCTGTTGCTTGTGGAATTGCAGACCGACCGAGTCCCTCCTCCGCCTATACCCTCCTCCGCCTATACCCTCCTCCGCCTATACCCTCCTCGCTTTGGTTCATTCTCGGTAAATCTAGTGAGGCCATCTTCCTTTTTTTCTTATCTCTCTCTCCACGCATGAGTGGGGTTAGTTTCATTAATTTGGTTAATGCTATTCATTTTAAAATCTCCTTTCGATGTTCACTACCCCTTCCAGCTATGAAAGGTTGATCACTTGGAGTTCAACACAGAACAAGCCGCAAATTAATTCAGTTAACTCCCCTTGTCCTAAGCGGCAATTTGACGTCATGAAGGAAATAAAAAAAAAAAACCTCAATTGTTTCGATGATTTGAACCAGATGGTGAGTAAAAATGTCCCCGTGTGTAATTTCCTACAGCTTGTAGCGTGATTTGTGAGTGGACACTTTCAAGGTTTTGGCTCGCTCAGACTTCCAAAACGGGTCAGTATAGACACAGTGTGTGGATGAAAGTGCTGAAGGCCCGTGTCTAATCAGCGTTCAAACTTCAACCGGCACGTCCTTCTGATATCCAATCCCCGGGCTCTGTGTGTGTCCCTGCTACCTTAACCTCCCCCAACCATTGAGAGTGACAGAAGAAAGCGAAATTGTGAAAATGGAAGCATACGAATCTTGAATCATCTCAGTAGTTTTGTTTTGAAATCATTGCTTTATATTCAAGGTAGACATTTTCCCCCCGAAAATATATCAGATTGAAATTCGTGTTTTTATCATTTTCTTTTTATTGCCAGCGTGAGTGTGGAATTTATAGCTCTGCGCATGTGAATATTGGCTTCTGTTGTGTATTTCTATGTTAAACTCGAGCTTAAAATGCCAACTGAGCACGTCAAATGTAGCTTGCAAAAAACAGTTTTGTTTATTATGCATGACGTGTGCAAGAAACGTGACAGAATTTTGCGGCGGACCTTTCAACTTTTGACAGAGGACGTATAATGACCGATTTCTTCAAACTTTTTTATAATTTAATTCGCTGTACCATTTTCTTCTCATAGAGCGAGTAGAGTAAGTAATTTCATGTTGTTTTCAGATAAGAACATTTAAGAAAGCAAAACAGGAAATAATATTCTCCTAATGATATATTTGATAACAGCTGATGTTAATCTTGACATTTGCAAAATGGTGAAATCTCACGCAAGAAATCATGTTGAATCCGCCCGCCTTCTGTTACTTCCGCCGCTATTTGCGTGTATTTCCTGTGAAGAATCCAAAGTCTTGAAAGGGCCAGCTCGTCCCGTCAGGTAAAAGCATTATTTTAGTCAGTTGAGTGATTCATGCGTTAGCTGTGATGTGCCATTGATCCTGTGATTGTTGCATTCTGTCTGTGGGTTATTGGACAAGTGAACTGTTTCCAGGTTTTTTGGTGTCCCAAGGCCACCCCTGGGGGTATGATGTAACATTACTATATATTGTGCTTTTGGGGGGGGGCGGGGGGTGTTACGTGTGAGGGGATTGTGTTTGCGTGAGGTTGTACAGGGAGGGCAGGGAGAGAGAGAGAGAGAGAGAGAGAGAGAGAGAGAGAGAGAGAGAGAGAAAGAAACAGAGACGGATGAAGAGAGAGATGAACGGACGGACAGACATAGATAGATAGATAGATAGATAGATAGATAGATAGATAGATAGATAGATAGATAGATAGATAGATAGATAGATAGATAGATAGATGGACGGAGAGAGAGAGAGAGAGAGAGACGGACGGAGACGGATGGACGGACGGACGGATAGACAGAAAGATAGATAGATAGACAGACAGACAGACAGGCAGATTGAAGGTTGGATGGATGGGTGGATGGATGGATAAATGTATGGATGGAGAGACAGAGAGAGAGAGACAGAGAGAACGAGAGACATTATGGTCGGAAGGAGTGTGAAATTGAGTATTTCTTGCACGGCTATTAGGTTATAATGACCTGTTCTCCTGATAACTTGGCCCTGGTGTTGATGTCAAGTAAAACACAGTTTCCAAAAAGTGATTTTATCTTTAAATTTGTCGGACACATTCAAAAATGCGCACCGCTTGACCTTTGAATCGCGTCAGCTTATTGCCAAAGGTAAATCGGGAATTTCCGCTAATTTAGTTGGGTTTTTTTTGTTTGTTGTTGTTGTATTTTTGTTTCTCCTCTTCTTATCTTTAAGTTGTTTGGCTGTGGAAGTGAAGTGAGGTAAAATTGATTGACAACAGGTTTTGGGTATCGGTGCGAGAAGAATTGAGCGTTTTCCAACGACTGCACCTTTTAACTGTCACGTCTTCAGCTGCGCCTCTTAAGATGTGAGTGTGATTTACTCTGTCAACGATTGCTGGCAAAAAATAAGGCACGCTCGCGTAAAGGGGTGTTGAAAAGTTGGTATGATTATCTCTGTTTCGTTCATTTTGCCATTACATGTTTTTGTTTTGTCGAAAAGATCTATCAAGGATTAGCGAAGGTGAAGGGCTCGGTGCTTTAAGACGACGTAAAAGAGCAGTTTCATTCTCTCTGTTTCCGTTTTCCCTAAGAGAAAAATCTATGTTATCTTTGTGTGATTGGAGAATAGAATCTTAATGAAAAACATATTTTTGGCCTGCGCTGATTGGCCAATCCAAGTCGTTACACCGGTGCAGTATGGTGTGATGTTTCAGAGATGCTGTCAAACAGGATGAGCACAGTTTGCGTCAGAAAGAAATTCCAACAAGATTGTTTGGGGGAAGGGGGGGGGGTGAGGGTGGAGAGGATGAAGATGAAGAAGATGGGAAAGAAGGAATGAAGAAAAAGAAATGTGGATGGCGAAATCGTTGAGAGAGAGAGAGAGAGAGAGAGAGAGAGAGAGAGAGAGAGAGAGAGAGAGAGAGAGAGAGACAGAGCGAGAAAAAGAGAGAGAGAGAGAGAGCGGGGGGGGGGGTAGACAGAGAGAGACAGAGAGAGAGACAGAGAGAGACAGAGAGAGAGAGAGAGAGAGAGAGAGAGAAAGAGAGAGAGAGAGAGATTCATGGTTACTTAGCAAAAGAGAATAATGGCAAGCCTGTTTAGCTCTTTATGAATTAGCTTATACATGTTTTAGGTGTGGAGTGTATTTGTAGCTGTGTTTTACCAAAGATGCTAGACACAATAAGATGAGACAGCCAGCGCGTTCAGCGTGCATAGATTTGGCACCGCCACCTAGCGGCGAATGCGCAGAGGTCATGAACACTGCCGCAGTTTACAAAGCAAATAAAGGAAAATATTGACTTTTGTTCACTGTTCAGCTATCGCTTTAGGCCTTCATTGACGTCACCTATTTTTTAATTACTACTTGAATCACTGTGAGGAAACTCTGGCTATTTTTTTTTTAGTCGCAGTAGCACTGTCACAAATTGGCACCATAAATTTATCATTACATCAAGCATTCTTGTCATACTATGTGCCATGGGCCCCGCTCCAGAGCAGCGCGCCAATTCATTAAGATTTTTTCAGAGGTAAAACATGGCAGTGTCTCATCTTATCGTTTTTAGTATCTTTGGCTTTACTTAATATGTAGGGAATTAGTGGTAAAGGTTATAATGTTTATGCCATCCTTCACATGGCTGTCATTCAATAAACCATCTACTTTAGCTCCTTTAAAACTCTGTCAAGATTATCTTGGACGCGGCCATGTCGACATTTAGATGGGTATTTGAAATACAACCCACGTCGTTAGACATTTATGCCAGGTGTAAATAGAAAAAAAAAACACCAACTAAAAAAAAACGAACAAAAACAATAAAAATACAGTCTGCATTTACAGTTAACGTCACCTGCCAATATTTATGGAGCCAAATTCTTCCCCGTGGGAGTTTTGCATATTTACAAACTCGTCTCGAGTGTCAAAGTCTGGCATGTTTTTAGCTTGAAAGGTTAAGACTTAAAGGTTAGATAATCTTGCCGGATTCTTTTTCTGCTGTACAGATTATTAGATTTTTAATGATGATTTCCTTAATCATTTAAGAAGTGCTGTACATTATTTTGTAAAAAATAAATTTTAATCTGAGATAATTATCTGTTGTTTTATTTAAACCAGCTCATGTTACTCGTATGTTGATTTATGTGTGTCTGTCCGTAGGTTTGTGTGTGTGTGAGGTGATAATTGGCTCTCGCTTTGCCGTTTTCTTGTCATCTTTTACAGTTGTGTTTTCTGATGAAATTCTGCCACCCCTTCTCACTCGACATCCTCGTGGTCTTGAGGTCCTCGGTGTTTCCGTAAATCTCATTAGACTTATCACGTTGTCCGTGATTAGTACACCTCGCTTTCTCATTCTCTGTTCTCTAGATCAAATTATAGGCCAGGCCAGGGTTCTGTGTAGGCAGGGGACTCACGGCCTAGCTTCACTAGCAAACAGCGAGATACAGCAACTGGAACACGCCGACTCTAGCTGCAGTTTTGTCGTGCTGATATCCGTAATCTATACTATATATATATTTGTGGACTTGAGATTTTTAGTTGCAAAAGGCTTCTGAACCACTCAACACTCAGACTTCAAATTTTATATGGTGCATCAGAATGGATGTAAGGGTGCACAGTTTTTAATAGAAGTCTCAAATCGGTGTTGTTATTTTTATTGGAAATTTATTGTTTCGCCATGATTTAGATCTATTTCGAGTCATGGTTCGCCATTTTAAGGTTTCGTTATCACTCCCTGCGATGTGTTCACTATCAAACACACTAACCCGTGCGCAAATCATGCTGTTGTACGGGATGCGCAGGGTGTCAACTCACAAAGGCAGAGTAGTAAGACTTATTTAAAAACAAACAAACAAAAATAAAATGAACAAATAGTAACAGGCCAGATGAAGCAGGTCCATGATAACCACCCAGAACTGAAACCAATATTCAAACCGATTTATCCCGGGCAGGGCCGGGGACCTCAGCTAGTCATTATTATGTGAGTGTGCCTGAGAAAATCCACAAAACGTCGGCAGAGCTGATTTTGAGAAAAACGGCTTCGAAGTGAAAATATTATTATAAAGAAAGTAAGGCCTCCAATGTAATCACGAAAGGCTTTTTAACAGCTGAGTGTTAAATTCTACAAAATATCATATCACGCATAGAAAGACGTAAAGATGTACGTGGGCATATTTTCGAAGGTGTTGAAGTTCGCTATATTTTTAATACTTCCGTTGATTGTGAGCCACGACTGAATCGAACAGAAGAAAGTGTTCCCACATTTTGAACGGGGGAGAAGACGCATTTTCTTCGAGTGGAATTAAAAAGTATGACGGGAAATTTCGTTCTGCGCCCCAGTTTACACATTGATGATCGAAACTCTACTTTAAAAATCACATCTGTGTATTCCCCCGAGTCAGGGGACCAAACTAGTTATTACAAAGTAACTAACCCATGCAAAAGAATCTGGCAAACGTTTTGAAACTCGAGCCCATTGAACGTCAGAAGATTCACAAAATGTCTGTATCCCCTCCCTCTCCCTCAACAGCAGGGGACTTTAGAGTGTAAAACACGGCGTGGAAAAGATACAGTTTAGCTGCGAAAATTGTCCGTACTTCTCGTAATACGACTGTGCATTCAAAGTTTCATTCGTTCATCGCAAAATTCATTATTTTTAAATACTTTCGGTGAACATCTGATCCCATGTTTGTAGGTTTTCTCGTTATTTCGGAGTTCGTGGCCAAAGTTTTGCAACGCGCTCTTATTGGTGTAGATGATGGAGAAAAAGAGCGACTGTGTATCTTATCAGGGCCTTCAGTTGCAGTGTATTGGGCAGTTGTCCATTTAACTGTTTTTAACAGCGAGCTTTTTAAGAATGCGGAGACTGTGTTTCTTAAACCCTGACACCAGAAAACATAAAAACATTGTCATGAATCCTACACTTGAGTGGAATAAAGAACTTTGGACGCCGTGCAATTTTTAGTTCCTTTCTAAACTTGACATGGTCTTTCCGCCCTGTGACCTGGTCAAGGCGTCAGGCCGAATCAGGGCGGGACCACAGGCAGTTTTCCCTAATTCAGAGTTGATGAGGATGCCGGGCTGTGCAATGAATACTTCTCAAACTGAATTTGCATAACTTAAATGCGATATTAGCGTGGGCAGTAGGTGAAGGAAATCGATGGAGCAGCTGTCCAGGAACTGGATTGTCACAAATCCCAGACTGGGAGATGTAATAGTTTATGACAGGACGACAATCACGAACAACAAGTTTAACACTTAACAAAACAGCCCATCAGACTCACACATTTATTAAACATAATTATACATATAATAGCGCAATTACATACATTATATTATTGAAATGCACTGCCGTACAACGGCCTTATTCTCACACACACGCTCCCTCGGATCCACAATCCGGTAGTTACTCCTAAAGGCACCCTCAGGGTCTTAATAGCACCTTAATAATTTACTGGCACCGCAGTCTCTCAATATCACCTTCCTATTGTCATACACCTTAGCACTCCCCTAGCACCTCAGCAGGGCAATAACACATTATTATTTCCATAGCCATCAACATGGCAACAACATAATATCAGTTCACTAGCCTATCAACCTGGCAACAATATAGTATCTCATTCACTCTCATATCTACGTCCCTGTCCGTGGCCTGACTGCCACGACTTTATGTGCCTCTACTGTCCTGCCCCGACAGTCTCACTTCTGGCCTATGTCTGGCCTCCGGCCCTATGCTGGCCTATCACTTGTGCTCATCGAGGTGGCTCTTCGGCCCGTCCCCGACACCAGTCATAACTGGAAAGACTCACACTAGTCTTCTCGACTGCTTCCCCTTTATGTCCGCCCGATGGGCTTTTATTCACAGGTCCGATCCCTAGGACCTTCTAACTTGCAGTGATAGTTATACAGCGCTTTCGCCTCCTTCAGACCCCGCCCCCACTACTCACAACAGCACGCTTAACTTGCTGTCTACTGTGAGCCTTTCTTACTCTACACCCGCTCTGTAGCAATCCCCTTAATTGCACTCACTCCACTCGTGACATGGATTAAATGCAAGATTCAGGATTTCCTTGCTCAAAATCCGCAGGACACTCCAATGTAGGATGTGGGAGGTTTAAACTCTCCAGTCTTTGCGATGTGTCTCTGTCTCTGCGGGGGATACCTAATAATAACAATATCAATAATAATATTAATCATAACAAAAACAGAAAACTTTAACAAGATCTACCTAGGGCATGCAGTTCCACTTTGTGTGAAATTTTGAAGGTGCCGTTCTTCCGCCCTGCAGCAGCAGCTTTTTTTTATATTTTTTTTATTTACATTTTTGAGGTCCCAAATGGTGGGGAAGTAATTTTTTGACTTTGCTTTTTTTTCCGAAGGGCTTTGGTATAGGTAGGTACATTGAACCCAAACTCACCATTTTCCCTATTCGGCTCTACCTATGCACATTCCTACCGCAGCAATAATAATATACATCAATTAAGACAGCGCTCCATCCCCTAACATCACTTGAGAACCCGATCTGGTCTGCTGTCCACCTACATACCCAGCTATTCTGGAACATTGTCGACATGGAGATAATTTAAGAAAGTACGAAATAAGCTCTTACGTGGGTTGAAATCCAAAGAGAAATTTGAAGATAGAAAACGCTCATATATCAGAATGAACGTAGGCAGCCATAGCTCTGAAGTTCTCTAGCGCAGGGCTCGGGAAAAGGTCAAGGCGCTGAACATTATTACGAATCAGTATTTATGTTGTAACGGCGGACATTTTGCTTGGCAGATTGTCTGGCTGAAAACATGTATGAACTCTGTTCTCAAATCTTATGAGGTATTTACATTTCATTAGATTTTCTTGACCGAAATTCAAAACTTCCAGACCATTCCAGAAGAAAATGAGACCTGGAACACAAGAAACTTTGCAGTGTCCTGTAGGCGCTTTCCACAGGATTTGCATAAATCACTACCTCACTGGCTTAGGAAATGGGCAGGTTTTGGGGGGAAAAAGATGGACATTTACCTTCCATGATATTTCTGGCTATGTGCAGGAGCGGATGAAAGCCAGCTGATACCCCAAGCTCTGTCCAACAATCCCCTTCAATTCCTCCTCCCCGCCTTTCCCCCTCAACGACATCATCAAACTCTGGGAATTTCAGTCGCTGAACTTACCAAAAATAACTGAGGGCAGTAAATAAACAAAACAGTGACTGAAGTTGGGTGAGGCAAAGAAAGACAAAGGCCTGATAGGTAATCATCGCGGTGGGGGGGGGGGGGAGGGGTCTGTGCGAGTGTTTGTGTTATATTTATATTCTTAAACCTCTGTGATTGGTGTGTCCAGTAAATTACCTGGGCGATTGGCCAAAATTGCTTGACGGGCTCCATCTGGCCCCTAGGTCGCAGGTTGCGCATGTCTGTCTTGGACGAATGAACGGGAAGACATATATTTCCCTCCAGGTGTCACACCTAATGACAGGAAGAAGGTTTTAGTTTTATTCTGCAATTTTGTTTATTGTATTAAAAAAACACCAATTAAAATATTTTAATTATTTTATTAAACACCAATTATAATAGTTTGTGCATTGTATTGAAAAACAATAGTTTGAGATCTTTTGGGTTTTCCGAGGATTTTATAGATAGAATGCGCATATCCACCATCTTGTCTGTCCGGACCCACTTAAGGCGTCACGAACCAATCGGCGGCGAGTTCACTACTGTAAACAATGTCACGTGTGTATACGCACATGGGAGACGTTCGGTCAATTCTTTCACTTCCTTTCTCTTGTTTACACGGATGGTAGGGAATCGGACCAGTTTGGATACATCCTTTCCACCCCTGTCACAACAGTCAACTACAATGCAACCAGCAAGCATTTTAACTGCTTAGACACATCTCGAAGTTACACTCATCAGCTGATCCACCGGCCATCTTGTTTGGCGGAAGTACAAAACAAAAACTCTGTGACGTCATGCGCATTCTTCCTATATACAGATCATTTCTCATGTGCTAGGTTTTTTTTTTTTTTTCTGACTACTGGAAGTGCCTAGAATAAGGAAATTTAGGTGCATTAAAAGAATTTTCCCACCAGAGCCACACGACTGGCAGTCGAAGCCAGATTAATAAAAGAAAGAAAGTCCGCCACGATGAAACAAATTTAGCAGTTATTGAATAGTCTCGGCGGAATGAAATTGTGTGGTATAGACATCATGGCAGAGTCATAATTAAGTTATCCTACTTTTTTTTTTTTTTTTATTAGCACTGGTGCACCGTAGGAGATCTGGAACCTGACGCGTGACACTTTGCCCGTAAGGAATTTCTCATGGTTTTGCACTGGAAACCACCCCTCATCAGAACACTAATTACCTCACATTTGGCGTCCCTATTGCATTAAAACCAGATGCTCTACTCTCTGACTTTAAACTGACAGACAGGTCACTAAAATACAGGACGAATTTTAAAAACAAAACAAACAAACATAGATCCTAGGGAGTTTGTTTGTACCAGGCATGACCCATTTAAAAAAAAAAAATTAATTCCGAAATTAATGTCATTTCCCCCAAGCTGTGACAGTACAGAAGTTACGTTGGCACAGACGGAGGAAGGTTTGAAATCGGTTGTAAAGATTATTTTAAAAGATATCAAAGCAGTGCAGGACTTTATATTTAGTATTGCTCCAGAAGAAGAAAGACTTTTTAATCATTTTTGGCCGTCTTAGTACTAGTGTATAAATATATACTTTCCCGTGTCGCCATGTGTCTGCGGTTTGTTTTTGATGTTTCAAGGGTTTGAACCTCAATTAAACCATGAGCTGTGAATGGAGTGGGACATTTTGCTCTTGCAACACAGATTGTCTAGACAGTTTGGAGATTATCTTTCTGAACTCAAGCGTCGAACTGACATCACAGTAGTGCCACCAGGACACGTCCCATTGAGCAGAAAATTAATTAGTCTGAATATGTTTTGCTTATCCTTTAAGTTTACACTCAGGTCCCAAACAAGCGCAAAATCTGCCTTTTACAAGGATGTATTCCAGGTAAATGCATGCTGTTCCAAGAGAATATGAAAGCAAACCAGATACATTATTTATTCTTTTCTAGAAATTCAAATGTTGGACGTCTTAAGCTGTGTTTTCATGTGTGTGGAAGCGGTAAGGGCAACGGAAATGTCAAAAATCCATGGGGTAGTAAAAAGAAGGAGTGTTTCCGTTTACTGTTTCTGTTTTCTGTATGAGAATAAGCTTTTTGTTTTTGTTTCACTACTTGAAGGGGTTTTTGACGTTTCTGTTTCCGTTTCTGTACACATGAAAACGTAGTTTCATCAAAGAGTACAATTTTATGTCTAAGATGCACTCGAGAAGTTCAGAACTGTGTGTGATGTTTTGGTGCAATGAAATAATATAGGCGTTCACTAAAAATAGCTGATATATTGTTGTAAATTATCTACCGGCGCGGCACGGTACGGTGCGTCCATGGCTGGAGTAAGACTGACCTACTGCATTAACCCTGGTCAGTGCCGGGCGTCTGATCTATTTCATTAGTAGTCGTGGCTGACCGACCACCTTGGCGTCGTAAAGCAACCTTAAGTTAATCCTCAGTGACACATTCGGAATATCATTTGGGTTCGGTTGTTATCTCGGAGGGGCATCAATGTTTTGGGTTTCTCCCCTCAGGAATCATATTTAATGGCAGTAAGAACATAATTATGGTGTTAGGTACTTCTTTTTACAAGTAATGCAGTGTATATTAAAATATCTACAGGAAGACTCGAATTTCATTTAATTTTATTTGAGCAGAGATGCGGTGGAAACGCATTGAGGAGATCTAGAATGCGAAAAGTACCGCTGATATTAAAAAGTAAATTTATATATCTTTTCATGATTTATACTTCAAATTGGAACTGATTATGGAATCTATAGATCTTCCACATTTTCTTCTGTGGCTCTACGGTCGACAGACCTGAAAGATTGACGTTCACAAAGAAAAGAAAGACACGGCAGGGATAATATTCCTCATTTCTTGTTCAAAGATAATAATGGCTTAACATTTTACCCAGCCAATTAGTGTAACAGATCATGCAGGAGAGATAGCACAATTTCTGGGCAAGGTAAACTTGGACGGTGGGTGGAGATCCTCTCTTGTATAAAGAAATTAGTGTCGCAATGACACTGTCGGGTCTGGTTTCATGACCCAGCAGTGAGAAATGTCATTTTCTGTCGCGATGCACACGTAGGCTGTCTATGACATATTATTATCGCCTGTCAATTTGGTGGCATCTGTGTGTGTTAATTTGGTTGTTTGTCCTACACGCTGGCCCTTCTTACTCATCAGCCATTCGTCAAATTCCACGTGAAAGACACAGTTTTCCATCTCAGAGGTATTTATTTTGACAGTTGATACGTCCTTTGCCAGAGAGCTGCAGCAGGTCTCTGAAACAGACCAGGAAGTCTTGTTGCTACGCCTATAGTAAGAAGGGCGATGGGTGTAATCACAGGCTGACCAATCCCATGCAATTATTAGTGATGGCTTTGCCTTGAGGTAGATAAATCCCGGCAAACTCACCCACCCACGGACTTTTCCCCCTCTGTCCCTAATTTCCTAGACCTTGCCGAAAGAAGTGCGAATTCAAACTTGGTACAACACTACCAGAATGATTGTTTTACTGGTGTAAACTGTTACTTTTCGTGTCACGTAACGCCGGCCCGGGTTTGTGAGCTAATACGAAAGTTGTAGCAGTACAGAGATTTGTTCATTGATATGTTTGTCACATATGTTTTTGACTAAGTTGTTTGTGTTTTACGCCTGTCTCCAATCCTGTCTAGTTTACTCCAGGTTAGGAAACATCTCAAAATAGGAACGATTTGTATCATATATCCCAAAGCTGTCAAAACAGCCAGCAACTGGAGCTGTATTAAGACAGTGTTTTCTTTGCCAGTAGATTTACATCAATATATTGTAACAAAGGCGCCGTGGGCCCCATGTTAATTTTGGCCTCTTTAAAGAAATAAATGGCAAAGTAACAGATAATTAGAAATTAAGTCAACCCCTCGTCAGTGATTGGGATATACTGACATAATATATGTGTTTTTCCAGTGACTGTAACTGACATTCAGTGCATATTTAACATCAACTACTGTCTTCTGTCAAGTGGAAGGGCCGGTCCCTTTTTGTGCGAACTTTTTGTCGGAACTTCCGTTTTATTGTTATGTGATGGATGAAAAACCAGAGCAAGATCACTTGAAACCGACGTGGGAATCAGAGATTTGCCAGTTGTCACTGTCTGAGATTTGGTCTAATTTCATACAAGTCCTAGGGGAAATCAAGTAGACAGGGTCATCAAGGGTAGGAAGGGAAAGGGAAAAAGAAAGAAGTGTGTGTGTGTGTGGGGTGGGGGTGGGGGTCTGGTCTTCCTGGTGCTGGCGATGCTTGTGATGAAACCGGAAGTGGAAAGAGTATACTAAAATGCCTATTAGTGATTATTTGGGCATCGTTATTTGTTGGTATGAGGTGTTCTGTTTCATGGTGATATCTTTCTGTCTCTCTCCGTCTCTCTTTCTCTTTTCTCTGTCTCTCCCCTTATGTCTCCATATACACTCACACAATTCTGTCTGTCTGTATGTCTGTCTGTCTCTTCCCTCTCTGTCCCACCCTAGTCCATCATTATGACCAGTGCTAAAGCAAATGCAAGAGCCGGTGACGCAGACAATCTTGCTTGATACTTCACGAATTAACGTACACTACTTCCGAATACATTAAATTTTGTGAAGATCTGATTTTAAATAAGAAAGAAGTAGTGTGTTTCCAAAATAATAAGCCCTGGGTCAGCAAAGAATTAAAACTACTTTTAAACGAAAAGAAAAGAGCATACCAACGAAAAGATGAAATGAAAAAGGAGGAAATCCAAAGAAAATTAAAGAAAAAGATAGAAGAATGCAGAAATGAGTACAAGAATAAATTACAGCAGCAATTTAAATCACACAAAACCAGACAGGTATGGGACTGTATGAAAAAGATTGTTGGGTATTCATCAAAACAAACACCAATTGACGTACCAAATGCCAATGTATATGTAAATGATCTGAATGGTTATTATGCCCGTTTTGACATTCATGATTTCTCTGCTGACATATGTGATTTGAACCATGCTTTTTTAAATGATTTTGTCAATGAAGATTCTATTATTGTCAGTGAAAAAGACCTCGTAAAACAGTTCACAACAATGAATGTCAACAAAAGTTGTGGGCCTGATGGTATAAAGTGTAAGACTCTAAAAATGTGTTCACAACAACTAGCAAAAGCCTTTACGCCTATTTTTAACTTATCACTAACCAGCCATGTAATTCCCCTGTGCTGGAAAACATCTAAGATAATACCTGTACCGAAAAAGAACAAAGTAGTAGAAATGAATGATTTAAGGCCGATTGCACTAACGTCTGTTGTAATGAAATGCTTGGAGAGAATTGTTCTGACACGATTATTGCCCCTTTTAGAATGTCACCAAGATCCGATGCAATTTGCTTACCGAGAGGAAAGGGGTGTGGAAGATGCCATCTTATACTTTCTTGACAACGTCTACAAACATCTCGACATTCCAAAAAACTATGCGCGAATCCTTTTCGTAGACTTTTCCAGCGCCTTCAATACCATTCAACCACATCTCCTCGTTTCAAAACTGTTGGAAATGAATGTCAACAAACATATTGTATCGTGGGTACTAGATTTCCTTACTAATCGACCCCAGTATGTAAGTTTGAAGGTTGGACAGAGTATTTTTACGTCATCAACTCTCTATACGAACACAGGAGCGCCACAAGGCTGCGTTTTATCCCCTGTCCTCTTCACCATTTATACCAGTCAATGTAGAAGTGAGTTTGACAATATTCATATAATCAAATTTGCAGATGACACTACCATCCAAGGTCTTATCAAGAACTCAGTCGATGAAGATGCCTATATTACAGAAATAGCCAGATTTGTACAGTGGTGCCATGATCATTTTCTTGTATTGAATGTGAAGAAAACAAAAGAGATTGTAATTGATTTTAGGACAAATACGGCACCTTTACCACCATTAAGCATTGATAATGAAGAGGTTGAGCGACTTGAATGTTACAAATATTTGGGTATATATATCCACCACAATCTAGACTGGCATACACATATTTCAAATGTCCATTCAAGAGCCAGCCAGAGAATGTACTTTTTACGAAAATTAAGATCTTTTAATGTTGATAAAACACTGCTTTCCCTGTTCTACAAAGCTGCCATCGAAAGCATAATAACTTATTGTATTACAGCATGGGGAGGCAATGCAAGAGAAAGTGACAAGCATAAACTTAACAACACAATCATCAAGAAAGTATGCAACATGACAGACACGGCATTTTTCAGTTTTAATCATCTATACTCAAATGCTTGTGTGAAGAAATTCATGTCCATCTTAAATGACAGCCACCATCCCCTGTTTCATCAGGTTTCTAGATCATCCAAGAGCAACAGAATAATACACATGAAAGCAAACAGGGAAAGATACAGAAGATCATTCTTGCCTTCAGCAATTCGCCTCAGCAAGTCATCTTACAGATAGATGTGTGCCACATTTCATTAAGGTTCTTTCCATGTCACGCCATGTGTGTCTGTTATTGACTTATTGAGTTTGTTTATTTATAATGATACGTGAGATGTATGTACCACGTGTGTGCTGTTAAACACTCTGTGAAAACGAATTTCCCATATGGGATAATAAAGTGATTCTTATCTTATCTTATCTTATCTTCTTCCCGCTGGCGAGTTTCGCAAAGTGAGATTATTTGGCCAAATCTGACAACAATTTTGACTGCAGTCAAGCAACCCATGGCCCAACAGCTGCGGTTGTCCTCTGTTATGTCACAGTGTCCATTGTACCGGAAGGACAAACCGATACGCGTTGTAATCGATATAATATATCAGGGTTTGAATATGTCCAGACAGATGCGCGGCTGTTCTGCTCTTTGCCTTTTCCTATCTTACGAAAGAAAGAAGCACAGCACCCATTAAGATCGTCCTACATAAAGACCAACGGAGAAAAACAACCATACTAATAAAAGTGTAAAAATTGATTGTTAAGATTTGAAAGTCCACAACTTCCTTCTTGATGGCGAAAATCACTTTTTGTGACTGTTTTCTTGTCTCTGTGGCCTTCAGTGTTTTGTCATCCCGACAGCAGCTGTTTTACACAACAAGAACACTTTTCTAAATGGGACACAAGAAAAGCTGTCTATAACATGCCATCTCATCTGTTATCTTTTCTTTTTGCTTCTGTCTGTCTGCCCGTTTACCTGTCTGACTGTCTGCATATCTGTCTACCTGTCTGCCTGTTAGTCTCGATGTTCAGCATGATTGTATAAAGTTTGAATTTTGAGTACAGGACTTCGGTTTTTTCACTCTTTCCACGTTTCCTCTGGTGTACCCATAACCGATGTCGGTCTTTCGTTCTGTAAATAAATATAAACATAAATACCTAAAAAAAAACAACCAAAAACACTCATATTTGCTAGAATTCACACACACATTCGCTCAGTCTCTACCACGTATATTTATACACACGCCCACACTCAGCCTCTCGTTCTGTCCTGCTGGTAGAAATGTTGCCTTCCAGGCACAACGTCCTCCTGCCTTAGCCATGATGAGGAGGATGTATTTGATGTAACGCCAGCGTTTTCAGCAAGGGTTCCAGCTGATGAAAGGTCTGGTACCGATCCGGACACCCCACTAACGAACGTTGAGGCACTGGAGTCTTTTCATACGGAGAGAAATCACAAAAGCCCCCCAGGCTTCCCGACCGAATTTCACTGGAGTTTCAATGACTGGAAAAGAATGCTGACACTATCAAATTAGCTCCATGTCTTTGCTGTTTGTGTCCTCGAGTTTACTTCAGCTACTTTGTCCACAGAGCTTTGAGAAAAGAAAGAGGACGTATATTTGATCCCCATTATATACTTGTTTGTGAGGGATTTAGGTCAGTCGTCATTGGACACTTGTAAAGAGACAAAGAAGTGCTTTGAATGAAATGTACATTGGAAAAAAACGTGAAGCTTAAAATGAGATTTCACGTCATTGTCTCAGTTCTAGTTCCGTCGAACGACCTCCGCCACTATAAATAACGTAACCGATTGTCTGTGGGCAAGGAATTTCCATCATTATGACGTCTGACATGCGTGGTTTACAAAGATCTATCTGTTTGTGAGAATGTTTGTCTGTTTATGCCAGTACGCTTTAGGGGACAGTTTATTTATGCCATGGTTCATGTTATTGTCATTTTGTGATGTGAAACTTTGACCTGGTTTGGCAACATACTGAATTCAGCACGATGATGTAACCTTTCCGTTATACTGATCCTGTTCTTCTTCTTTGTCTTTCCTTCTCTCCACCAGCTCTGTTTTTCTGTTTTTACTTACCACCGTCTTTTGTCTGGTCGGGGTTTGTGATTTTCTGGCATCTACACCAGCCAAAGTCACAAGGTTTCCACATTGGTGAACACTCAGCGCTGCCTCACGAAGACGCGGATACGGCAAATGTTGTGTCACACTGGTCAGATCAGCGTCTGATCTTAAGAGTCATTCTTATAGTACGTACGTTCTGAGGGGGGTGGGGGGGGGGGACATGGGAATAGGGGTGGGTTGGGGGTTCTGGGGCACGTACGTGTGCTTTTCAATCATGGTAATGAATTAAAAAAAAAAAATTGTGTTCGCTTTTTTTCATCAAATTAAGTCGTCGGATTATATAAAAATGTTCCTCTCAATGAAAACAGTCACGCAGTTCAATGCAAAATGTCATTTTTAAAGTTTTCAAACATTAAGTCTTTATCATGGCCATTCAGCAGTCTGGTCGCTGCACGCTCTTGGGAAGGGGGATGGGGGGGGGGGGGAGGAAGTGTCGGGGTCAACATGGGGTTTAAGGAGGGGGGGGGGTAAAGAGGGGTCACACCAAAACCGAACGTGCATACTTTATAAATGTGCCCTTATTCGAAATTCGTACAATGATTCAGTTGTGTGCCCAGAGCCACCGCTGATAATGACGTCAATTTTCAGCTTCTTATTGTGCAATGAATAGCCCGAGGACGTCCGGTCAGTCATCCCTCACTGGTAATGTGATTCAAGCCGGAAGTCACAAACTAAACAATGCTAATTAATTACTGTCAAAATTCTGTTGTTTCCTTTTGACAGAGCCCGAAAAAATTTGAATACATGCCAGCTTTCTTGCTGATATTTTGCTTGAAGGTATCCTAATTTCGGCACACCCAGGTCTTGTTAAGTTTTTCTCTGTGGCCATTACGATCGGGTTTCATGTCTGTTCTATGCGTACCTGCACCACACACACCCATATACTCTCACATTCCGACACGTGCACAAGACAATATTAAGATGGAAACACAACTCCCTCCAAGTCATTCAGTGGGAGTGTTCTGTACTCCCAATTAGAGAGCCGACTCTGTTCTCTCCATCTTTATACCCTGAGTGTCTCCAGGGCATTTGGTTTTCTTTCCAAAGCAAACGTATGTTTTCTCTCTCTCTTTTTTTTTTCATATTTTATTTTAAATTTTTGATTAAATTTGTCACTGGTTTCTGTACTATTTTCTTTACATAATTAGGAGTGTATGGTACTCTTGTAGTAAAATAATGTCGAAATATGGTAAAAAGAAAAAGCTGTATGCAGCGAAGCCTCGCGTAAGAAGTAAGACTAAAACGATACCACCATTAAACACGAAGCGAAACTTTACTACATATTATAGCTTTTTTTCTTTTTTGCCGTGTTTTGACCTTGCTTGAAGCCTTGCTTCGACCACACAGGTTTTGTGTTTTTAAAAAAAAAAATTTACTTTGTTGAAAGATACATCCCCGCATTAAAACAGTTGCCACATGGACGGCAGCAGGTTTGGTTTTAGCTCCAATGAACCAAGTTTGAATATGCCTTGACCTTAACACAAGTTGGTCCGGATGCATGAGGGGAACCTAAGCTTTGAGCTATACGTAATCATAATAGAGGAAAAAAAGAAAACAAACATGAGAACGGGAATTCAAATGCCAACGTCGCCCCTTGATAGTAAAATCACAGTATGGCAAAAAGAAAACGGTGCATTTGCAAAGCCTCGCTTAAGAACTATTTCAGAAACTGTACACCGGAACGTATAGGGAAATGAAAGACAATTCAAGTTCCGGTCAACAGACCTTCTTTGGGAAAAAATTGTAACAGTATAAGATCACCCCCCCCCCCCCCCGTGATAGTACCATACACTCTTCCCCTGCGCCATAGCACCCGTTACACCCTTTGCGGCCATCATGTTAAAGGAAAAGCAATCTGTTCATTCTCACAGTATACATTTTATTTTCACAGCAGTTCCAAACAATGAAACGTGGTAAGATGTTATGAGCGTGCTGTGCTGCTGGGTTTATGAGTACTTAAGAGTGCTGAAAGAGATAGCATACACATTTTGTGGTTTAGATAATCGAATAGAAATCTCGTCAAGGCTCCTTACTCTATTCTATGTCCTTGTCAATTGTAAGGAACAGATTAATCTAAATTTCAGAGATTTCTAGCGGTAATTTTAGTAACTGAGCAATTTATTTATGAAACCTGTAGCGTCTTTATCTAGCTTTGGGCCTGGGGACAAATCTTTCCATTTGTTGCTAGGGAGTAAATCTTTCCATTTGTTGCTAGGGAGTAAATCTTTCCATTTGGTGCTAGGGAGTAACTCTTTCCATTTGTTGCTAGGGAGTAAATCTTTCCACATGGTACTAGGTCAGAGCAAGGCTTGTCAAGAGGTTCTGTTGTTCCACTTTGCCAAAACTAGAGTTATATTATTATGTGCAAACCCACCTGAATATTCAGCCTGCCCGGAGATTTGCTCTAGCTGGCCATGACTTCAGGTCCCTTCGGGTCGACCTGAGCAGATGTTTGGGGACATGTTTGGCTACACCGTGGTTGGGAGCCATTGGCCACTAGCGGTGGTGGTACCCTTACCCTTGGGAGGAGGACGAGCCTGGTGACGAGTCTGCGCTGTTACCCGACCTGGACTATTATAACCGAAGTTTTTCTTCATTTGACAGACGTGCACAAGCCTATGGCTGTAGTTGTCTTTAAATAAGGATCTTCAAGCTTTGGGTATTTCAGCCTCAGTGCCATGGTCAGATTGGCATGACTTATTAACTTCCCATAATTGTACCTCCGCAGTCTCACCAACTCTCGCTGACACTGTTCACAGGCAGACTACCAGTGAGATTCTGTACTTTCTCACCGATCCACTTGATCATAAATATTTTTCTTGACCTAAAAACTTGTAATTAAAACTTCAGTACTTTGAGCCTCCGCATCAACGCTCCATAGCGACGGAAATAACATGGATTTTAACCACAGTAAACTGTTTGCTTTTCAAGACACACGTGCGTACACAGAGACGTTGACGACACAGAAGTCAGAAGTTGAAAGAGCAACGCGCACGAACAGGGCTGGAAATTAAACGAATTACACCTGTTTACGCTTGTTTGGGGGGAAGATGCAGACATCGTGAAGAGGCAAACAAAGTTGAGATGAGAATCTTTAATTGTAGAGTTTAGGATTTGTTTGTTCTGACATCTGGTGAGGCAAGATTACGTCATAGAACAAGGTTTTAATGATCACGTTTACCGAATGTTGTTTTTAAGTGGTAAAAAAAGATCTTGTCTGAAGCAATTTGCACACCAGGGTAAGAGGGTGTTATGCCCTGAGACAATGTTATCATCGTTTAAAGAGCTTTTTTTTTTTACAGTTCATGGGCCAAAGAGATCACGACTATGTAAGCACCAGTTGTAAACAGATAAACTTATCCGTTCTGTTTCAGCCATGCTGGAGACGGCTGGGAACAGTTTCCATCTCTCGTATCTGATCCACATGAACCCATTGCGGGCGCGCCCTCTGGCTCAGTACCGGTTTATGTACGCCGTACCTTCATCACTGTTTCAAGTACACAGTTATCACGAACCTAATGCATTTCAAATGCTTGTGCCAGAGGTGGGGAGACTATAAAAGCGTTTTTGTTGGAACAGGAGATGAGGCAATCACGGGAAGAGCTTCTCAGACAAATGGCCGTGGAAAGGAAATAAACAGGATATAAGAAAGATACAGAAAGTAACATTTTGGCCAATAGCAAACTTTATGTGTGTTCGTTTAAGTACTTACTTGGCCAGTGGTATCATCCCATAGTCGTAGGACTCAGTGTGGCGTTATCATAGTGACAGGTGTATATAGCTTCTTCTGGATACACCATGGCTGCAGAGAGAGAGAGAGAGAAAGAGAGAGAGAGAGAGAGTTGGAGGGAGGAAAAGAGAAAGAGAAAGAGAGAGGGGGAGGGAGAGAGAAAAAGAAAGAGAGAGAGAGGGAGGGAGGGAGGAAGAGAGAAAGAGAAAGAGAGAGAGAGGTATGGAGAGAGAAAAAGAAAGAGAGAGAGGGATGGAGAAGAGAAAGAGAGAGAAAGAGAAAGAGAGAGAGAAATGGAGGGAGAGAGAGAGAGAGAGAGAGAGAGAGAGAGATGGAGGGAGGGAGGAAGGGAGCGGAACAGTTACATTCAAACTGTTAGCTGTCAACAGTTCTGCACCAGGTGACAACCCACGTTTGTTAGTGTAAATTGTAGAATAATCATGTTAAACAAAATCTAACTCTCGGGGAATGTTTATTGAAACAACGTTTTTTTCGTTGTGTGTGAGACAGTTTGAATATACAGGAGACTTACACAGTTCTGACATGGATATGCTTGGTAAAAATGCTTCACACGTTAAGTGTTTCTTTAATTTTTTATTTAAAAACAGCGCAGACAGACAAACGCAGTTAGTTAACCTAACGCAGCTTGCGAACGTGGGTATTTGTGGCGTCCTGTTAGAAGAATGAAAACATGAGCGAAAGCCAAACCTTTTGCAGGTGAACGAGTCTGTCACATTTTGTGCAGACATCTGGCGCTGGTAGATATTTTTACATTTGTTATTGTTGACGACATTGAAGCATTTTGTCAAAGCCATTAATTATAATGCAGTAAGATTTCGTCGCGAACATTTCACGCTACAAACTCCTAGTGGAATGTTACAGTCAGTCAGTGGTCATTTGATCCGTTTCCGTGGAAAATTCCATCGTGTCATCCTGTACTTGTGGTTTAAATTGTACAATCGATTGTTTCGTGGGTTTTGGGGTTTAGATATCTTTCAGCTAGCTGTGATGTAATCCGGATGCGTAAACAGAAAGCATTTCGCCGTGCTATGCGAAAAGCCTTGCATTATAATGAATTGTGTACTGGTAAAACAATGACACTTGCCGGTCCTTGATTTGCCCCAATATGATAAGGATGTTACAAGCACGTACGTTCCCCAAGTTTCTTTGCGCTAGGGGCACGTTTTTTAAAGCCTTTTGTGACTGTAGAGCTAGAGAGCTCCATCGGCAATGCCCCTTGACAGCAGCCTTAATTAATTATGATTAATTATTCTTTCATATTTTCTTTTTGTTTTCCTCCTGTTTTTTTTGGTTGAAAGGGTTGGGACCAGGACATCGAAAACATTTAGGGTTGAGGATAAGGACCGGATTAGGGATAGGGACGGTTAGGAATAGATAGTGCAAAATGCTTGGGGGGCGTACGTACTTATAACAAGAGTCATAGAATAATGCAGTCAGGGGCTTTGTTCCTGCATATTTTGAACATTGTTATAGTCGTGAGGACCAAGACAGAAACTTCGAGTGCTCGGCGGTGTCCTCGTTACATGCAGGTATAGCTAGAATGCGCATGACGTCACAGAGTGTTTTTTGTTTTGTTCTTCCTACACCCAAGATGGCCGGTGGATCAGCTGATTCGTGTCACTTCGAGATATTATTATGTCTAAGCGGTTAAAATGCCTGCTGGTTGCATTGTAGCTGATTGTTATGACAGCGGTGGAAAGGATGGATCCACGCTGGTCAGATTCCCTACCATCTGTGTAAACAAGGGAAAGGAAGTGAAAGAATTGACCGAACGTCTCCCATGTGCTTGTACACACGTGTCATTGTTTACTGCAGCGAACTATTTTCAGCTCGCCTCCCCTCCAAACAAGCCTTTTTATGCATTGTCGTGACCACGTGAGTGAGGGAAGAGGGACGGTTGCCGTGAAGTGCGATGTCCTTGTAACCAGCGACGCTGCTGATGTCCGCTGTCAGCCGGAGCTCCAGTGACCGTAGAATAATGGGGCGGGTGGTGGCAAATTATTCAAATTGGCTCGTGAGAAAACTAATTAATGGATAATAATTATGTGCATGTTGAAGGAGGTGACTGGAGGCACAGGCGCGCAGAGTGGGTTGGCATTTCGTGTACCAGTAACAACACAGACCTGTACTCCATTAGTATATCCGCCGTCAAGCAGTTGTTGTTCTGCACCCTCTTCTTCCCTCTCCATCTGCGTGTCCAGGTCTTTATTTTGGGAGGTTCGCTTCTCTTGGCATTTACACCTCACTTTTCTAGTTTTCAAAATTTTTCATGTTCTTGTTTCTGAAGTGTTTTTGTGGTAGAAATTAGTCGTTTTTTATTAGAATTTTGCCCGAGCAGGGTCCTTGTTAGGTCTGCTCTTCTCGACTTTCAACTGCCAAGGTATCTTTAACGTGCGCAGTGTGCACACGGGCTCTCAGAGTTTTTCGTCCTTATCCGAGAAGACTAGGTGCTCGATCCTATCTATCATAGAATCAGGGACAGGACTCCAACATGCCTGCACCGAGCGGGGATCGAACCCGGTACCTTCGGCCTGAGAGGCGAGCACTTTGCCTCTAGACCAGTGTGTTCTCTCGTTCTCCATTCTTTGCTGTCCATCTGCAGACCAGGCTGTTCACCTGTAAATCCATTAACCCAAAGCACGGCGAAATTCGGTAACTTTCATGTACAAAGATTTTGCCAAGGAGAGTTTAATATTAAAGTGCCTCTTGGCCAATAGGCAACTAACTTCCGATTGGAGGAGGCTGTTCTTATATGTTCGTGCTGTCCAACAATTTCTTTGGTTTTGAATGTGTCAGGTTCGTACACACTGGGGTCTTCTAATTCATCACATTTGACTTTAGCAGAAAAGACAAGATTTCAGCGCCCCCCTGCGTGATTTTTTTTCGCACTCACTTTACCAAATTCAGGAGCGTGACAGCAACAGCTCCAACATATTACAGGGATTTTCGGTGACGTTCAGAGTCATTTTAGGGTTAGGGTTAGGGTGAACAGTCCAGAGATTGCAGTACCCATGGCAGTGTTCGGTAGGACGAGAAATCCCTTAGCCGATGTGTTTGGGGATGTGTTGCTGCCCCGCTCCTCAATTTGGTAAAGTGAGTATGAAAAAAATCACCCCCCCCCACACACACACACTCTCTAGCTCTAGGTTCAATATCTCATATTTTCGTTCTCTTGAAAGTCGTAGATACTGTTGAAACTGCGACGCAGCGTAAACAAATGAAGTGGAACGAATTTTAGCCCTGACGTTCAATCAGAATAGATATCTAATAGCTTGGCGCGTGGGTGTATATGCTTGTTTGAACAAGGGTGTGTGTGCAA
Source organism: Onchidella celtica (assembly GCA_963931925.1). NCBI lineage: Eukaryota > Metazoa > Mollusca > Gastropoda > Systellommatophora > Onchidiidae > Onchidella > Onchidella celtica. The sequence continues at coordinate 59,175,401 of OZ007572.1, read as the reverse complement.
GTGTGGCATAATTGGTAGTAGACAGACATTTGCTGGGTTTATGCACGAACTGGAAAATGGCCAGGCGCCCGAGGGCTGTATCTAACCTATCCGACTGTTCAGTAATGGGCCCAAATGATAAAGGTTAGGAGGCGTCGAGAGTGGATTGTTTGGTCAATCAGCCACATCAATCAGTGAACCGGGAACTTTCACAATCTGCAATTGTCTGTGGGCACGGGATCTGGGCCATGTTTGCTGCAGTTAAAGTCTGGGCGAGGCCCACGAAACTGTCTAGTGGGGCTTGAAAACATGGGGGAAAAGGACAACATCTTGCGGTTCAGAGATGAGGGCTTCAGTCAGAATGGCAACCGGAGACTCAAATACTGAAACATTCCATTTTTTTTTCTTCTCCAAATTTCTGACCGTGTTGTAAAACTGGAGTCAGTGAGTTACGGGACGTAGAATCCAGTTTATTGTCTAAAGCTGTGTTTTCATGTGTACGGAAACAGAGAGCTAGAGACGCCAAGACTCCATCAAGTAGTGAAAAGAAAGATGTTTTCAGGTGTACGGAAACGGTGTTCTCATACAAATGAAAATATTCTTTCTATCTATTTCACCACTTGAATGGGTTTTTGACGTTTGCCGTGTCCGTTTCCGTACACACGCAAACCCAGCTTAAACGTAAGGAAGTGCCACGTGTTCGAATAGGGATTAGAAAAGTAAGCAGAGATTCACACTGAAACACACGACAGTGATGAACACAAGAGAACCGGGCAATTCCGAAACTGGGCAGAGTTTTTCAGGGCAAAACAGATGGAATCATGCTGAAAACACCTGTCGGGTGTTATTTACTTGTGTTCTTTTACTTGAAACACCGCCACTACCACCGTAACTTTTCTCCATGTCTGTGGATATTTGGCCAAATAAGCCAGTAAGAATATCAGCTAATGACTGGCTTGTTTTGATGTTATCACATTATTTATTCTCAACAGCGTGTTTATCTTCAGATTTCTTTTATATATATAATTTTCCTAATGACTTCTGTAATTCCCATGTGAAGGGAAAAAGAGCAATCCTTGAGTTATGCCTCTTGGGTGGCCGGCGGTGTACATGTAAATACAGATAGCCGCATAGACATACAAGGGGAAAAAGTATATCTAGATCAAATATTTTATAAGTGATCTTCAGGACCCCTCCGATTTGACGATAATCAGAACTTTCAAATCAAATTTGATAATTGCGACAGATGTAGATGACATTCCGTACCAATTTTTTCGGATCCGCAGCTGTGAGGGAAAATATTCTCGTTGCTTGTGGTGAGATAGAAAAAAAAATGCCAACTGCATTATTGCTTTAGCAAGCGGGGGAGGGGGGAGGGGGTAATGTGCTCCTACATGCAACAGAAGGTGTAATTAGCGTATATTACATCAGTTCCATTTACAGCCGATTGAAGGGAACATATTATCACTGTATCGCCCCAGCCGAGTTGTAAGCAATTAACAGAGCAATTTCATCGTTCTCATCTGCACAGGGCAATCTCATTTTGGAAGATTACCTCACTCAGAGTCAACTGTGTTTTATCAGGAAACAAACGGAGACTCGTTAAAGTTATTGGCATTGCTCACAGACCGCCCGTGCAGCGAAACGGCGCATCCAGCTTATCCCGAGTGTTCATTAAACTAAAATTAGAAAAGTGAGATGATTCACTGATACGGCCCTTTTCTCGTCTTGCAACACTGGCCAGCCAGCGAGCAGCCAGTGACAGCGCATGAAGATGATGAGCTTATTGACAAATCAGATAGTCACGGGCCTGGTTCTAATAATTACATGTCCTACGTTTCCTGCAGCTTTGGTCTGCGGTTAGCACAGTTCTTTGATACATCATTAGATGGGTTATTACGTAAAAGCTGCTTCCATTTCGTAATTTCTTATATATGATAAATTTTTTCTTTTCCCATCTTGTCATGTGCTTCTTCTCCTAAATCGTTTATCACTTTGTTTTACCTGCGTGGCTGTGAATTACGTCAGAGAGATGGCTTGATATATGACGTCAACTGGTATTTTTACTTGTGTTACAAAAACCGGTCAGCAACGTGGTAAGGTGGCGATGTTCCTTGAACCACAAAGAAAAGGACTCCACCCCCCCCCCCCCAAGGCCCTAAATACAGACCCACATCTACAAACAGTAGCACTAACAGCAAAATGGTATCGGCAAATACAACCATAATTATGTCAGCATTGCCTTGTTTAAGTTTTCACATGCTCGCGCGCACATCCACTCATGCACACACACACACACTTACACACACCCTCAGAACAGTCAAGAGAGAGAGAGAGAGAAAGAAAGAGAAAAGATAGAGGGAGAGAGAGAAAGAAAGAGAGAGAGAAAGAGAGAGAGAGAAAGAAAGAGAGAGAGAGAGAGAAAGAAAGAAAGAAAGAAAGAGAGAAAGAGAGAGAGAGAAAGAGCACTTTTATCTATTCTATCCTCATGATCTTTTCATCCGTGACCAAACTTAGACACTATATTATAGATCTGCGTATTAGCTGACGACCTTGAGGCGGTCCAGACCAACTTCAAAATTAGAAAGTCGGTTTAACCAAACACCCCCCCCCCCCTCCTCCCCCCCCCCCCTCCGCCGCACGGCCGGCCCCTTTCGCTACCGATTGCTATCTTAGCCACCCAGTTGACTGTGATGAGGGGTTAATGTGTCAGGCAGAGATAGTATCGCACTGGATTGGTGGGTAATTCTGTCAGAGCCGGCACCAAACTATACATAGACATCTCACCACAGGGCCGCTTTATCCACTCCATCTCATTGGCTGATTACTGGGGTACAAAGTGACCCCCAATAGGATCAGGGACAGGAATATTATGAGAAAAATCCCAAACTTCCAACATGCCTGCACCGGCCGGGTTTTGAACCCGGGACCCTTGGCATGAGGGGCGAGCACCTTGCCTCTAGACCACCTTGTCCCTTTCTAGTGTGTGAAGAGACTTGAGTGAGTGTCTGTATTCTCATGTGTTCTCATCTTGAACAAAACAATAATAATAATAATAATAAATAGAATTTCTGTAGCGCATTTCTAATAAAATTATTACTCAATGCGCTGTATGTTGCATCAATAATTCATGCATACACTTTCCAAATCTCACACTAAAACACGCACTCTCATCCATACAAACTTTCAGTTTCACACACATAGACGCTCTCAGTCATAGCGCCTAGTGGCTCGGTGACCGAATTCGGTGGCCTTTGTGTGTTTACCCTTAGATAGAGAAATCCGAGTCTGTCAATGGCAAACTAACGCAGAAAACAACAACAAAAAAGGGTGAGAACTAATCCTTCAACTCGGCCAGCAATGTAGAACAAACACAGCCGTGGCCTCTAATGAAGTTCCTTATTGACCATTCTTTGTTAAGAAGATAGTTTGCGGTTAGTTCTCTGGTAGGTGTAAATCGTGTCACAACTAGAGGGATATTGGTCCCGTGAAGGTGGCGAGAGGACTCAAGACTTTGTCACGAGACATGTGCGTCACCAATAAACTTTTCCAGGTTCAGCTCATCAATTGTTCATCTTCTGCACCTTCATCTGACCAACTGTTATTGAGCTTGCTTTATGACTGTCTTCTGGTGTCATGTCCAGTTGACAGGTCCGCCCGGCATTCAGTCACTCTATAACCCCAACCTTAAGCTGGGTTTTCCTATGTACGGCAACGCATACGCCAAAAACCGTGCAAGCAGTGACATAGAAAGAATATTTTCATAAATTCATATGTGCGGAAACACCATTTCCCTAAACATGGAAACACCTTATCCTTATACTACTTGATGGATTTTTGACGTCTCTGTTACGGTTTCGGTTTCCGTACACATGAAAGCACAGCTTTATGGTAGTTGCTGCACTCAGCTTTCTACTACAATGAGAGGCCCAGGTTAAACATCTCGACAGCCAGGGGTTTTAAATGTCGTTGCCAACGAAATGCTGCAATAGTAGAGTAGAGGTAATAATTATGAAGTACGGAGGAAGGTCGCATGTGGAGGATATTTGGATCCAGGTCACATACGTAACACGCGATACACAGATCATTTCGTCCCCTCAGAATGACAAAGGTTGTATCTCCACCTTTTGGCTGAACTGAGTTACACACTACTTCTACGGGCCTTCTCCATTGTGTGTCGAAGTCTCAAGCAGATTCGGTGTGTAATTTGTGAGCATTTTTAAAAAGAAAAGAAAACAATTCTTTACTCTAAAAGCTGTAATCACATGAAACTTCAATCCTCCAGTTCTCAAAAGTTGACGAAAGGGAGAGAACCTTGTCGTTCTAAGGGGACGATAATTATGTACTACCCATGACCTGCTGACGGAGGTGAAAGTGGAACCAGAACACCGATTCTGGAGCATTCTGGTCTGTCCCGTCCTCATAGCTCGAACTGTTTCATCCGTGCCGCAGAAACAGTCCCTGTAAACCAGATCTGTGACACTCGTTCTGAATTCATTGCCAGTAGGTCAGAAAACTGAGTTCCAGTGGTCTGGGGTCCTTTGGTTTCTCGGGGACCTGAGCCTTGTGCTGTGGCCCCCCCCCCCTGTTCTTTATTATTGTTCCTCGTTGTTCCTTGTTTTTGTCTGTTCTTTTTTTTTTTTTTACTAGTGTCAGGACCCGTTCCAGAAAACGGGTTGCAAACAACACGCACAATCAGCACAAAGATTATGTAGATCTAGGGAGTAAACATAGAAGTTTTACTGCTCTCCCTTTGCGCGTTGACATCCTGCGCATCCCGTCAGCATCCGTCAAATGGCAATGATTTGAGCACGGGTTAGTTTGTTTGTTAGTGAACACATCGCAGGAAGTGATAACGTCATCGTGAAGGCGGAAGTGGGCTATTATTAGAAACATACATCAATATCTTATTGATCGTAAATTTTGGATCAAACGCTCTCGTGAATTTAGTCTCTAATTATAACCGCATTTACCGATTAACTTAGAAATAACAAACGGTTTTGTTTGTGTATAGCGATAGGAACAAAGTTCGCTATCCCATAATTCTTTGTGCCAAATTTCAGGTCGGTGCGTTGAGTAGTTTCCGAGTTCATAGGACTGTTAGGGGTTTTGTTGTAGCTTTATTAAATAGATTTGTGGTGAGCACCATGAGAGGTGCAGAAAGAGGACAAAGATAGCAGTAGGGGAGGCAGGTTCTTAATCACTGTCCTTTTCAGGAGTTGATCCCTTTATTTGCCAATAAAAACAGGTCACTAGTTGACTGTTTTCCTCTAGAGCCCAGACTAAAACAAACACTAAGACCATAAGGCCTAGCGGGGCTCTAGGGTTTTGGAATTTTGTGTTTCAGTGCCCAGTATACCAAAATTAAATAAAGAAGCCACTCGTGAATTTTAGGACCCGAAAATGTCAGATTCAACGACATCACCAGCTTTCGAACAAGAGTGATAATTACAGTAAGCCAAGTCAGTGACCACTGGCTAGCGAGTTTGGCCTGAAAGTGACTTTTGCTTCAGTTCAAGCCATACACAAACTGCGGTGGGCAAGTGGAGACATGGTGGAAATGACGGGGACGCCCAGTCCCCCGGGGACACTCCGTTCTTTGTCACCCGCTGGGCATGCAATGGAAGCGCATATCCGTACAACATGTTCGCACACAATTCGATGACGTAGAACACACACCGGAACACTATATTACTGACCTTGTTAATTTGCATAGTTTTAAAAAATGTGAATCGGCTTTGTAGCGAAACAATCCGACTTCGGCTCGGAGATTGCGTGATATGCGCTAATAATATGCTTGGGTGTACGTCGATCACCAATGGCTATCCCAACCCCTTTTCGCACGATTAGTCAATCTGACTAGCGCCTATTGATACAAACTGACTAGACCCTCACGCCCGCAGGTCCATCTGACTATTCCATGTGTTTTCACTTTAAATTCGTGAACACCATACCAAGTTTTGTTTCAGCAAACCTTCACCAGTCGCGCTTTTGGTAAACATGTTGTACGGATATACACTTCCGCATGCAATATGGAATCGTTGTTGGCCTTTCCAGAAAAGTAGAGCTCTTTGATTTCTTGATTCACCTCAGTTATTTAATTGTATAGTTCCATCTGCACATTTCAGAATACATCTCCCAATTACAAGACATCTTACGAGCACTAGAGTATTCAGTATTGGTTACAAAGCAGCTACATTGACCTTATCTCAAGGTATCATCAAGTATCAAAGTAAAGTCATGTGAAGAAAACGCACTTTGGGGTCAGCTGTGTTTGAGCCATATCGTTCTATGTATTACTGCTAAAGACTGGACAGACTCGGTCCTTGTGGGAAGTTATTGGTGCCCTTTATCAACACTTATAAAATGAAACAGTGCACATTACAACAGGGATCAGTCAAGCCTTCTTGTTAAACAAAAAAACAACAACAAAAAATCACGTCCTCCCAGCGTGTTTCGTCGTCTCCAGCTCCGCTTCCTATGTGGACCAAAAACATGCACTGGATGACTTGGCTTCAATTTCCTGGTCATAAAATGTATTTAAACATTGATGGCCAGCAGATCTTTGCACTGCAATTTGTTTCTTCAAAGTGATGCAATAGGCTAGGGCTGGAGATATCCACTGTAACTAAGGATCTCATCTCTCTCTCTCTCTCTCTCTGTCTCTGTCTCTCTCTCTCTCTCTCTGTGTGTGTCTCTGTCTCTCTCTCTGTCTCTCTCTGTGTCTCTCTCTCTCTGTCTCTCTCTCTGTCTCTCTCTCTGTCTCTCTCTGTTTCTCTCTGTTTCTCTCTCTGTCTCTTTCTCTGTCTCTGTTTCTCTCTCTCTCTCTCTCTGTTGTAAAATAAATAACAACAACAACAAAAAGAAAACAACAAACAACAAACAACAAACAAGCAGCGGAGTTGCAATCCAGGCAACTGGAATATTCATTAGATTCTTAATCTGAAGCGATTGCAGAATGCTGTTTCAGTGGAGTAGTTCATCTGTTCATAATAGAGAAATTAAATAGTCCTTGCATCTGGGCTAGTGTAAACATTAATTTGAAGTAAAGAATGGTGATAAACATGAGGATGATTTCCTCTCTGTTTTCTCTAACTATTTCAAATCTATCTTGTGAAAGTTCTCGTAAATATAGTCAGCCTCAAATTACAGCAGCACCATTGCATGATCAGATGCAGTTGTTCAAACATTGCTTGTTTTGTCTGCAGCCAGTGAAATGTGTTGCTTTGTTGTGAGATATCAAACTTATTTACAAAACATTCCAGGACGTGGGCCAAAAATCTGTTTCTAAACCGTTCAAATCAATAGGTTTCGTGTATAGTGTGTAGATGCTGTGCTGAAATTTTAAGTTCAAGAAAAACAATGCTGGAAAAAAGCCAAACGAATTTCAGTACTGATATCACATGAAACGTCCAGGACCAGGTCAGTACACCCACTCTCCCCCCCCCCACTTTCCCCCTACTAGAATAAGAAGAACATTTGGCTCAAACCTTTGTCAGCTGTGAGGTTTTCTTTTTTTTTAATGGAGATGCAGTGAAAACGTTTGCAGCCTTATTAATTTTGAAAGCAAAAGTTCTGCCCCGACTCTCACAATAGCATCAAGCGCGATACAGCTGCAATCTGTTTCCGGTCTTAGTTTTAACGGAACATACATGAGAAACTATCGTCTTAACCACAGCATTGCTGAATGTGGTTATTAGCCAAGCAAAGACGGAGGTAGCCAGCTCTTTAACCCTCTCAGTGCCGACTCCGTAAAACGTGAACAGCTTCGTGTCTGGATGACCGTAAACAGCAGTTGTCTGCAGTTTACTTTACATTCCAAACAGGTATTATTGTTATTTCAACACATCTTCTACATGTGAACATGACAATCGCGAGATCTATACATTTATATTAAAACGATTAAAAATCAGTCACACAGCACTGGCAATGAAAGGGTTAAATACTTCTTGGTGAGGTATATGAATCTAAACGTACAGTGTGTGTAGGGGCTCTTAGAGTGGGACAGTCTTTACAAAAAAAAAAAAGCAAACAAAAAACTGAATCAGTTAAAAAAAAAAAAATATACATATAGTGTATATAAATCAGGGAATTCAGTGTCAACTGGATACTGACCTTGCGCTTGGCGGTTTCTCGATAATTAGAAGCGAAATCTTGGCATGCTCATTGCATATAACTGGCAAAAAATACTTCCTTGAAAGATCATGTTTTAGTAAAGGATTGGTACGTAGTTTTCATGCAGATAAATTTAGTGTGTAGAGAAAAAAGCCAGGCAAAGCCGAAAAGCCAAGTGAATTTTCTGACGCCAACCGTATCTTAGAAATGCCAAATTTCTGGAATTTGGCTTCAAAAACCCAATCTGGTAACCCTGCTCCAGGGACTCAGTTTCGCACACGTTTTATAAAGGGAAAAGGCTTAGTGAGACTGTTCAGTAGTGTTTATCTATGACTGAGACCGATATCGGGTGATCCACTTGCATCTCTGTCTAAGAAGACCCAGATCGTGGTTGTCGCTAGACAGTTTCTTTTAAAGAAAATCCCATTGGTCGCTTCTCAGATTTCACAGATACAGAATGTGGGCTAAATAGGACGGAAAGCCTGTAGGGAAAATAAATATTTTTCTAAAAAATGGTGCCCCAGTAAAAGTTGGTTTCTTAAACTTTTGGTTTAATTCTTATTCAGGAGCATCTGCCCCGAATTTAGCGCCCAGTCAGGTCACGCACCCCGCCTGCTAGATTTTTTTGCGTACGAGCTTTAGCAAATTCAGGAGCGGGGCAGCAACAGACCCCCAAACACAGGACAGCTCCAACACATCCCAGGGATTTTCGGTGACGTTCAGAGTCATATCAGGCACAGTCCAGAGATGGCAGCACCCATGATGGCAGTGTTCGAGAGGACGAGAAATCCCTTAGCCGATGACCTGTGTTTGGGGGTGTGTTGCTGCCTCGCTCCTGAATTTGCTAAAGCTCGTACGGAAAAAAAAACAACACACCCAGCCCTGGTTACACCACTGTCTGTTCACTCCACACGAGTAGCGCCCTTGAAGTGAAGAAACACTTGAAGCGATGGCCGTGACATCATTTTCCGTCACTGTCATTATATTTCGTCATATCCGGAATTTGAGACATCCAATATAATTATTTTCTACTTCGCTGTCTGATTTTAATGTTTTCTCTTGAGTAATAAATGGGAACAAGATCTTCCTGTCAGATCTTGCCTGTGTAATAATATTACTTTTTACAGGAGATTAGATGCGTGAAATAACATTTTAAAATGCCACGAAATATCCGCAGAAAGGGGGAGAGAGAGAGAGAGAGAGAGAGAGAGAGAGAGAGAGAGAGAGAGAGAGAGAGAGAGAGAGAGAGAGAGAGAGAGAGAGAAAGAAAGAGAGAGAAAGAGAGAGAGAGAGAGCAGGAGAGAGAGAGAGAGAGAGAGAAAAAGGGAGAGAAGGAGCAGAGAGAGAAAAAGAAGAAAGAGAAAATGAGAGAGAGAAAGAGAGAAAAAGAGAGAAAGAAAGAGAAACGAGAGAAAGAGAGGAAGAAAGAGAAAAGAGAGAAAAGGGAGAGAGAGAGAGAAAGCAAGAGAGGGAGACAGACAAGAGAGAAGGAAAGAGAGAGAGGGGAGTAGGAGAGAGAAACAGACAGACAGACAGACAGACGGGGCATGTGTGACAAGATCCCTGGCAGAACAGCACACCAACATTAACAAAGTGTATATAAAAAAAAACCTCCCACAGCAATCAGCATTTCTGGAGCAGACAGATCGTCTTCCCGTTTGAAAACATGCCCCAGCAAACAGAGAATTTGCTGATTCCAAGTCAGGTAAAAATCCCAGTCAATCTGACTGTCTGGCTCAGCCTGGGCTCAGATACAGCACAGTTGATCCTAGCCAGGTTGAAAGACACAGTCCATGTTTGTGATCAGCGGTTCACCCTGGGCTTGTGTTGGCTAATCCGAAGATTGTGTTGTTTGGCCAATTACTTTGATCACACTCCCCAAACGAGAGATCACTCGTCTGCCATTATTGAACCTGGCGTAATCAGTGCAATGCAGGGGCGCTAATTCAACAGGCAGCAGGAAACTTAGAGATGATTAGAGCCTGAAACCTTTTTTTTTTTTCTTTCCGTGTTTTATGTCTTTATTTTTGGAGATTCGGTGCTCTTGGCATTTACACCTCATTTTTTTGTGTGTGTGTGTGTGTTCTTGTTTCTGTATGTTTTTGTGACATGGGATTAGTTTTAAAATTTTTTTTTTTAATTTTAGAATTCTGCCCGGGCAGCGGCCTTGTTCGGCCTGCTCTTCTTGACTTCCGACTGCCAAGGTATCTTTAACATGCACAAGTACACACGGGCCCTCCGAGTTTTTGGTCCTTATCCGAGAAGACTAGGTGCTCGATCCTACATACCACAGGATCACGGACAGAAATATTTACTCTCCACCCCCCCAACTTGCCTGCATCGATCGGGGATCGAACCAGGTACCTTCGACATGTGAGGCGAGCACCTTGCCTCTAGACCAGGAGTCACCAAACTTCTTTCACGGAGGGCCGGATAACTGACAGACTTACAAGCGCGGGCCACCCAAGCACGTTGTCCATCCCGTAGCTCTAGATATCCCTGGTTTTATCAACCAAAATCAAGTACCATGGTGGGCCGGATGAACTGAGGTGGCGGGCCGGATCCAGCCCGCGGGCCCTAGTTTGGTGACCCCTGCAGCTCTAGACCAACGGTTCCCCCCCCACCCCCCACCCCCCCCTTTTTTTTTCTCGTTTTTTTGGTTTTTTTTTGAAGCCTGTCTTGTAATTGAAGTCTCGTGGCGAAAGCACCTAATGAGATGGTAATGCGGAAGAGGAAAAAAATTAATCGTTACTATTAGAAAATGCTGTCACTGGAATGAATAATAATGGGAAAAGAGCCCAAACAAACAAAGTGGTGTTTATGCTGTGGCTCTTAAGCGCTGGAGTCCCTGGGTCAATAATTTTGGTTATTTCCCTTGACAGTTTGGGTCATGGTTTTGAAGGGTGATTAACAGAACATTCTGTGGAAAATCTCTCACAGAAATCCCCACCGAGAATTGCAGTGTTGACGTGGACAATCTAAAACAACATTGGGGGGGGGGGGGGCAGCGAAACTTGAACAAGCTGGACTGATTTCTGAAACAAGCAGGACTGATTCAGTTTGGCAAGAGTTTGAAAATCAAACACAAAATCACGGGCTCCAGAGACAGAAAAATAACACCCCCTCCCCCTCTCCCCCCCCCCTCCCCCTTTTCCTCCAGTTTATATGTCTATGGACAGATTTAGTCATCATGTCATCCCAGATTCTATTCATTCCCTTGATTGCCTCCGTTTTTTTTTTTTTTGAACATCTCTTTTTCTGTCTTATCTATCGTCCCTAATGTTTATTGGCCCCGCCATCGTACGGAGGGCTTCTTTGTACTAACATTGGCAACACGGTGAATGGCAAAATAAGACATGGGTCGGCCGACAGAAAACAAACCAGAGTAAAAAGTCATGCACAGAAATAAATAACAGTAATAATAATGATGATAATAATAATAATTGGAAAAGGAAAGTGTTTTCGAAACTTTCACGGAAATATCCATTTCTTGGAATACTCAAAGCCATTCTCAAACTCAACAAACAAGCAAAAAATGAAGTGATTTGAGTAGAGTCTCGTCTGAAGGAAAGTCTGCCGTTTTTTTTTCCCCCTCCCATCGTACTGTGGAACACGAAATACAAGACTCGAAAGGCACCTGGAGGTAAGCAATTGAAAATAAACCTGAAATAGCGAAACGTCGATCACTTTTTTTTAGCATTTCGATGTTCAAAGTGAGAAAAGAACTTGTTGAAACGGAAGAATTTGAGTGAGTGAGAATGAGTGAGCAGACATGTATGTGCGGAATGTGAAACCCGGAAACTGAGCACTCGAGCTATCCCATAATACCACCATGTGTTGATTGCAGTTTGAGAGAAATGCGGTCTGGATGACGCCTAGTGCTGTTAAAAAAAATGTTGTTTTATGTGGCCCCTCAAGTTCATTAGTGGGTGAGATTGATGGCCCCTTTCCCCGGGAGTTACCTCCACTTGTCATGTGTGCTCTGACACGCGTGTTCCTGTGTTCCTGTTGAGTCATCCGTGTTACAAGTGGAGACGAAGAACATTCGCAAATAGGCTTGAAAATGAGGGAAAAAATTAATAGTTTTGCATTTTCAGTCTTTCTGGCGTAGTAACATAATTACGTTGTTTCTCCACTTTGTGTCTAGCATGTCTGGAGAGCATTTATTTCATTCCTTTTTGCTCGCCTTCAGGCGCCGATAATTCTCTTCATTTATAATGTTTATCGCTAATTAAATTCTCGTTATATCTCCCCTCCAAATCTTTCGTCTCACTCATCGTGTGACTTTTCCTACCGCCCAGAGTCCACAAGCTTCGTTTGCGTCAGAAAACTGATTTCCCACCTCTCTGTCTCTATCCCTCTCTCTTTGTCTGTCTGTCTGTCTCCCTTTCTCACCTCTTCCCTCTCTCTGAGCTAGAACGAAGAAAGAGTCGGAGATTTTGGCTCGATTATGGTGCAGACTTTCAACATGGAAAGTATCCAGGACGAACTGATTCTTATGTGGCGAATGTGGGCGCTTTGCTACATACAGCTCTTTGACACATTTTGTCTTTGTATGGGAAATATATTTTTGCTTAAAATGTGGTCTGTCCGTGTTCACTGGGAGCGGTTTCTTTCTTCTTTCTATTTTTTTTCTTTTTTTTTTTATGTGGTGTTAATAAATGTCGTAGACAATTACATACGCCAGTTTCCCCAGGACAGCATCAGTGCCGGCCCGTGTCTCCTGTAGCTTATTGCATTAGTCTCGTCCAATAACAATGCGTCCCTTTAGAGTGAAAAGGTTGCAACTCCCTTCGGTCAACTTTTGAGAAATCGAGGATTGAAGTTTCATGTACTCTTAGCTTTTAGAGTAAAGAATTGGTTTCTTTTTAATCATACTAACAAATTACACACCGAATCTGCTTGATACTTTGACACACTGTGGAGAAGGCACGTAGAAGTAGTGTGTAGTGTGTAACTCATTCGGCCAGAAAGTGGAGACAGAACCTTGTCATGCTAAGGGGAAGAATGGTGAGCCGGGAACTTTAGTTCGCCTTCGCCTCTGGTAACAACACAGAACTTCAGATATCATAAACTACTCACTCATTGTGTAAATTTGTGGTTTAGCTTGTTTCTCACGTTTTCTGTCGAAATAAATGTATTACTCTCTCAGGCCGACAATGGCCTGTACAGTTTGTTCTATTTTTGTCTTCCCTGAAAGGCATGGGGAGAGGGGTGTGGGGTGCACGAAAGGTCAGCTCGAGCATTCCCGCAATACTAAGAACTAGGATCTGGCGCTCGGCAATCATTTTTACCTTTTCTATGTAGAATTTCACGTATCACATCTTCGCTTGCTTTAGAACAGACTCGATATGTTTTTGTGAACGGTCAGTGAAATGAAAAAAAAAAAGAAAAAAACAACCAAAGAAAATGTTACCTGTGAAACGATGAATGTTGTTAAGGGAGCGTAGTCTGACATTATTACATAGCCAAGCAGAGAAAGCACTGAGTTACTGTAGTGTGTTACCTAATAAGCCATTGCTGAACGGTGAACCCAATTCATATCTGGCTTTGTAATAGACTTTGCGCCCCTAACTACATTTAGAGGGTAAAAGTACCACAGTCGGTCTCCAAATCACAGCTGCTTAAATATGACACTAACATAATTATTATCCACTGATTCCTTGTCTTTCTTTCCCCCTCTCCCATTAATCGGTGATAGACTGCAACTAATGCTACAACGTCTGTGCGGAGACTTCGGCCTGAGCATGAGTATGAGAAAAAGAAAATGGCGTTTTTGAATCTATCACAGCGGTGTCACGAGAAATGATAAGATATTAGTCGATAAACAACAACAACGGCAACGTAGTTTCGAGAAATGAGAATTATGAAAATGTCATTCATCCTAAAGACAGTCGTTCGGAGGTTTAGGTATGTCACGAGTAACATCCCACGTAAAGCTTGGACGCGCCGCGTCAAATTAGCGTTGATCATGACAAAGAAAAGCCCGAGCCCTCATGGCGCTGTATCCTAGTTCCGGCCGGCGCTGGGGGAGCCAATAAGTGGCCCGGAAGTCAGCCGTTGGCCGCAGTCACTTGTGTAATCCGTTACTGGGCCAGTCAATTAATTTACACTGGAACAAATTGAGGGTGTGATATAGATCACACTACACCGGGATACACTAGGATACACTGGTGACATCGCCCGGCAGTATTTTATACGGGAATATGTGGGTAGATAGAAAACATTATGACATACTCAATCTTAGCCAGGCGTATTTCAGTAGTATTGTTTTTCTTGCTGTACATTACCTTTTGCCCTTTATAATTTGACACATAAACTCAGCAGCGAAGAGAAGTGAAGACATGGCAGGCAAGTTTTTTCCGCATGAAATACAATGACGACTAGCATGTCACAAGATATTACAGCAGTGGATTTATGAAAGTTTGTACTTAGTGACTACGATAATGTACATGGCTGAATTTGCCAAATTTTGAATTAAATGATTATATCATGCGGAGCCGTTTCAGTGTCCACCGAGGCAATCGAGCTCTTATCCGAGACACAGAATACCGAGACGAACCATTCCTTCTTCCACTATATGTCCACAAATTGCGCGCGTAGAAATATTGTGAGCGCTACTCTTTTTCGTTCAATTATGAAGGGGTGTGGTGCGAATTGTTGCATTATTGACATCGATGGTACACGGGCAAGTGAAAGGACGGAATATGACGAATTTGTTCGTCTCGGTACTGTGTCTCAGTCTATATGGTGCGATATTTCAGGTTAAATCCCAGCGTTCGATTGCTTCCCAAGCCACGCCGAGAACATTGCATTTTGCTTCCCTACTAGCACTTACTCTGGAGCACGTTTATTTGCTAGACTGGCTTCAGGCCTATTTCTGTTTTTCCTTTTGGTTGAAGGTCCGTGTGATCGTGCAAGGGACTAGCAATCAATACTTGGTCAAATCACAGACACCTCCGCCTCCAGCCTGTACTTTCTCCTGCTTCTCTCAGCGGGGCTTTCAACTCTTGGCTAGTTACAACAGCGCCAGATAAATGAGTCCTGTGTTGGCCTTTGATACAGCAGTTCTCACACAATGTGGTGTCTTGTGATGGACCCAGGGCAGAAATTTACTGAAACAGTTTGTAGTAGAAGGAAGGGCTCGAGATTCTGTTATCTTTCAGGTGCCAAGAGTTGTGTGTTTAGTTCTTTGTTTTACAAGTTTCGCTGCCATTGACATTTACACCTCGCTGTTCTGGTTTTCTTTTTTTTTTTTTCTTGTCCTTTTTTCTATTTGTTTTTGTTGAAGGGATTAACTTTTTTTTTTTTTTTTTTAAATAGAATTGTGTCCAGGTAGCGGCTTTGTTAGGCCTGCTCTTCTCGACTTCCAACTGCCAAGGTATCTTTAACGTGCGCGACATGCATAGCCCCCCCCCCCCCCACCCCCCGCCGAGTTTTTCGTCCTTATCCGAGAAGACTAGGTGCTCAATCATACCTACCATTGGATCAGGGACAGGAATTCCCACCCCTCAACCTCCCCCCCCCCCCAAAAAAAATAAATAAATAAAAATCCAACATGCTTGCACCGACTGGGGATTGAACCCGGTCTCGCCCATCATGAGAGTCGAGCACCTTGCTTCCTAGACCAACTTGTCCCCAATTATCCAGAGATTTAAAGATGGGGCCAATTTTATATCGTGTACTGCTCTACGATAGTGTCATTATGTCAGACTTGTACCAAAAGGCAACTGGCGGTTCAATGCATTCCTGAAAGTACTGGCAATTCCGATAATATTATAGAAAAAGAAATGCGCCAATAGAAAAATGCAATAATCCAACAGAGTCATAATGGCGTAAGTCACCAAATGACAGGGAAAGAAATATTTTTCTTCTTAATCTGTAATCAAAAGTGCCAAAAATGACTTGTGCCATTAGCGGAGAGCAGTGACGATAATTATATGAACTGGACTATACAGAGTGAGAGAGAGAGAGAGAGAGAGAGAGAGAGATAGTGAGAGAGGGTGTGTGTGTGTGTGTGTGTGTGAGTGTGTGTGAGAGAGATAGAGAGAAAGAGAGAGAGAGTGTGTGTGAGAGAGAGAGGGAGAGAGAGAAAAAGAGAGTGTGTGTGTAGGTGTGTGAGATAGAGAGTAAGAGAGAGAGAGTGTGTGAAGAGAGAGAGAGAGAGAGAGAGAGAGAGAGAGAGAGAGAGAGAGAGAGAGAGAGAGAGAGAGAGCAATCTTTCCAAGCCAAATTAAGGATCCAGACAGATTTCACCAGCTCCGCCATAAATGTTTCTAATGCCAGCTGTATTGTTTCCACCTTGCTATGTTACTGCCATTAAGTTTTAGAACAAGATCGATCCACTTTGATGCAGGTTTTCTGCATGAATCGTGAGGAATGGCTCAAATCATGCATTTTACGACCGCTGATTTCCAGTATCTCTGCAAGCCTTCCATTCTAAAATAGAAACACAACATTTGTCTCGTTGGAAGTGGCGCGGATTTCTCAGGTGCGTTCTTCCCCCTCCCCAAACCCCAGCCATACCCCCTCAGGTTGCCATCTACCCTTCCCCCATCTCTCCAAATTATGAGGATATGATAGTATAGCGCCGCATCCACTTAGAATGACATGGTTCTAACTCCCTTCCAGCAACTTTTGAGAAATTGATGATCGAAGTCTCATGTGCTCACAGTTTTTGGAGAGACGACTTTCACACACAAACGATAAGGCCTGTAGAAACAGTGTGTAGTGTGTAACTCAGTTCAGCCAAAAAGTAGAGACAGAACTTTGTCATTCCAAGGGGACAACTTGTTGGCACTCGGCTCAACCAGAATGGACTAACTTTCCTGTTGCTGTATTCAGGGGGTGAATGCATAAAAAAAAAAAAAGAAATATCCGGACACGTCCAGTCAATCTAGTCATTACTTGGATTAACCGAATTCTAAAATTCCGAGAATAAATTCCATTCTGGAACGGTTTTAGTTTTGAATTCAAACTGAAAACACTAACAACAACAGCAAAAAAATTAGAACTTTAATACTGAGTGGAGCAGAAACATTGAGAGCACGACAATTTCCGAGGTTTTTGTATGGCAGGAAGTCTGTACAAAATACCACATGGCATTTTGAGGAACGTTGTCAGCGCGGGTGCCTAATGGAATGAGGGTAACTCAGTACACAGAGGTTGTTGACACCCGGCCTGCTCCGGGTACTGCCAGCGTTAGTGATCTATTTACCTGGGGTGTCGGGTGAACTGGGTGGCCGCGATGTTGAGTTGTTACGTATATCACGTGCTAGCCTTGCCGCACAGTTGATGGATGTAATAATTACCCCTGGGGTGGACTTGTCATTGTTTACACCTACAGACATCGCTGGGATGCTCCAGCCTCCTGAAGGCCGTCCTCTGGAAATCAAATTAGTTGTACAGTTACCCCAACGAGTTTGGTATCAGGGCTACGCGCCCGACACCCAGAAAAATGGTCAGTGACCGAAGAGACATTCGGTGGATTTTTGTACACAGAAGTCCGCAGGCATCGGCCCGCATTGTTGTACACGTGATGGAGAAACTTTGTGCACATTGCGACTTTTGACCTGAGACTACAGGATTTATTATCACAGTGTTGAAGGTCACACCGAGTCACCTCGCAATTGAGACTTAATTGCTCCTCCTCTCCCCATTCCCGCTCCTCGGATAATCAACCCAAAGTCACCCACCCCCCTCCCTCTCAGATGTCGTGAACATTCTGTCATAAGGCCCTAATTTGATATCGTTGTCTTGGAAACAAAATGGAAGAACAAAAAAAGTAAGCTTGAGAATTATGGTTTTATTTTTATTTTTGATCGGAGGCTTAAACGTGGATTTGAATGGAAATGAAAGCGATAGTTCATGAAAGTTTGCAAACAGCCAGTCATTTTGGTTAATAATTGGTTTTGTGTTTCGTTTCTTAGAGAATTACATCAATAAATTCTTTCCCATGTATTATATCGATGTTGTTGTACTCTAACCGTGTAACTGGTTTTGGAATTGTTTTCCAGGAGACGTAAAAAGATCTTTTTGCGTGTTTTTTTATTTTTTATACAGGACTATATCTTTTTGGTCGTATTAATCAAACAAAACGTGTCTTTCTGTTGTAATAATTTTTTTTTTTTTTTAAATGCGGGTCTTTAAGCCGGTTAATCCTGTTACGCGGTTATCACACAAAGTATTGTCGGGCACTTATGCAGTTAGAGATACGCACGACTAGAGCACAACCAAATTCCGCCACAGAAATCAGTTACACGATTAGAACAGCCACATTACACGGTTAGAATTGCGTCTATTGAAGGCTTCGAAGCTCAATTTTGCTATTTATAGTGCGTGTAGACTTCCCACTTGAATAGGGAACCCCCTGAAAGGCGTGGTGACTATTTTTAGCTAAAAAAAATGAGTTGGTCAATTTTTTCCAGTTACACGGTTCGAGCACAACACCATCGGTATGTGTCTCCACAATTGTCCCTGTCTCCTCCTCCCCCCCACCCCCCCCCCGCCCCAACCTTTCATGAACCAGTGTACATCTTTGTTCCCAGCTGACTAAACTAGAGGACAGAAAAGAGAAAAGTAACGTCATGATAAGAAGGATCGTGTGGGCTCACGCTATTTTCTCCTCCATGCCAGTGAAGCTGTTCATTTTATTGCCATTTAGTGACCAATAATCGTCCCGTTTTGTCAATCTCTGATTACACAACTCTTCTAACACCGATGTTGGAGACGACGCTCAGCCCGTTAACGATTCCATACCCAAATCGACCCTGGCAAACTAGTTATGATGGGGAATCGACTATAATACTCTAATTTCTTCAGCCTAGACCAGAGCTGTGAGCAGCTTGACCAGGAGTGTTCATTTTTTTCTTTCCAATGTTTTTGTTTCTTGTCATGACGGAATCGAATACATGCTCACACCATATCTGTGTATCGCTGTCAAGTACGTGTATCGTTGTTAAGTATTTAACGTAATTGATTCATTACACCTTTGGGTAAAGGTTTGACCTCCATGTTCTCTCGTGTCGCTCATCTGACTATCACGCAGTTGAAATCGCCCCCCATGGGCCATGATATGAGCGAATCTGTCATCAGTACTAATGCAATTGCTTTTTTTGCTAACACGCACATAGACACAACACCACGAGCTTCAACACAGAACGTAGGACGTTCATTTGTATGCTCATCCATTTCATGTAACGTTTAAGAACTACTGTGGATTTCAGATTCAGTGTTATGGTCTGTTTGCACTGGTAGGTTTCAGGAACAGAAAAAAGGAATTGGGGACTGTGTGGGAAGAACTCTCCTGGCTTTCCGTCTTTTGTTTTCCGATTTCCCCCATTCAGAAAACGGACCAATGTAAACAAACGTGGTACTGGTCCCCATTCAGAAAACGGACCAATGTAAACAAACGTGGTACTGGTCCGTTTTCTGAATGAGAAGCGATGCGCATCATTTGTTTTGGTCATGTTTCGAAGGGTGAAATCGGAAAACAAAAGACGGAAAGCCAGGAGAGTTCTTCCCACACAGTCTCCCATTCCTTTTTTCTATTCCTAAAACCCACCAGTGTAAACAGACCACTAGCGAACATTTATTAGAATTTTGTACAATACTTCAACCAGGCAGAAAAAGACTAGAGTGTCCCACCGAATACAAGAAAGATCTAACTCCACTTCTAATTGTTTTTTAGAAAATTGAATTCCGTCGTTTTTGTTGTTGTTTTTGTTTGTTTGTTTTTCTTTCGATTTAAATCTTGGACTGAGAGGAAAGACACGAAACAATCGGTTCATTTCCCTTCGGGGGATTGGAAGGTCCTGTACCTGCTCATAAAGGTCATCTGAGTTTCCGAGAAATATGAAGAAACAGAGATCATTTTTGGAAACAATTTTTTATGCCATTTAATTTAGTCAGAATAATTCCTTTTCTGGGTAATGTTTATTTTATTTATGTTTGTTAACGTTGAAAAATAGTAAAAATCCATGTTACAACCAAGATGGAAATGGCCTGGGTCAAGTGGGAAGGATGGCCAGGAAGAAGATGGCTAGGATGGCACTGAGCAGAGAGGTGGAATAACATGGGCGAGGCAAAACATCGGATGGAAAAGAATTGCAGCCGTTGTTCGGAGGGCTACACCCGGCAGTGGGTGGACAACGCCTGTGTGAACGGCGAAAAGTGAAAGGTTAAAAATGTTATCAAGAGACCAATCGCTGAAATTACCCTCAGTGATTGAATTGGACGATAAAAAGTGAAAGCAACCAGGAAGTCATTGTGTGTCTTTGGCCTAAAACAAATGGATACCAATAATGCTGCATTTGAGAAATATGTTCTTGTGCCGTTGACTGGGGTCGCACTAGGCTTTCTAGGTACGCCTGCATTAATAGTTGTGCCTTACACTACAGCTGTTTAGGGGATCTGTCTTAACGCACGTTTACCATTAGTTTAGACCGGTATAATCGCAGCTTTTATGTGGCTGTTTTATGGTCGCATCAAAGTTTTATACTCCGTGATTACAGTCATGACATTAAAATCTGTAATGTAATGAATTCTCTATCTCTCTCTCTTTGCTCCATCAGTGGCTCTGTCTCTCTCGCTGTTCCTCTCTTCGCTTGCTCTTTCTGGCTCTCTGTCTGTCTGTCTGTCTCTTTGCTCTATCATTGGTTCTGTCTCTCTCGCTGTCCCTCTCTTCGCTCGCTCTTTCTGGCTCTCGCCCTGTACTTCTCTCTCTCTCTCTCCCCTCCTCTCTCTCTTGCTGTCTCTCGCCCTTCTTCTCTCTCTCTCGCTCGCTTTCCCTCCCTCCCTCCACCCTCTCTCTTTCTCGATTTCCTCCTCCCCCTTCTCTCTCTCTCTGTTTCTTTCCGCACCCATTCACTCACCCATTCTTGCTGTTTAGAACCCCCGTCTCGCCTTGAGACACCATTAATCTGATTAAAACCCCCAGACATCAGTATGACTTGCCAGGGCAGACATGTTTGAACACGGCCAGTCACCTCAGATTGACATGGTCTGTTACCTAACCAAACAAATCTCCAGGAAGCACATAAAACCCAGAAAATGACGCACTTGTTGGTGACATTTGTGACCTGGTCCTTGACACATAGCCGGGGACGAGGATCCTGCAATACATTCTCATATTCGCTTGGAAAAACAGCCCGTAGGTGTGTACGCAAAGAGAGACATGCACAAAGATAGAAAAAACAACAGCAACATCATATCGTCATGGTGCTGACCTTTTGGCATACGTCATTTTTTGCACTTCTGAGAAAATCGCAAAAAACTTATTTAAATTCTTTTGCAATGCAGTCAGACTTAGGCCAAAATGACTCTAGGTAAAAGTGGCCATCGTCCACGTTGGCTGAAACAACCCCAGAACCAAAATGGCCTACGTCTATGAATGAGTTAGGCTTAGGCCATTACGGAAAGTTTTATTTCCAGGATAATGGCTTGGCACTTTTCAATGATGTTTACATTAATAGCTGCACCATGGATAATAGGGCAATGACGTAACAGGTACATTCTGTTTTGGCCTAAGTCTGACTTAGGCCGAAAGGTTAGCACCAAGACGATATAGAAGAACATTTGTGTATAGCGACCTTGGTCCTTATACGTCCCCAATTCCATGTTGTTTTTTTTTGCTCAACTGAGAAAATAGACGGTAAACATTTGCGGCTTTTCAGAAAATGGAGAGACAACAAACAAGAGCTAAATAATTACAACTAAGAATGTGTGTGTGTGTGTGTGGATAGGTTGCTCTATGTGTGTGTATATAGGTTAGGGAAAGATAGAAATGCACAAGGAGGCCGTGGGACGTGTGGAGATGTCCGGCTGTGGGTCTGTGAGTCTATTCATTAGCTTTAACGTTGGGGTGTTACTGTGCGGTCTGTGGTGTAGAGCAAATAATTATTATGGCAATGGCATGTCCTTTTCTTGTATTCAGCATTGAGATGATGTACTTTCAAAATGGACATCCCTGCTTTGTCTCATTCAACAACACTTTAGCACGTCTTGAAAATACTTCTCTCTCTCTCTCTGTCACCCTCTCTGCCCCCTCTCTCTTTCTCCCTCCCTCTCTCTCTCTTCCTTTCTCTCTCTCTCCTTCTCTCTCTCCCTTTCTCTCTCCCTCTTTCGCTGGACATTTATATGAACTCGCATTATGTCTTGTTATTCAGCGCTTAGAGCTGGTCGGTAACAGGATGGAGGGCTTTGTAAATGCTGTGTCTTACTATTATTATTGTCATCATCATCATTTACTGTTTTGTTTTTCTGCACTCATTTCTTGTTCTTGCAAACTTCATTTCACGGTGGCATTTTGATTGTCAAGAAAAGCACAAAGTGAAATCTGATCAGAAATCAGCAAATCCTTTAGTTTGGCGACACCTAGTGCACCACCTGGAAAATTGATTTGATGTTGTTTGTTAAACTTAAAAAACCAAGAAGAGGAAGAAAAGCCGGCGCCAAAAACAACAGTGAGTGTATGATCTCTTTGGGCGTCTTTCTGTGTTATTCTGTCACTTGCCTGTTTATGGAACTCTTGAAACATCGGATTTCGATACACTGAGTTGATCAGGTTCAATCTTTGTACGTGTAAATTGACAATGTTGGTGGGTGTTAAATGTGAACGGGGATTTCCCCACAGACTGGCTAGTATAGATAGCAATATGATTGCATCCTGTCTCTGTGCCAGCACACATCCCCAGCAGTGACCACACCCTCTCTCCAGCTCTCTCTCTTTCTTATACAGCACATCCAGAAACGGAGCAGTTTTACTGTAAACCTTAAAAAATAAAAGACTGAAAGTACAAGGAGATACTTATAATAATATCCCCCCCCCCCCACCTTTAGCGCCTTATTGAACGGAGTTTATCACTTTACACAGCTGTCAGCACGTATCATTTGATTCTGTGCTTTATGAATCACTTTTATGCCGCAAAAGACCAATAAAGGAAACTAAAAGAAAAAAAAATAGATTGTGGCTTACACGACAAAAATTACTGTTGCTAACTACGAAGTCAACCAAGATAAGATAATGATATCTTCCAACTACTTTGTGTTTACTTCACGTTATGATTATGCTAAGTAATATAAGGATGTTAGCTGCACTTTAAGAGATGATTACTGGGTCATTTTTAAGCCTGTCTGAACGAACTGATGCTTAGATAAGTAGGAGCATCCGAGTAAAGCCCTGTGCTATTAAATGGACAACTTGCAGCAGCTTTCCCATCTGTTATGGAGAGTCTCCGTGTGTCATGTAGCCCTCCAAGTCAAGGAGGTGAAACGATCAAAATATGTAAGAGTTTACAGTTCAACTGGAAAATTTTGCGTCGTCCGGTGGCTTGACTTTCTCCGTGCTTCATTCCAGCCGGTTCAACGTAACCAATCAGACAATACGCAAATATAGTATGTTACGCATATATCATCTCTCTACCAGGGCTCATTTTGGTTGAGGCTACTAATGAATTGCAAATGTCTCCATGACGATCCCGCTGCCCGCAGATTGCATATCTTCCCTGTGGCATCGGCTGAACCCGCACAGCGTCACGGCCGAATAATACAATCAACGGTGTAATTACCTACCCCCGAGGGCAGTTCGGGCAAGCCCCCACAGGATGGGAAAGATGGGAATTGTGAAGGACAAGCCATACACTGCCAATTTACGTTAGCTTTTACTTTCGCTCGGGGTAGCTGTCATCCCGCGAACTTTGGTCATAACTGTGTTCTCCGAGCTGTCCCAGTAACCTGCTCAGGGACGTACAGGTCACAGCATTACTTAATTAGACAGTGGCTAATTATAATAGACCACAAGTGGGAAGTTGTTTGGACTCAAGAAGATTTGTTAATTGCAAAGTTTAAAAACCTGTTTGTCTTTTATAAAAGAGAGTGGATACGAATGGGAGATAATGTGGCCGGTCACTAATTTACTTAGTACAACTGGTGGAATTGGGAATATCTAGGAAACTGTTTAGACCTTTAGATTGAAGTATTAGCTCAGGATCCTCGCTGGCTTTATAATCTATCGCAGATTGCAGGCCCAGGTAATGAATTTAGCACTGGAAGCACGCGTAGGCTTGGTACAGGTTCTAATGTGAGTCTGTGCGTGCGTGCGTATGTGCGTACATTACTGGAATTGTATTTCAGTGTTGAAAGTTCAGTAGCAACGTTGTCTGTATCGCGTTTGAATAGCAAGGGCCGATGTGCCATCATGTACATGGCAGAGAACAGATTCTCACTGCGTCTTGTCACCGTTCCTCAAACTGTAGTACTCAGGTTTGGCTACTTTTCAGGAGAAGTAAAAACTGTTGCACTTTAGCACAACTGGTCTAGTTACGATGAATTTTTGAAAGTTTGCTATCCGATTACTTTTCAGCTTAGGAGTCTATAACCAAGATCATTCGATGTGGCTTGGAATATAGTTGTTGGATATATTAAGTCGATTTGTCGAATCTTTGAGTGAGTACGGTCTTCGGGAACGGCGACGATTTATAAAGATAGAGAAGGAGACATTTCAAGCGCTACCATTATGATAATGATACACTAATGATCCGTCCTATCTTCCACTTTCAGTATCTACCCGTACTCCACTCCGATCCGTGCCAGTCTGCAATAATCATTTTTTTTTTTTTTTGTAAATGTAGTTGAGCCCTCACCGTGCTCACCTGCACGCAAACAATTTAAGCAGTTTTTCCCCCCATGTGTACGGAAACGGAAAGGGCAAAAATTCATCAAGTAGTAAAAAGAACGAGTGTTTCCATGTGTGCGGGAAAAAGCGTGTCTGTGCACATGGCAACATGCTCTCTTTTTCACCACTTGATGGGTTTTGACGTTTCCGTTTCTGTTTCCGTTGCCGTTTGCGTTCCCGTTTCCGTTTCTGTACATACGGAAGCCCAGCTTTAGACGGTAAAAACTCAAAGCTCAGAGTTTGGAGAACCAGCCTGATTATCGACGTGTTCAAATTGACTGTTTGTTTTTCTCCTGTTTTTTATTTTGTATCACACGTACGGCCGGATCAGTTTGGTGGAGACAGTAACATTCTTAACTTATGTTTGCTTCGACATCGATTTATCGCAAGCTTGAATGATTTCATGTGAATACATGAAGGATCATTATCGTTCTACTCTCCCGCGATATTTCCTTCCCCTTTTTGAAATCAGAATCCACGTTTCATTCCGTGTAAATTCCATTAGTGAAAGCTGATCAAAACAGATTATCTCGAGAATTCATGTTTGAAATGGAAAGTTGAGACAGTACCTGGGCTTCAACCACACTCTGGAAAAACTGTCAGTTTTTTCATTCAGTTCTGTATCTTTCCTGTTGTAACATTATGGAGAAATAAATATATTCAATTTTCTCTTGGAGCGTGAATGTTTGGTCTGTCATTTCCACTTCTCATTGGCTGGAGTTTCTCCGTCTCTCATTCAAGTCTAATAATAAACAGATCGCTGTGTGGAAAAAGAGAGAAGAAAACGGATCTATCACCCTGATGAGCATTCAGCGAAATTGGATGTTTTATAAAATATGGATAAGCAGCGCATTTAGAGCAATGTTTGTTTAGGTTGTTCGTTTAATTTGCCCAAATACTGCCAAGAACTCTTGCACACATTTCTTTGTAATCTGGCGCAAGATGTGCTTCTAGGGCACTGATCTGCGTGAAGTTTGGCGGTGAGATCTGGTAGAAAACAATAGTATAAATACTAAAATGATGGTACCCACGCACCATTTCCCCGCCTTCCATCTCTTGTAGACATGTTGTTCATCTGATTCAGTTTTAAAAGGAAAATAGGAAAAGGTGAGAGAGAAAATTTACAACAGTGTTGTGGGATTTCTCTCTACGCGGCTTGTCTGTCATGAAGTTGGTATACATTGACGAAAAGTTTAATGGCTGAATATTTCAGAGAAATCACCGTATCCAATTCTGTAGCAGAAATTCTTCCATCTACTAGTTTTCCTGCTGATGTCTGTGACACTATTTTTGGCCTTAAATATTGGATGTTGTGCTGTGACGGTTTTGCTTGATGCCCTATCAGCTTTATTGCTGCCATAGCTTCAAACTTTTGGTCGTGCTCCCCACGGCCCGAGGGGCGGGTACGATCGTCTTGAGCAGTGGTTCTCAATGTGGGCGGAATCGCTCCCCGGTGGGGGTGGGGGTGGGGGTGAGGGGGGGGGGTTCCACGCGGGCGAAAGCAAAGAAAATGGCGTCGAGGGAACGAAAACGGTGAAAGGAGGCGATGGGGAGACGAAAACAATCATGAATGGAGGACGATTTGGGGGCAAATACAGGGGGCAACCGTTGACGTTCAACAGCAGGCGTGGGTGGGTTTTACAGAACAGAAAAAGTTATTTCTTTTAGCGTAGTTGATGAAGAACCCTTTCTGTTTTATAGTGAATAATCAACAAGTCTTGGCCTAGTGGCATCAATCAGGCTTTGAAACAGATTAATATCAGACAGTAGTCTGGCCGTCTTGTGAAATACATCTGATGGGTTTCAGTAGGGATCTTTGGGTGGGGTGGGGTTGAGGGGGGGGGGAGGGAGGTGGGAACGATGAAAGAAAATTTGGAGCCTATGGGGGGCGATTGCCTGAAAACGACTGAGAACCACAGATTGGTCTAGAGCATTGTCACAGAAGGAGAAGAGAAGGATGAAAACATCAACAGACAAACAAACAAATGAGCAGACGAACAAGCAAACTAAAGGACAAAGAAATTATCACCAAAAACAACAAAACATTAACAAGAGGTCACCAACAGATGGAGACAATGTATTTCAAGTAAACACGTAGACAAGTAGACCAGCAAATGAATGAACAACATGGACACGGTGTCAGCAACCCGTGGAGAAAATAGAGTTCAAACAACAAACAAACAAGCAAACAAGTAGACCAACAGAGAACACTTGCACCAGTTTGCATCAGATTCTGAGATTTGGTAAATCAAATACACGTTTATTGTCGGGAGAGGAGCAGTATTGCATCGATTTTTCACGTCCTACCCCAGAAACGGATCATAGCTGTCACTTCACTCAGCAGGTAAGCTGGGCACAAAATTATGAACATGCTGAACAGCATCTGGGCAAAGAATGTTGTCAATAATCAAAAAGAATAGGATTGCCATTACATTCCGTACACAAGTTAAGCCATGAAATTGGGCTTGTATTAAGTCAGCTTGGTATCCATTCGAACAATCCACGCTGTGCTTGCTTGAAATGATCAAGTACAAAAAGGCGATAGTGTGACCTCTTGAAACAGCGATACTTAATGGATATACAGTGATACTTCATGAGATATAGTGATACTTCATGAGATACAATGATACTTCATGGAGAATACAGTGATACTTCGTGGAGATACAGTGATACTTCATGGAGATACAATGATACTCCATGAATAGTTTTTGACCATCCCACCCGACTGATGCTCCACCAGTACGTTACCAATGTCCAGTGTTTAAACCACAGTGTTTTATGTACTCTGTGGACTCTCCAGATCGAGAACCTTCTAGTGACGCATGGCAGCGTTATTTGAATCTGTTATTTGTTTGTGTTTATGTTGTTGATGGACTCACAAGGCTCATTGTTAACCAGAGAAATGTTCACCCAAAATTATTATAGGTAGAATGCGCATATCCGCCATCTTGTCTGTCCGGACCCACTAAAGGAGTCGCGAACCAATCGGCGGCGAGTTCACTACTGTAAACAATGACACGTGTATATACGCACATGGGAGACGTTCGGTCAATTCTTTCACTTCCTTTCTCTTGTTTACACGGATGGTAAGGAATCGGACCAGTTTGGATACATCCTTTCCACCCCTGTCACAACAGTCAACTACAATGCAACCAGCAGGCATTTTAACTGCTCAGACACATCTCGATGTGACACTCATCAGCTGATCCACCGGCCATCTTGTTTGGCGGAAGTACAAAACAAAACCTCTGTGACGTCATGCGCATTCTACCTATAGTAGAGAAAGTCAAAGAAGTAAGTAAGTGCAATTTTATCCTGTAAGGGGAAGGAAAAAATAACAGAGAAAATGAAAGGAAAAGTGTTGAGTGAGCAAGGGAGACTCATTTCGTCCACTTAGAAGGACAAGGTTCTAACTCCCATCCGTCAACTATTGAGAATTTGCTGGTTGAAGTTTCATTTGCTCATAGCTTTTAAAGATACCACTTTTTACTCTTACACTAGAAACTTGCATACCCCACACCGAATGTCCCTGATACTGTAGAAGTAGTGTGTATAACTCAGTTCAGCCAAAAAATGCAGATAGAACCTTGTCATATTAAGGCGAGGATTTGTCACCATGGAAGTGACCGTAGTTTTGGCTTTCCAACAGTTCACGTCATAAAGCTTTCACTCTCATAGTTCACGATACTGGTGTCTGCTCGTGGAGTCAGCGGCTGGAGTAAATGTAGGAGTGGCTGAGTGAGTGCACCGAGGTCCGGGTTTGACCATTTTGCTGTGTGTGTGACGTAAGACATCTGACAACACCATGTTGCCCCCCCGGGGGGAGTCTCTCTCTCTAAGTGCACTGAGCTGTGATTTGATGTCATTTCTGGTATAGTGCCATGCTCACGCATCAGTCTCCTTCTCCCTACCCCTCCACCCCCCCCCACCCCATCCTCATTTCGATTTAGATTGCTATGGGCTATAGTATTAACTACAGGGTCTTTTGTACACTGCCGAAACCGTTTTGTCCTTTTCTATGTCCCTCTTTCAATCCTTCACTTCACACTTTTACCTTCTTTCTATTCATTGGTTACGAAAATTATAGTTAGCCCTTTCAGTGATGCCAGTGGGTTCTTGTCAACGGTTTCGGTTCTGTGTTGTGAAAATGGAGCTCTCTGAGGGTTAATTTCAAGCTCGTGATAGTTCGTTCTGATTAGATTAGTTGTGTTTCCTTTTTTGAAATGGCAGCAGCGGTAAAATGCAGACATGATGAAGTGTGAAAGTCACGGTTTTTAAGGCTGTTTTATAGAAACCAGAATGTTAGAGATGGGAGAGCAGGATTTTTCAGTGTGTTTCCTTGATCAGTATACTACAGCACTAGTGCCATCCGTTTACTAAAGCACCTAGCGCCATCAGTATACTACAGCACTGGTGCCATCAGTATACTACAGCACTGGTGCCATCAGTATACTACAGCACTGGTGCCATCAGTATACTACAGCACTGGTGCCATCAGTATACTACAGCACTGGTGCCATCAGTATACTACAGCACTGGTGCCATCAGTATACTACAGCACTGGTGCCATCAGTATACTACAGTACTGGTGCCATCAGTGTACTACAGCACTGGTGCCATCAGTATACTACAGCACTGGTGCCATCAGTATACTACAGCACTGGTGCCATCAGTATACTACAGCACTGGTGCCATCAGTATACTACAGCACTGGTGCCATCAGTATACTACAGCACTAGTGCCAGTTTGGCTCATCGGCGACATGAAATAATAAACAGATCGTAAAAGGATACAGGATATCAGATTTCAGTGTTTCCTTTTTCTATCTCATTTTTATGTAATCTCTTTTTCTCTTTATCGTCTCATTTCCCCCCCTCTCCCCACCAGAACAATAACACGCGAGGATAGGTGAAGTGGAAATCAATCAGATTAATCTGAGTCCTCTTCAATAATTAATTTAAGCCAATCTATTGAAACGGTGGCGACACGAGGTTACCATTAAGTGGATCATGGCAAATTCTAGGCTGCGGAATCTGGAACAGTCTACAGGGAATGAGGACAGTTGGTTTTTCATGGGCATTTTTCAATTAATGTTTGCAGTTGGTTTTAATGAGAAATTGTGAGAACTGTTCGGTCAGTAAAAAGTAAGCCAGGGAAATGTGATGAGTAGAGGAGATTCAGGTGTGCCAAATTGGCGTGAGTCTGCAGAAGTACAGGGTAAATGTGCACTGTAATGATGAAAGCTTGGCACATGGATTTAGCCATTTCCTGGTTCCTGCACGTAGAAAACGTGATTGGTCATGTCCGGGTATTACTGTACTTCCTAGGTTAGCAGGATGTCAAAGTTTTGTTACTGTATTACACCCATGAAAATCTGTGCAGAATTGCTAAATGTATAATGATCTGATATCGAGGGGTATTTGCAATATATTTGCCATATTGTATGCGGCATTTTATCGATTTTGAGGTTTTGTCATGAAAGTGATTCTCTCACCTCTAATTTCATTATGTACAAGTGGTTAAAAATATTTTCGAGATATGTGTTTGTGACGTGGTGTTGTATGCTCTTTAGCACCTTTTGACAACCAAACTTCAAACCTCATGTTCTCGAAAAGGCAGACATTCATACAACAATGGAGCAAATACCCGACGATATGATAAATATTATTGCGATGTGTCTGTTTACACGGGTAGATGGTGAATGGTTACTGCAGATGTCCTTGGCATGTGCAGGTTTGTCGGTGAAGAGGGTCGCCCTTAGAAAGAGAGATTATGACATTTAAAATTTTAGTGTCTGAAACGCCAGTTAGAAGAGCTACGATGCCATGAAGTCTAAAGAACATGTAATTTGGATCCTGAAATAAGTGGCAATGCGGGCGGGTCAGGTAGTCGCTCGGGTACCATGAAGTCGAGACGTTGTTGGTGTAGAACGTTTTGTTGCTACTGAAGTTGCTTTTTTTTTTTTTTAAATGAAAGGTAGGGGTTATTTTTTCTATTTTGTCCCGAATGATCAGTTTGAATCAAGTATTTCACTAGCTGTACCGGACACACGACAGCACAATATTATCTGGCGAGTTGACGACCACTTTACTGGTCTTCATTCATCTGTCTGACGTCAAGCGCATACCAGCTGATTTTTATTGGCGGACTAGCTAGATAGTGACGTCCCTACATAGAGGTTCACCGAGATCTAACTGCTGGGATGATCAAACTGGGCTGGTGCGAGCCTGGGGTAAGAAAAATTGACCTAAAGAAAAATATATTTTTTATATATATCCGTTATGTCTTAGACAAAGTAACTTTTAGTTTGCAAGAGTCGTAAAGAAAAAAAAAATCAGTAAATAAATAAAGATACTAAATACAAGGTTAGACATTGAGCTATGATGCCAGGAAGTTTAACAACAAACCAAAATAATTAATTTGGAAACGCAAGCATACTTCTGAAAGGGCAACAAACGTCCATGATACGGCAAGATGAAATACAAAAAAATCGGAGAATAAAACACAGAGGAAAGATTTGGAGTTTGTTATTAAGATCAGGAACAGGAGAGAATCTGTGGTTACTTCTGGGCTTTGGATGAGAGCAAACGGGCAAGGCAGCGAGTCTGCCAATACCGGAGCCGTTTTGAACTAAGCATTACCATGACAGGTCTTTGACTCCAGCATGGAGTTGGAAACTTGAAACATTTGATATTTGAAGACCGCGAGGGAAGAACGTCACTTGTCACAAGATGCGAGTTTATGGTTATCTGCCTCAGCTCTTTGCCAACATCTTTAGCTTTGTTTCTCTCGTACCGATTTAGCCAAACACAACCGCTGTCTAGCAGTAGGAGCTGAGTCTGATTTGGGGTTTTTGCGGCGCGATAACCGCCACTTTGCGCCGTTCAGTGTCTATTTGAGTACACTTTAAAAAAAAAAAAAATTATATTTCGTATTCAGAGCTGTTAAGTTTAACATAGAATTAAATACATTCATTTTAATTTTAACACATTGGTAAAATTCTAAATGGAACAAATTTAGATATGGCATTTTATGTTCAACTTATGGACTTTCAAACTTTAAAATGCGAATTTCTCTGAACCTTCTTTTTGTGACAGCTGACGTCTTCCCTCCTGTAGTTTTCATTTAACGGATCGACCCCAACGTGAAACAGAGAAAATACGTTGAAATGGTAACAGAAACTGCGGAAGGAACAGAAATCCTGAAATAGTATGAAAAGACGTAATAGTGTATGAGTGAACTAGAATCACCTGGTATTATATTGGTTTCAGTGATTCGGAAACTGAAAAAGAGCTCCGTCCGTCAGGATATCCTAATCCTAACCCCAACTCTGTCCTTATCCCACTCTCTCTCTCCTTCTCTATTCATACCTCGCTCTGCCCGGCTCCTTCCCCGTCAAGACGTCCTCATTGCGGAAAAAAATCCAAGAAAAGGAGAGATGAGAAAAGAGAAGCAGACTACAGAGTTCAGACAGCAGCAAATATTCCATTTATTTTGTGACTGGCAAATTCCCCTTACCAAGCCCAGAAATCCTGTCTGAAGTGAAATTCTCTGTTTCTTGCCACTGTGGCTGAAAATAAACATCAATCAAGACAAAACCATAATCTGTTCTCTATATCTACAATCATACTTTTGTCTGCCCACTCAAATAAAGTAATATATTATTCATTTATAATCATAAGGATGGCTTTATGCAACAGACGATTACGGAATTTTCAGAAGTGCAGTTTTATTTCAATTATCATGGTATTTTATTTTGTTTCATTGATTATTATTTATTTATAATATTTTTTTATGCTGAATTTAGCGCGATATTTAGGTCACACTGTGTGAGGATAATGACCAAATTTCAGAAAATTAAACAAATAAACAAAGCGCGCAAGTGATAGGTTTGGTGAACATATTATACATAAATGCCCGTGAGCGCCCCTTTTTGAGGACAGCAGTACTTAACAAAGGAAAGTAGAAGCATGGTGTCGTAAGATGTCGCAGGTTCGATCCCCACCTTGATCGCTTGTCCTTCTTATTCCTTTCACTCCGGCTTCGCTTTTCTGAGCATTAACTCGGCACATACGTCTCTCAGGCCCGGCGCGCACTATCCTGTTTTGTCTGTTGCACGGCGTGCAAACGCAGATTTTTGCTTGCTTGGCAAAGAGTTTACAGTGCTGCACACCACGCGAAAGATTGCTTGCATTGAACGGATAGTTAATTTTAACATAGTGCGCGCCGGGCCTAATCGCCTCACATTTTCTTTGACGACAGCAGTAGCGGTGGTAACAACAACAACAACAACTAACGCCTGATATTGGGAGATGCAGATTAGCCGACAGTTTCTCTGAGACGTGGACGAATAAATTCAGCTTACGGGCCTACAATGTCAACTTAACTCTCGGGAGTTCGGGACTAAGAAACAGTTTAGTGCTAATCACAAGTCTAAATCGGGCAACTTTTAAACGTAAATCTGCTCATTCCCCACCGCATTACCTCAATCTACGTGTAAATTAGCTTTCAAGTTTGCAGTTTGCAGTTTTCCCTCCTGCTAATAGCTTTAATGTTCGACCGTAACTTCAGATCACCAAAAAATCCGTTCGGCACTTTTCTCCATAAGTTCGCTGAGTACATTGGAAGAAATTATGTCGTCATAAGGTCAAGGATGAAGACGTCACGTCAGGTCCTAGCGCCACGATTCACGTCATGGCTGACAGAAAGCGAGTACTCTAAAACATGGCTGAGTATTTGTGGTAATTGACGTCACAGTATTTTTTTAAATATATTTTTCTACGTGGCAAGAAAAAGATCTGGCGTGATGACGTTTGGAATTTTAAAACAAAGTTTTTCTCTCATCACCAGGAAACAGGTGTCTTACATTAATCACAGTTAATAAAATTTGCGTTAAAGTAATGAAATATTGGTAAATTTTAATTCATCACACCTCCTCCTCCACCAATTGCAAGAATATAATACTGAAAACCGTAATTTTATTAGTTTTGACCAAATATTATAAAAACCACAAGAAAAATAATTCGCGGGGTCGCAGCAAGGCTTGAAGGAACGTCAAAATATAGCAGGAAAAAACCCACAAAAAGATGCGAAATAATGCAGAAACGATACAATATTGGTTAGTGCTGCATGGCCTCACAAGATTTGCGTCTCTCTCAATTTTTAGCGACAGGACATTGCATGATGGTCTACATTTACATTCTGGTGACGTAAATCACAGGTTGTCTGTATGTCGGTACGACCGTACTTTTATGTACGGAATTTTTTGTTGTCGCAAAAAAAACAAAAAAACAACAACAATAAAAAACACCAATATATTTTTCACGAAATTAGAAACTCATTCACATCACTCAAAATAAACGATTATCGAATATCCATGTTGTAAATAGGTGATGTGTTTATCAAGCATGAAACTAGACAGGTAAGCAAACAAAGTGGATGTCTTGAATACACAGCACTGATGGGACAGAACGGCAACAGCTTGTTAATGGGGCTAGACCAGTGGTTCTCAGCCCGGGGGGAGAGGGGCGATATTTCCAGTTCCAAGGGCGTGGTGACAGTTGGGGTGGGGGTTGGATGGGTGAGAATGGCGAAAGAAAGAATACATCGGCGAAAACTTGATTGAGGACGATTTGGGGACGCAATACGTGTCAAGAATGTGGTGTTAAAATTCCTCCACCATTAAGTATTACTCGTAGATGAGAATTGTTAAAAAACAGTCGGTGACCATGAGTACAGGAAAAGCCATCAACTGATGCATCTGCAGAGAGAACAGGTTGGTCTAGAGCAGGGGTCACCAAACTTTATTTCACAGAGGGCCGGATAACTGACAGACTTACAAGCGCGGGTCGCATTAGCAATGGTGTGTGTGCATGGGAAAACCCACAATATGTCGGCAGAGCTGACTTTGAGAAAAACGGCTTTGGAGTGAAAGCCACAAACTTCCAACTTGCCTGTTGTTTAGGGGACCGTGGCATGTCACAGGGTAAACTTTAGATGAGCATTGAACACTACTCACTATGATCTCTATAACGGCTTAGTTATTAGACTACGCTCTCCTAACAACAATCATTCCAATATTACTTGGTCAATTAGCTATGGCCACTTTTAGGATTAAATGCCGTTTTCTCAAAATCTTGTTTGGGGGAGGAGGGGGGGGGGGTGTCACTGACTTCAATTTATCAGAAATGTCTTATCTTTTATTATGTGTACAGAACTCAAAATGTCATGTTGCCGACTTAAGCCGGGTTTTCTCATGCACACTCACAATTGTCCATCCCGTAGCTCTAGATATCCCTGGTTTAATCAAACAAAATCAACTACCATGGCGGGCCGGATGAACTGACGTGGCGGGCCGCCGTAATTTGGTGGCCCCTGGTCTAGAGGGCAAGGTGCTCGCCTCTAATGCTGAAGGAATTTTTTTTTCGGGGAGGGGGGGGGATTCTTGTGCTTAATCCTATGGTAGGCAGGATTGAGCACCTAGTCTTCTCGGATAGGACGAAAAACAATCGGAGGGCCCGTGTGCATGTTGCGCACGTTAAAGATACCTTGGCAGTTAAAAGTCGAGAAGAACAGGCCGAACAAGGCCGCTGGACGGGCAGAATTCTAAAAATCTAGTCCCTCCCACAAAAAAACAACAACAAAAAAACACACACTCAGAAACAAGAACGAGAAAAATAACAACAAGAAAAAAAGTAATCGGGGGAACCCCCTAAACTAAAAAAACGTACAACACGATGCATCTGAGGAAGAATACCTGCTGATCTTGTCTAAATAATCCAGTGGCGTAATGTCCTTAATGAAACTTTGAAAGATCTGGCACCACTGTTTGTGCGGAGTCTGTGCTTTTGTGGTTGGGGAAGGGAATGGATCGGGGGCAATGCAAAAAAAAAAACAACAACCCAAAAAACTGGGGGCCAATGGGGGCGATTGCCTGATTATATTTTTAGAACCACTGAGCGAGACGATCTCTGATGTTGGCTTGTGCATTTCACCGCCTTACCATTGCAGATCAGTGAAGCACACTAAAGTGCCAGTCGTTTGACATCCCTCAACACGCCACATTTTAGCTCACTGTCGACCCTGGTTCACCTCTTTCCACCACCTCTCCCCCCCCCCACCCCGCCGGAGCCCAGAGAGATGGAGAGAAACACTGGCGGAAATCCTAAATTTCAATCAAAGCCTGTCATTCCGGGGCCATTTTTAGATTCTTTCATTAAAAACGTCTGTTGGACCAGATGATTCTACACGAACACTGAGCGACGCCTGGTGCCTGCTCTTTTACTTTCTTTTCAGTACTCGTGAATTGCTTCCTTCTGCCTTGTCTATACATTCTTACACTGTCTCTCACCTCTATTCTGCCTTTTTTTCCTCTCCCCTCTATTCTCCCTTTTTTCTCTCCCCTCTATTCTCCCTTTTTTTCCTCTCCCCTCTATTCTCCCTTTTTTCTCTCTCCCCTCTATTCTCCCTTTTTTCTCTCCCCTCTATTCTCCCTTTTTTTTTCTCTCCCCTCTATTCTCCCTTTTTTTCTCTCCCCTCTATTCTCCCTTTTTTCTCTCCCCTCTATTCTCCCTTTTTTTTCTCTCCCCTCTATTCTCCCTTTTTTCCCTCTCCCCTCTATTCTCTCTTTTTTTCTTCTTCTCTCCCCTCTATTCTCCCTTTTTTTCTTCTTCTCTCCCCTCTATTCTCCCTTTTTTCTCTCTCCCCTCTATTCTCCTTTTTTTTCCCTCTCCGCTCTATTCTCCCATTTTTTCTTCTCTCCCCTCTATTCTCCCTTTTTTCTCTCCCCTCTATTCTCCCTTTTCCCCCCTCTCCCCTCAATTCTCCCTTTTTTTTCTCTCCCCTCTTTTCTCCCTTTTTTTCTCTCCCCTCTATTCTCCCTTTTTTTTCTCTCCCCTTTATTCTCCCTTTTTTCTCCCCCCCTCTATTCTCCCCTTTTTTCTCTCCCCTCTATTCTCCCTTTTTCTCTCTCTCTCCCCTCTATTCTCCCTTTTTTTCTCTCCCCTCTATTCTCCCTTTTTTTTTCTCTCTCCCCTCTATTCTCCCTTTTTCTCTCTCCCCTCTATTCTCCCTTTTTTTTCTTCTCTCCCCTCAATTCTCCCTTTTCCCCCCCTCTCCCCTCTATTCTCCCTTTTTTTCCTCTCCCCTGTATTCTCCCTTTTTTCTCTCCTTTCTCCTTTTTTTCGCTCCTATCTCTCCTTCTTTTTTCTGTCGTATCTGTTCTCCTTTTTTCTCTGTTCTCTCTTCTCCTTCTCTCTCTCTTATCTCTATCTTTTTTTTTCTCTCTTTTCTCCTTTTTCTGTCCTGTCTTCTCCTTTTCCCTCTCCCCTCTCTTCTCTCCTTTTCTTTCCTCTCTGTTCTCCTTTTTTTCTTGACTTCGTTTTTGTTAATTCTTGTAATTCGGGGGAGGGGGGGGGGGGCAAATTAGAAAAATCTGCTTATTAGTAACCTGTCATAATTATGCAGCTGTCTATATCTATCTATCTATCTATCTATCTGTCTGTCTGTCTGTCTGTCTGTCTGTCTGTCTGTCTGTCTGTCTGTCTGTCTGTCTGTCTGTCCGTCCGTCCGTCCGTCCGTCCATTCACCCATCCATCCATCCACCCACCCATCCACCCATCCATCCATCCACCCACCCACCCACCCATCCATCCATCCACCCACCCACCCACCCATCCATCCATCCATACTCTCACCCACCCATCCATCCATCCATCCATCCACCCACCCACCCACCCATCCATCCATCCATCCATCCATCCATTTATCTGTCTATCTATCTATCTGTCTGTCTGTCTGTCTGTCTGTCTGTCCGTCCGTCCGTCCGTCCGTCCGTCCATTCACCCATCCATCCATCCACCCACCCACCCACCCATCCATCCATCCATCCTCTCACCCACCCATCCATCCATCCACCCACCCACCCACCCACCCACCCACCCACCCATCCATCCATCCATCCATCCATCCATCTATCTATCTATCTATCTATCTATCTATCTATCTATCTATCTATCTATCTATCTATCTATCTATCTATCTATCTATCTATGTGCGTACACAAAGGCTATTGTTAGAGGAACCTGTGGCCGTATGCATAATCAATGCGTAAACTAAAGTAAATACGTTGACTGGTGTTAACGCAAGAAATGAATACAATTTCTCGTGTTAACACCAGTCAACGTATTTACTTTAGTTCACGCATTGATTATGCATACGGCCACTGGTATGTTACATTATAAGTTATGGCCAAAGATCTTAAAATAGTAACCTGTGAATATTATTTTAAGATCTTTGGTTATGGCTGAAAAATGAACACAGCTCAGTAATTCTATCTACTTGGCTTTGTAAGTAAACTACGGTTCCCTAACAACACTCTATAAAAACACAAGTGGTCACATTCTGTCCAGCTCATCGCCCATTCACATTCCCCCCAAAAAAGAGAAGGCTTTGAGCGAAGATGAATGGATGTCCGTCAATAAACTGTTTCCATAATTTATAACTTTGGACCTGAGGGATGATAAACATGCTTCTTTCTGTGGTCCTATTTTGGGAATTAGAGTTGTTTTTTTCTATTTTAAGATTTAAGAACAAAGAAAAACCGACGACAACAACAACAGCAAAAATGGTAAAAGTGCCACGTTGTATGTATAGATTACTTTGATAACTAAATGCACCCCTACTCCTTTGTTCAAATCATCTATAGTAATCCATACTTAAGTAATGAAAATGCCCAACACGGTTTGGAGGGCTAAACTGCACTTTTACCACAATAACAACAAGAAGAAAGTGTGACATTGTTGAACAGCGGCAACAACATCAAAAACAACATCATCATCATCAACAACAACAACAACAACAACTAAAGGAATAGCAGTGCAGTGAAGGGATGTAGCAAAACATGGTATTATTTTGATGCTGTAGACGTAAAGAATAGGGCAAGTGAGCGTAATTTTAGCGGTATTAGCGGTAATTATTTAATGGGCACCAAAAACAGAAGCAGCGGAGGGCGTAGGAGAAATTGATAATAACCTTACATTTTTTACTTGGTTACAATAGAGAGAGAGAGGGAGAGAGAGAGGGAGAGAGAGAGAGAGAGAGAGAGAGAGAGGGAGAGAGAGAGCGAGAGAGAGAGAGAGAGAGAGAGAGAGAGAGAGGGGAGAGACAGAGAGAGAGAGGGAGAGAGAGAGAGAGAGGGAGAGAGAGAGAGAGAGAGGGAGAGAGAGAGAGAGAGGGAGAGAGAGAGAGAGAGAGAAGGAGGGGACGCGGAGAGGAGAGAGAAGAGAGAAAGAGAGGGAAGAGAGAGAGAGAAAAAACAACAAAGGGTGCGGGAGAGGAGAAAGAATGGAGGGGGGAGGCGAAAGAGAAAAGGAGAAGGAGAAACAGAGAAGATATAGACAGGCAAACGAAGAAAGGGGGTGGGGAAGACAGAAAGAAAAGAGGAAGAGAGAGAGAGAGAGAAGAGAGCGAGGAGTGGGAGAGAAAGAGAAAGAGAGAGAGAGAGAAGAAAGAGAGAGAGAGAGAGGAGAGGTTCATTCAATGTCCAGCGATCTATTCCATTCAGGTAATATAATTATCTTGCCTGTGTGTAAGGACTTACAAGGCTGTGGTGAACACTGTACAGGATGAGAACCTGTGAGAGCCAGGTCTAGTCTCCAGAGATGATTAGTGGAGAGCGCTTAAACTGTGTGATCCCCACGTCCGGTTGTTCTCCAGGGCCAGCTTGACGGGGACTCGGGGACAAGCC
Organism: Onchidella celtica; assembly: GCA_963931925.1. Taxonomy (NCBI): domain Eukaryota; kingdom Metazoa; phylum Mollusca; class Gastropoda; order Systellommatophora; family Onchidiidae; genus Onchidella; species Onchidella celtica. The sequence continues at coordinate 59,135,889 of OZ007572.1, read as the reverse complement.
AAGCGAGAAGAAAACACACGGCGCACCGGCCTTTGTGCCACGGCAATTAGTGGCCCGGACAACAATGCGCCAGAGGAATTAGGAAGAAAAACAATATTCGACCCCAGTGGTTCTCACCTTTTGCTGAATGGGGACATGATAAGTGTCCCATTTAGTCCGGAAACATACCATTTCTTTTTTTACGTCCTGTATATTTTTAAAAATGTTTTTGTTTTATGTTTCTGTTATTCATCGAGGATTTTCCCCCACGTTGAATCATGATTGTTCTCATTCTGCACAGTAAAAATCTAACGGCATGTGCAATTTCCTTCCCACATAGTGCTCGCATGTGATTGGCCCCGCGCAAATTGCTGGTCAATAGGAGTTAATTATGACTTGATTTGCAACAACGAACGTTTAGGGTAATGGGATAAACGGCGCAAATCTGAGGCATTCGTGGAGTTCTTGGCCCTGTGGGTGGGGGAGAAACAAACTGTGTAAGGGAGACTAACCTTGGCCGTCGACACGTGAGTACTTGAGGGATTGTGACCACTGGGAACTTACACTACACTGCAAGGCCTTTGTCTCGATCATGTACATGTTAGGCCGCACACAGCGTGACCTTTGTTATCCTTTGTTCTATTTTCAGCAAAAAAACTGGAGATCTTGTAGTACGTAGAAGAGGTATAACAAATGCACACTTTGACACTCGTTTAAAATGCGCTATGGCACTATCACAGTTCCAATTTATCTCAACTCCTTATCATAAAAAAACTGAAGCCACAAACGTTTAGCGTCGAATTTCTCAGCTGTGCAAAATGTAGAACTGGAAGAAACAAGAACTCAGGTGACGACGAACTCCAGCTATTAGGGAATGTATGATGACAAGGTCTCTAATTCCAGTATAGGAAACTTGAAATGATAGTTACAGAACGCACCTCAAATCCGAGACTGAGAAAACGCGATGAAATGGTAACTGAAACTGGAGAAGGCAACAGAAATCCCGAATTTCATGCATAGTATGAAAAGACGTAATAGTGTATGACTGAGCTGTAGAGTCACGTGGCGTGTTATGTCTGGTATCAGTGATTAGAAAATGGCAAAAGATTTCCGCCCGTCAGGAGATCCTAAACCTATCCCTAACCCAGTCCTCGTCCCACTCTCTGTCTCTCCTTCACATCCGAGGGCTGAAAACTAGCCCAAAGTGAGATAACGAACAAACCGGGACAGGCGCAAAGTGGCCGTTGTCGTACCGACGTGCCGTTAAACCCAAACTCAAACTCCATCTCCTTCTCCATCCCTACCTCTCTCAAGATTACCAAAAAATTCCTAATCTAACCAATAAGAGCTGCATCTCCATGAGATTGTGGCCTGATTTTCTAGCGATATATTTAAACATGCTTTCTTGTATCTTCGATACCCATTGCTGTAAAGTCATTATCCATTGTTATCCCTTCATTATTTATTGATGTAAAATAATATATCCATTATTCATTGATGTCTATTCCGGAGAACTAGGACGAAAACAAAAATTGTATCATCATCCAGAACAGATGTAGGAACACTGGTGTGATGCAATGTGATCGAAACGTAATATTTCAAACCTTGCTTTGGACGCCATCGGTGTCGTCATTCAGGCAGTTCTACAGTGGGTGACACAAGTATTACCTGACAGTGGCTTGGAATTAAACGTATCTTTGAGAATACCCCGAGGGTACTCTTAGCCTGTCTACTTTGTAAGTGAGATCTTTTAATCAGTCGCTTGTATACTGGTTGGTTGCTCTTGGAAGAATTGTCAAGAATATGAATATCTTACACTGAATTCTTGCACCGGAAATATCAAAACTGTTTTCTCACTTGGGGAGAACAAAAACAAACCAGAGATGGAATTTATTATTAACGCTCTATTTTGAGAAGGAAATATATCCGTTATTGAAGGTAAACAGAAATGTATAAACAGCAAGGTGACCCTGATGAAACTACATTCCATTTTCTTTGAATATGTTGTGGAGTTATTTATTTATTGTTTGTAAGGTGGATGTGTTGCAACATACGATGGTTAAAATTTGTCTCCCCTTCTTGCCACATTTTTAACCCCGATGATAGCGGGGGCATTTCAAGCCAAGCAGTAGGAAAAGTCCGTCTGTGAACATCAGGGATAGATTTTCATACCAGTCTGCGACTCTGCATGAAACCTGGAAACAGGTCTCCAAATGCTGCCTAAATGTTGTGACATCAGCGATGCGGACATTTTACCTACACACTCCTACGACTGATAATTGATATTTTTCTAATGATTTCAACGCCTAAGGGTAGCCACACAAAGGCCACCGAATTCTGTCACCGAGCCACTAGGCGCTTTAGGTGAGAAGAATTGCACTATATAATTTCAACAACTGCACACGGAGCCCACCTAGATTCGGTCCGTTTATGTAGTGCAATTCTTCTCACCTAAAGCGCCTTGTGGCTCGGTGGCCGAATTCGGTGGCCTTTGTGTGGCTACCCTAAGAAAGGCAAAGAGCAGAATGTATTTTGAGGGAAGGGACTGAAATAGGTTAGAGGACATTTACTAATTTATGAAGTAATACAATTCTTGGCCGACATAATATTTCCGTGCTGTTTTGCAGTTTAATCAAAAGTCGTGACGTCGGGAAGCTACGTTTTCGTGTACCCAAATTTTTAATGTTGAAGCTCTTTGTTTCTCTAGAGCTTCGGGCTTTGGCTGTTGGGCCAAGGTTGTAGTGTAGGAAATTCATACACAGATAATACCAAAATGTCAGAGCTGACGTCATGGTGAGCCATATTGGTGCAAAAATGACGTATTATATACAGTGGATTATACGGTGTATGTTTCAAACGTGAAAACAATTCACTTCATAAGTGTGAACTTGTGAATCATGAGCGATCACTCATTTCATGTACTGTAAACGACTCAAGGGAACTGAAATCATGAGGAGTTGAAGTATGTCTAGTAGCTGTAAAGAACTGAGAGATTAAGGTCAGAAGTACTTAAATACGTTTGGACCAAGTGTACATGGTCCAAACTAAAACAATAAAACAACAACAAAAAAATGATATACGTGTTAGGTCTTTATTTTAAGAGGTTTGCTGCCCTTGGCATTTACACCTCAATTTTCCTGTTTTTATTTTTATTTTTCTTGTTTCTGTGTATTTTTGTGGTAAGAATTTATTTTTGTTTTTAGAATTTTGCCCGGACAGCCACTTTGTTTGGCCTGCTCTTCTCGACTTTCAACTGCCAAGGTATCTTTAGCGTGCGCAACGTGCACCTGGGCCCTCCGAGTTTTTCCTCCTTATCCGAGACGACTAGGTGCCCTATCCTGCTTATCACATGTATTGTAATGTAATAATCAACTTGTATATTATGCTGATCCACACAAAATGATATGCTGTTAGGCGCTGAACTAAAATTAAAAATAGGATTAACGTACAATCAATTCATTAAGCTCCCACTCACACAAACACTTAATCGACTTTCATGCTCAAACCTCTGAGGTCCATAGGATCAGGGAGAAGAATCCTCCCTTCGCCCCTAAAAAAATAAATAAATTCCAACATGCCTGCACCGTCCGGGGATCGAACCCTGTACCTTCGGCATGAGAGGCGAGCACCTTGCCTGCAGACCAACTTGGGGTGGGGTGGGGTGGGATGGAGTGGGGGTGTCCATCCATCCATCCATCCATCCATCCATCCATCCATCCATTCACCCATCCATCCACCCATCCATCCATCCGCCCATCCATCCATCCATCCACTGTGTCAAAACTGATATTATCATTTGTCTGTCACATTCTATGTTTGATGTTGCTGCCCACGATGATGATGTTGTAGTGTAACAAGGTTTTCCGATCCGTCGCCGATGTTGTTTTATTCCTAGTTTCATTCAAGAGGACGTGTTGACAGCCCATAACTCAACCCTTGACAGATATGATGCCCCGTGGTGTTCCCCCCCCCCCCCCAACCCTGCCAGATGAATCCTTCAAAACGAGCTGGGATTATCTCCCTGTCTTTCTCTGCCAGAGTTGCCAGCCTTGCAAAGACCCAGCTACGTCATTCTAGTTCATTCTTTATCCCCCTTCTCTGGTCTGAAAGTTCTGAGCCTTGGTGGTGACGTTGTCGCTAATTCCGTCAGTATCCGATATTACATCATCTAATTTGGTCATCGCCCCTAATCCCCGGCCACCCACACACACCCACGCTTTTCCCCAGCCGGCGTATCATATGCCAGTAGATCACAAGTTTTTGGGGGGGGGGGGTGAGAAAAAAAGGGCCGGGGTACAAAATTGGGACACTCTGTTTAAAAAATCATCCCTGAATTCCATGTCCAAGACCATTTTACAGAAAGCAGATCTGTTTTCTGAGGGAAAAATAGATACAACATTTTCAGACAATGTGCAAAGTCAAATTTTTTACTAACTTTCGACCGCCATGTGTTTAGGTCTTCATTTTAAGGGGTTCTCTGCCTTTAGCATTTACACCTCAATTTTTGTTTTATATTTCTTGTTGTGGTAGGGATTCGGTTTTTTGGAATTTTGCCCGGGCAGTGGCCTTTTACGGCCTGCACTTCACGATTTCCAACCGCCGAGGCATCTTTAACGTGCGCAACGTGCACACGAGTCTTCCGAATTTTTTTACCTTATCCGAAAAGACCAGCTGCTCGATCCTACCTACCTTAGGGCCAGGGAAAGGAAGATAATTAGAAAAATCCCAAAATTCCAACATGTCTGCACCGACCGGGATTTGAACCCGGTACCTTCGGCATGAGAGGCGAGCACCTTGCCTCTATCTAGACCACCATGTCCCCAACTTTTTACAGCCTGGTCGTCACGGTCTTTTTATGATAAACTAGATGAGATACCCGGCCTGGCCCGGGATAAACCGGTCTTCCCACCCTGGCCTTTCTCTATCCCTCTCTCTGGTATAGACATTTTCTTATAGTGATGCACAGTCTTGCTTCTGAACTCATGCTCGGCAAGGCATCATACAACCTTTTCTTTTTGCCCAATTTTGACTTATCAAAGGTAGCACAAAAGGAGATCATTGAGTTTTTTTTTAAAAATGTGCATGAAACTTGAATGAACACAGAGAGTATAGATGTATAGAGAGGGTTCACTTCCGCCAAGTCGCGAAATTTGATCGCTGCTGTAAACAAAGAAATTGAAGAATTGAAAGAGACTGCCTTCACCAAAGATAGTGTGCATATCTGTTTACTGTGGTTTGTTCATATTTTTGGGCTGATTGAGACTATTTGAAACCATTTGTAAGCTCCTACGCCCTGTGGAAATGCACAAACGGATATTGTTTACCGTAGCGACCTACTTTCCGCTCCACGCTAACAGTGGTTTCGCAGAGCCTCCCGCCTCACGTCGTGCAAATCGACTAATAGTGAACCCTCTCTATATATCTATACTCTCTGATGAACACAACAGGTCGATACAAAAGCGATTGGCTTAGATTGGTTGACAATTTTGATAAAATTAATTTTATAATATTTTTTTTTTATAATTTAGGCTGTCGCTTCCAGCAAGAAAAGTGCGAAAATTGCACGATAATGAATCATTCCCGCCATTATTGTATTTATTATAAAATGATATTTGAAGTTACTTTTCATGCACTAACCAGACCGGGATACTCATGTAGGCCCATCCAGATGATGAAATTCGATGCCGAGTGATATGAAATAAACGCTGAGTAGACCGATATTTCTGCGTGCCCCTATGGTCTAACGTACGTTTATTGCTGTTTTTCAGTGTTTATATGATGTTTCTTTGGCGATACCGCAATGGCATCTTCATGTACTGTGTAATCTATAGCGTTGGTGATACACAGTGGAGTATGTTGTCCTGGGACTTGGTTTAAACATCTGAGTGATCCTGTTTCTCTGGTGAACACAGTGTGACAGTAAACTGAAGATGTTTGTATTGGATGTACCTTCGATTTTTCCTCCTGGTACATCTCTCGAGGCGTACGATTTCAGTGAAATGGTTCAAACGGACACACTTTTCATATTGACCAACATGTCGAGTGCCAAGCGTACTGTTGTATGTGTTTGTTTGCTAGCGCCCTTGTGTTGAGCTCTCACCAATCTGGTTTGGAATCTGGTGGACAGAGATTTGATGTAGGGTAGAGAAATGATAAGGAAGTAATGTTAGATTGAAAAACAACAACAAAGAAGCTGAAAGTCTTTACGTCCATCCATCCTTCCATCCATCCATCCATCGATCCATCCACTCATCCATCCATCCATCCATCCACCTGTCCACCTGTCATTCCATCTTTCCATCCATCTGTCTGTCCTACCGTCTGTCCCCCTGCCCATCCATCTTTCCATCCATTCGCCCGACCGCCCGCCGGTCCGCCCGCCCTTCCATCTAAATGTCTGTCCATCCATCCATCCATCCATCCATCCATCCATCCATCCATCCATCCATCCATCCATCCATCCATCCATCCATCCATCCACTGTGTCACTTCATGTCTTCATTCATTAGGACTAGAGGCCAATAACCAGCCACCACACCCCGCCAACATGTTTTTAGTTCACCTATCCGCCAGCCCATCCATCTGTCCGTCTATCTATGCATCCATCCATCCATTCATCCACTGTGTCAGTTCATGTCTTCATTCATGACAAGTAGTAACCAATAACCAGCCACCACACCCCGCCAACATGTTTTTAGTTCACCTATCCGCCAGTCCATCCATCTGTTCGTCTGTCCATCCATCCATTCACTGTGTCAGTTCATGTCTTCATTCATTACGACAAGTAACCAATAACCAGCCACCACACCCCGCCAACATGTTTTTAGTTCACCTGTCCGTCCGACCATCCATCATGTTGTTTGCATTTCTGTCAAACCACGTTCTCTAAATATTTGATATTTTAATCAAGTTCTTGGTTTTTGCCTGGGCAATAAAACAGCTCAACTGACGCAAGTACCCGCTCTTTTCCTTCTTCAACCTGCCCCTTCAACCCTGCCAAAGCACCTGCAAATACACCATAAACACAGATCTAAACTAGTCAGTGCAACACGTGCCCCTAACACTCGTATTTTACCATGTTTTTTTTTTACATGTGCTGATACCGCATGGATTCGAAACTTTGTCCAAACATAGCCCTAACAGGTCACTAGTAATTCGTCTCTCAACATTTGAGCCGAAATGTTTCAGTCCTTAGAGTCCGGCTCCGTGCAGCTTTGTGGATACATAACCTACTGCCATAGTTTCGTTACTGTTTTATTACTGCGATACCGTCTGTTTCCGGAGTGAAAGTTACGCTGTTCAGCGACTGTCTATTCTCACACCATTTCTGGCTGTTGGGATGATCTTGCTTGCCATTTTGAGCTGTATTGTATTTCCTGTGTTCTGGCAACTTTAGCACAAGAGTGCACGTCCACACACCATGGAGTTATCATATAGAGTTTGGCGGGTCATCTGATTTCTGAGTTACACTCTAATTTTACACCAAAACCAAACGCGTCCAGGTGGTTTTCAAATTTAATTTAGAGACCAGAAACGGAGTCACTGGGTTTTCATTCCAAACTCTCATTACCTTGTGTAAATTCCACGGACATTCAAGTGCTTCAAAATCGATATTTTTCAGACACCCGATCCACGTTGGTCAAATTGTTCAATTGTAAAACTAGCGACTTGTACGACGAGTGGTAGTATTGTCTCCTTACCATTGGCGCCCAATGGAAAGTATCATGGCGTCACTATCAAAATAATCTATATAAAAAAACAGCAAGGAAAAAAAATTCACTGCTGCGAGGAGGAAATGCCCAGACCTGAAAAAATTACATGTGAAAGATAGTTCTTTTTTCTACTATGTCTATTCCTTTGACATGAAAGCGAAGTATTGTAATTTTGTAATAACTGAAAATAGGCCTAAAAATATCGAATAATGCTTTCTTCTCAACAATGGTTGCCTCCCTCCTGCCTTTGTTTTGTTTCGACTTTAAACTTCCGGTTGCGTTTCAAAGTTTGAAGGCATGAGTTTCTGTGCCGTCTGCCTTATGCACGGGCCATGCGGGTGTTACATTACTGTGCCAGTTGTGAGTTGTTTTCTACCTAGTTATGGCAAAAAAGAAGAAGCTGGATGCAGCAAGGTCTCGCGTAAGAAATAATATCGAAACGGTGCAATAAAATGCAAAGAAGAAGGTACCCCACAGGTTTTCCTTTTTGCAATTTATACTTTGCCTTTGCTTCAAGCCTTCCTGCGACACCACAGTTTTTCTGTGCTTTTTGTAATATTTCGCCAAGTCATCAAAATTGTTCACCATCTCACTTAACCCTTTCAGTACTGAAGCAACATTGCTGTTAACTCTTTACTAGCCTACCAGTTACAGATCTTTCTTCTCCATCACCAGCTCTCCAATACAGATAAATGTCTGAATTTAGATTTATATTTACCATCTAAGGTAACCGAAATAAGTGGATCTTCGTACTGAATAGGATTTGAGAAAATTTAGCTCTCACTGTGTCAGAGGTCAACGGGTTAAACGGGCCATACAGCAGTGAGGAGTGATACACTAAAATACATAAAGTTTGCAGGATAAAAAAATAATGTGTTCATCTTGCAATGAGTATTCATGCTCTCGTAGTAGACTTTGCTCTGTGCGTCCGGGTCACTGCGTTCATGAAACACTTCATCCTACAGGACGATAGTAAATCGGTTACAGAGTTAATAAATCATAAGAATGTTCGTCGCAAGTCGCATGCAGGTATCAAGATATGCGACATTTGCACGGACCTGACCAAAGAGGGACAGGTCTACGAAATTCCACGAGCGCACTTCGTTGGTTATAGTAATTAGAGGCTGTTGAAGTGCGGAGATGTGACACGGGCGAGCTCTGCAATAATTCAAAACGAGAGTGAGATTTCACATGTTTTTGTTGTTGTTAAAAAGACCAGGATTACTTGACCTAAATAAAAAAAAACGTTCAGGAAATTCCAAATTTTATATGGATTGTGAGAGCAAATCTTTCTCCCATCTTCCTACACCTCTGTCTGCCTGTCTGTCTGTCTGTCTTTCCGTCCATGACTTGATTAGGTAACATCAACACATGAATTCATCAGCCTTTCTGCACTGATAACTGTGTGACATGAATGGCCCAGACCTCAGCATGTTATATGTATCAACTTTTAGTTTCAACCCTCTAGAGGCTGGATGACCTGCGTGCCATGTTGGCACAGAATACATGTTATTGTAGCTATCATAACCGTCGCTATTCAGCACATTCACACACGCCCATTGTGCGCTTTCTGTCCTTCACTCACCCACCCATTCACTCACTCACTCAACCACCCATTCACTCACTCACTCAACCACCCATTCACTCAATCACTCAACCACCCATTCACTCACTCACACACCCACCCGCTCACTCCCCACCCACTCATTCACTCACTCACTCACTCACTCTCTCTCACTCACTCACTCACTCACTCACCCACTCACTCACTCACTCACTCACTCACTCACATCTCCCGTGCATAAATACTGGCTTGTTGGGGGGGGGGGGCGGGGTCGGGGAGGAGAGGAGCCAGAGGCAAATGTAAAGACGCACGCTATGTTATCTGTTGCTGCTGGACAAATGTTTGCATGGAGGATGATCGGAGATTGGCAAGCCATGGAGATCAAGGAAATTGTACACCGAAACTGCATATGAGTGAGAATTTTTAACAAAAAACATACATGAGGTTCCTTTGGGCATTGTTTGCAGTTAGAGGGGACAGAAGGGAGTGAGTGAGTAAGTGGGAAGAAAAGAGAAGCAAGGTTCGAAAGAAAAGAGAGAGAGAGAGGGAGAGAGAGAGAGAGAGAGAGGGGGGGGGGCAGGGGCAGAAAAAGACTAGGTGGTTGTGAACGAAATTAAGTGCAAGAGGTTGAGAAGGACACAGAAACAGAGAGAGAGAGACAGAGAGAGAGAGAGAGAGAGAGAGAGAGAGAGAGAGAGAGAGAGAGAGAGAGAGAGAGAGAGAGAGAGAGAGAGAGAATGAATACAGTATAGTCTCGCTGTTTTGTATTTGGGTCAAACACTATCTAGTTAAGTGTGTGAGTATTGGTAACCAGAGAAGTGTCGCACAAAGGACGAGCAACGACACGACAGGTGGAAGAGGGTCTCCCCACCTAATTTCTGGTGTTCCAAAATGACGTCATACTAGCCTTCTCACGGGAGACCCGGCGAAATCGGCGGTCCTGCGAACGGCACAGACAGCTGCCGGCAGATAAGAAATGCACACCGTAATTTTCTATATTTTATTTTTTTTAGTAAATCCGGGAAGACCCTTTCATACTAATCCCGATCAGACCCATCCATCTTGTGTCATTATTTCTTGGGTGTACATTTTGTTGGCAGTAACTGGCTGTGACGTTCTGGTCTTAATGTGAGAGTCCCCCTTTAATTGAAGAAGTCAAGAGTCAAAGGTTGTACGACAAACTTCTTTTTTGCTGGATAACTCAGAGTTAACTTCTTGTGCTGGATAACTCAGAGTTAACTTTTTGTGCTGGATAACTCAGAGTTAACTTTTTTTTTTGCGACTTGCTTTCGATATAGAACAAAACCTACCAATCATTCAGTTATCTGGGGAACTTGAAACTACTTCTTTATTACTGGGAAACTTGGCAACTACCACAATAACAAAACGAAAGCTGCACCCTGGGAACTTCCATATGTCATGCCCTGAAAAGATAGAACTACAGCCCTCTTGGGGATATAATTCACAATACTGGCTGAAGATTAGCTGTGTTGCAACTGGCCATAGCTTTGTGTGAATTTCATTAACCTAAATACACCGCTGTATTTTATTACGCCAGGGCAGGATGGTCTTCTGGTGTTCTGATGTTGTCCTGGACATTGTACTCAAAATCCCAACGTGTAGTTTCATAGTTTGTTTAATTGGGGTTTAGATTGTCCCACATAATGGCGGAAGTCGTCCGGCCGCTGATGCAGTTCACTACTACTACTACTATTTCCTGTTGCACCCACTGGTGCTTAGGGCAGCAACAAAGGATCTCCAGCCCTGTCTGTCCTGGGCCATCTTTGCGAGAGTTCCCCATGAGTGATTGAAGGATTTCATCTCTGCCTCGATTGTTCTCCGCCAGGTTGCCTTGGGTCTGCCTCGCTTGCGCCGTCCCTCCGGTGTCCACTGAAGTGCTGTTTTGGTTATAGAATTTGCTTCCTTTCGCAGCACGTGTCCAAGCCATCTCCATCGTCTCTTCGTGATGATGTTGGCTATTTCTTCCTGCTTGCATCGCCTTAGTAGTTCCTGATTAGAAATCTTGTTTGGCCAAAAGATGCGGAGAATCCTACGAAGACATGTGGTGTGGAAGGAAGACAACTTGGCGAGGTCACCTTCTGTCATTCGCCAACACTCTGATCCATACAGGAGTGTGGATAGGACACAGCTTTGGTACAGTCTGATCTTGGTGTTGATGCCGTATTGTGTCGATTTCCAGATGTTGCTCATACTTTGAAAGACAGCCCTTGCATTTCCCAGCCTACTTTGGATGTCCTCCTTTGTGCCACCCTCTGGTCTGATAATGCTACCAAGGTATTTAAATTTGTCCGTCGTGGTGAGGTTCTTGTCATCTACTTGCACTGGTGCTGGAGTGTCTACATTTAGGGTCATAATCTCTGTCTTCTTCTGGCTAATCCGAAGGCCTACTTTGCATCCAAAATTATGTAGTCTCTGCGTCTTATCTTGCATGTGTTGGTGACTATGTGACAATAGCGCAAGGTCATCCGCAAAGTCCAAATCCTCTAGGTTATCGAAGAGTGTCCATCTGATGCCTCTTGGTGCATCCTCTGTAGTTTTCCGCATAATCCAGTCGATTACGAGGTTAAACAAAATTGTTGACATCACACATCCTTGCCGTACACCAGTTTTCACTTCAAAGGATGCATCACTGTTTCCGACACTGCAACTGAAGTTCTTGTAAAAGCTTTTGATGAGTTCAACAAGCTTGCTGGGAATCCCATAGTGCCGAAGAATGCGCCATATACTCTCTCTGTGGATGCTGTCGAAGGCCTTTTCGAAGTCAACGAAGTTCACATAGAGCTGCCTTTGCCATTCTGAACACTGTTCTATGATGTTTCGGAGTGTGAAGATCTGGTCAATGCATCCTTTCCCCTTTCGGAATCCGGCCTGTTCCTTTCTCAGCGTCTTGTCCACAGCATCTGACATACGTTGCACAATGATCTTGGCAAGGATTTTGCTGGGTATAGAAAGGAGAGTGATACCACGCCAGTTGTTGCAATCGCTGAGTGCTCCTTTCTTGGGTATTTTCACTATTCTGCCTTCATTCCAGCTCTTTGGTACTGCTTCTGCTTCCCAGATAGCTGTGAACAGTGGCTGAAGGATGGTGGCTGACTGATCCGGATCTGCTTTGAACAGTTCTGCAGTCAAGTTGTCTTTTCCTGGGGCTTTGCTGTTTTTTAGGCTCTTTATTGCTGCCACTATCTCTTCCTTCTTTGGTGGATCTATGTTGATGTCAAGGTCTTCAGCAGCATCTTGTATTATTATTCTATCTTCAGATGGTGGCCGGTTTAGTAATTCCTGAAAGTGCTCTGTCCAGCGTGTATCCTGTTCTCGTTCTGTAGTCAGTAGTTTCCCATTCTTGTCTTTGATTGGAACACTTGGTCTTCCACCGTACTTGCCACAAATGCGCTTAGTGATCTTGTAGAGCTTACCCTGTTCTCCTCTTGCTGCTGCCTCCTCCGCATCTGCCGCTAGCTGTTCCATGGCTTCTCGTTTATCTTTCTTTACTAGTCTCTTCACTTTCTTATTTAACTCTGTGTAGCTATGTTGGTACCTCTCTTTCAGCCTTTCCGATTTCACTTGTAGGAGTTTCTTTTTCATGACTTTCCTCTCCTCGATCACATCCCATGTTCTTTGTTGGATCCACTCCTTGCTTTTCCCTTTCTCATTAAATCCAAGGCAGGCCACACTGCTCTCTGTGTACACTGTAGTTACTCTTTTCCACTCTGAATCGATTCCTCTTTCATTAGGGTTGTTCTTATCAGACTCTCGTAGAGCCTGGAATCGGTTCTTGACTTGTATGTTGAAGGCATTTCTAACACTTGCATCTCTCAGTTTCTGAATATTAAGGTGTCTTTGCTTTGATGTCTTGATTCCGGTCTTGTTCAGTTTAATTTTGATAAGTGCTGCCACTAGATGGTGGTCGCTGGCTACGTCAGCTCCTCTTTTCACTTTCACATCTAGAAGGGATCGTCTCCACATACCGTTGATCATCAAATGGTCTATTTGGTTCTTGTCTCTTCCATTTGGAGAATTCCATGTGAGTTTGTGAATTTCTCTGTGTGTGAAAAGGGTCCCTCCGATGACTAAGTTGTTCAAGGCACAAAAATCCACAAGCCTTTCCCCATTGTCATTCCTTGTTCCAGTTCCATGTTTTCCCATTACTCTTTCATAATTTATATCATCTTTACCTACCTTAGCATTGAGGTCTCCCATGACAATGATGAGATCATGCCGTGGCGTCATGTCCATTTCCCCCTGGAGTTGTTCATAAAAGTCGTCTTTGTCTGTGTTGTCGTTTTGATGCAGTTCACTGACCCTAGTTATTTGTTTATGGTGTGGAATTACGCAGTACTCTAAATGCCTGGCCTTTTTATTGCTGGGTGTGTCCATGTCTACAATAACATATTGTTATTATCATTTATTTTCGATTAAATTAGTATCATTTATCGCTGTTATTGTTATTATAAGAATAATTATTATGAGCATTATTATTGTTTTTTGTTATTATATTATTACTTCATTATGATTGTCATTGTTGTTGTTATTTTTTATATTTTATATTATATTATATTTGATTAATATTAATATCCACATGTTATTATTGCTGTTACAAATATTATTATATTATTATTATTGTTATTGTTGTTGTTGACCAGTTATGAATTTGTCTGTCCTGCATCCGCGGGCATACGGCATAAAATTGCAATAATTCAATAGAGTAGAAATAGTCGACATATTCCAGCGCTTATACTCATTGTTGTACTGTACAGCTTGGAGATGTTTACTGTCTTTTCTTGAAAGGCTGAATCTGTACTCACTGTGGGTTGTGAGCTGAAAAATCAACAAGAAGAAACATGAGTGGACTGTGATTGTTTGTATCGAACCTTTGAATTACTGATGCAGAGAAGTGGGGGAGAGAGAGAGAAAGAGAGAGAGAGAGAGAGTGAGAGTGAGAGGGAGAGAAAGAGAGAGAGAGAGAAAGAGAGAGAGAGAGAGAGAGTGAGAGTGAGAGAGAGAGAAAGAGAGAGAGAGGAGCGACAGAGAAGGAAAGGGAGGTGGCGAGAGAGAAAGAGAGAGCGAAAGAGAGAGAGAGAGAGAGCAAAAGAGAGAGAGAGAGAGCGAAAGAGAGAGAGGGGGCAAAAGACCGAGAGAGAGAGAGAGAGAGAAAAAGGGAGAGAGCGAAAGTGAGAGAGAGAGAGAGAGAGCGAAAGAGAGAGAGAACGAGAGAGAGAGAAACAAAGAGAGAGAGAGAGAGGAGCGACAGAGAAGGAAAGAGAGGTGGAGAGAGAGAGAGAGAGAGAGAGAGAGAGAGAGAGAGAGAGGGAGAAAGAGACAGAGCTAAAGAGAGAGAGAGAGATAGCAAAAGAGAGAGACAGAACGAGAGAGAGAGAGAGAGGAGCGACAGAGAAGGAAAGGGCGAGAGAGAGAGGGAGAGCGAAAGAGAGAGACAAATAGAGAGAGAGGGAGAGGGGGCGGGATGGAGAGAGGGAGAGAGAGAGTGCGGGATGGAGAGAGAGCGAGAAAGGTTAGAAGAATGAATGAAGGTTTAAAAAGAAGGGAAAGAAACATTGAAAAAAAGAGATATCAAAAAGAAGCAAACACGTGAAAAAGCGAAAAAAACAAACGAACAAACTGGTTTGACAGTCTGGTGCTCCCAGCTCAGGTCAGACGTGACGGCAGGTTCTTGATTGTGCCTGGCTAGTTCAGAGCGGGGGCGTCTTGTACTGGAAACTTGTAAATGGTGCGCTGTGTGAGGCAATGAGATGGAACAAGGAGTCGCCTTTGCCATGTATGCCGATGGTCCTCAAGCGTGCTGCCGTGCATGTGACAGGCTGCTCCATACTAGAGTGTTCCTATCTTTATACATGAATGCAACACACAAACTCCAAACTACATGCCATTGCGCGGAATGTTATGTTAGAGGGTTTTCCATATTTTTAAACGTGAATGTGATGTAATTACAGGGTTGGTCAGGCTTACGTAATATTTGAACCACCGGCAAATGTATTTCAGCTGTTTGATAACTGTGAGACATATTTCATTTCAACCTGCCTGCACCGACTGGGAATCGAACCCAGTACCTTCGGCATGAAAGGCGAGCACGTTGCCTCTAGACCAACTTGTCCCCCAAGACCAATGTGTAATATTGGTAATAATAAGCAAATCAGGATCTTTGTGTAACCAATATTTCCAGGGAGCGCTGGAAGTGCGACTGAACTGTTCCATTCTGGGACTACTTTGACTTCTACGTGGAAACTAAATGTATCCCGAAAACATGTAGCCAGGGCAACACTGTTATTATATTAATGTTATATCAGCCCACTGTCTTTTTCCTTAGTCCCCTCTTGTATATTATGGGAAAAAAAAACAACAAATCCATCTCGGTCACAATTTTCAAACGTATTTTTTCCTCCATCAATTCGGCATGTCTTATAAAGGAAAGTCATCGTCGCGTAATTTACAGTGGGTACGCAATTTGGCGTAGAAAATTGAACATGGCCCGCGGCGTTGGGGTAAATTTGTTCGGGAAAATGCATGTGAAAATACCAGTGTTACCACTAATTGAAATGTTGTGAAAGGTCACTATGAAGTATTACCTGTAATTTGTTTATGTTTTTCTTCTGTCTTTAATCGGAAGGGGGTGGGGGTGGGGATTGGGAAGGATATTGTTTCACATATTCAGTAAAGCTATCGATAAAAGTTGAACTTGATGTTAAAGAAGAAGGATTCTAGATACTTGAGATCTTAATGCCAGCAGTCTTCCTCCCACGCAAGATGGAAATGTGGTAAACATAATGACAAGCTCTGAAGTTTACCCGCTGTTTTTCCGGTGGAAGAATAGCCTCTAGGGCTGTGTTCTGGACGCATGGATCTCTACCTTGACCTTCCTTCATGTGGATGACCGGTAGTTTGTGTGTATGGTGGGAGATGAGGGGGGAGGTTGGGGGGGGGGGGAGATGTTGCTGCCGCTGAAAGGAAAAACAACATAACTGACAGAAAGGCCCTTTTTTCTACTTTATTGTCTCTATGAACGTATCTCTCATAACAATATCATTCTTTTATGTCAAAGGCAGGAAGGCGTATAGATCTGCTAGCGAAATAAAGGTTTCTATAGTGGCCAACCAACGTAAGTGAGTGTTCGTAATCAGAGACAACAAAGTAGAAAAAGGCCATGCTGTCAGTTACGTGGTTTTTCCTTTGGACAGCGGTATTAACCAAAACAAAACCTGTTGGGAAATCAGTGCCCGGCCAATCTACCGAACGTTTGCTTAACTAACCTCCAAGGACTTGGCAGGAGATAGTTGCTAATGATCTGACATGGTCTTGGGCGTCCGTTCAACCTGTTCTCTGGGATATTTCTGTAATCTGAAGTAGTTGGGACCTGAGTCTCTTACATGAGACCTATAATAGAAGGTCCTAGTCCCGAATGTGATTTTGGACAAAGTATTTCCCCACTCTAACTTACAAAATTTAATGTCACAGGAAATCAGTGGCTGTGTCGTGTGCATGTTTAGAAAATTCCATAGAAAAATAACATGGTACTGTCAAAGATACTAGATACAATAAGATGAGGCAAGTGGTGTGTGTCACAAATCCCGGACTGGGAGATGTAATAATTATGACAGGACAACAATCACGAACGAACAAGTATAACACTTAACAGAACAACCAAACAGACTCACACATTTATTATATATAAATATAAGATATCTATGCAATTACACACATTACATTAACTCAATTCAAATACCATTCGATGGTCCGTATTCCCAACATTCATTCTTCTCCGGGTCCACAACCCGATAGTTACTTCCTAACTATGCTCTGGCCTCAGCCTCACATCCATATATATACTACTTGCTGGCCTCTCTTATTGGCTCCTGCTCAACCTAATCTCCGTATCTCAATCTCCCCTCGATGTCTTAATAGCACATTAATATTTCAATAGCACATTAGTATCTCAATAGCACATTAACATTTTAATAGCACAAGGACAATAACAACGTCCCTGTCTGTGGCCAGACTGCCACGACTCATGTGCTCCCGCTGTCCTGCGCGACAGCTTCACTCAGGCAGGCCTGTGGGTAGCCTTCTGCCCAACCCCGGCACAAGTCCGCTCACCGCGGGTGGCTTCTCTGCCCGACCCCGGCACCAGTCATCACTGGAAAACACACAATCTCCCGACTGCTTTCCCACGTCTGTCCCCTTGGACCTCTTAACTTGCAGTGACTTTTCACCACACAAGATTTACCTCATCGCCTTCACTTTACTCACGCCTTGCACGCTTCCACGTTAACTAACAGAAGTCAATATAGGTGAGCAGCCTCACTATCCCGTGAGTCAATCCTACACTTCCATGCCGCCGTAATCCTTGAATCTCGCTCACTCCACTCGTGACAGTGTGTTCAGCATGCATAGCTTCCCTACTGTCACCTAGCGGCGAATGCGCGGAAGTCATGAACAATACCGTATCTTATAAAGCCAATATAGTGAAAATAGTGAATTCTATTCGCAGTTCAGCTATCTCCGTAGACCTTTACTGTAGTCACTTAGTTTGTAATTACAACTGCAATCGGTGTGGGAAAACGCTGTCTTTGTTTTCTTCTTAGTGGCAGTAGCAGTGTAACAAATCCGCATCATTAATTCATCAGTGTATCAAGCATACTTTTCATGGAATGCGCCATGGGCCCTGCCCCCGATCAGCACGCAAACTGTGTGCATGATTTTTTTTAGATGCCCGAAGAATGGAGTATCTTATATTATTTCATCTAGTATCTTTGGTACGATTAACTGAGGAAAATTTCCATTTTGAATCACAACTTACAGTAATGCGATACTGGGCACAATTTTGCAGCAAGCACCATGTGACATAGTCTGACACTCACGACCAGCTCGAACGCTGGCGGTTGTAGACAAAAAATGTTGACAGTCTTAAGAAAACAGGCGAGTGGCTGAGATATTTGCGCCAGGAAGAGTATTAATCTGCAAGAAAGTGTCACGGGTGTCCTGTACCGAAACTCTTGTCTGAATAATAAAATACAAAAACTTTGGTCATACCAGATTAACATGCACGGAGTAAACTGTGCCTGAAAATGATCTCGCCACCACTGTCCCCCACCCTCCGTCCTTTTATGTTTTGTTTATTAGATATAATAACAAAAGAAATGACGAACACCCAGAGTTATTTGCGCGTTTACCGCCATTCATAACATAACATAATCAGAAGGAAGAGCGCGTGTAATCTCGCTCGTGTGAGATCCCCGGGCCTACTCATCTGTGTGAATAATTGATAAGACATTCAGGGCTTCATAAAAACCGTCTGTTTCACCCGGTGCGTTTTCACACATGCGGGCCGGTCAATGAGAATTATAGTGGTATGTAATCACCACTGCTCGCCCCTGGATGTGTGGGGCTGAAATAAAGAAGTTGAGAAACACAACGTGATCATTACCCTCAGCTGTTTGTCCTCTGTTCTAAGGGCTGTGGATGAGGACTGGGGGACGACAAGAAGACGGATCAGCCGGGGGTTAAGAAAAAAGGATGATGATGAAAATAATATTTAGATGTTGTTGTTATTGGCATCCGTCTGTCTTGTGCTGTGGATGTCTGTATCTTGCAGTCCGGTGCAGGGTCGTCTGTGGCTGGTCAAGCCTCTCCAGGAGACAGTCCCTTCCATAGATGGTGCAGCTGAAGGATGACGCTGGTTAATCAGTTTGGGCGCGAGTATTTCTTCATTTCCGCATTGCTGGGCTTGTTGAGATAATGCACAGCCACAAGTAAGAACGATACTAAATTTGAGGAAAGGAAAAGGTGTACAAAGAACCCTAATGGCTGATTATTTGGAAAGGTCTTCCAAGACAAAGGCCTTTGTCATATTCAATGTTTAGTTAGCCCATCAATGAACAGGAGAACTTAGATACAATTATGCAACATACTACGAACTTTTATTTGCCTAAGCCAAGGGAAAATATATAATTCATTTTTTTATTTTCTGCTATGGAATTAAAAGATTTGAATTACCTTTAAACAAAATTCGTATGAAATTGATAATTTTAGACGCATACATCTCTGACCTTCTTACGATGCCATTGGGCTATTAATAGATCGGTGGTGCGTAGTGGAGAATCGGATATCTAAAAAGTTGTGAAGGAAATCCACAGACTCACATTTTTTGTGTTGTCTAATCACCCTTCAGAACAATTCATCCACAAACTGGCTCCGTAAAAACCTTGCTGATTCCTTTACGTCTCGTGTCTGAATATTTCATGACTGTATGTACGTTCAGGTTTTTTTCTTTTCTTTTTTTTTTTTAATTTCGAAAAGTGAGATCATAGTTTCCAAGTCGCATCGATCGATTCCGTGCAGCGCCATAAATATCGCATTCTTACCAACCAGGAATCACAAAATTGTGGCGCAGCCGGTCCCATTTTCTACTCTTGGAGACTGACAATGACATGTTGTACTCATTAATGATGTTACAATCCTGGATAGGTTTGTAAGAGTACGTGATTGGTCCTCACTAGAAAAACAGTGTATTGTGAGTGCTTGGAGACTAATGAGGAGTGTTACCCTCGCCACCGGGCTCCTGTTGTTGCTGTTGTTGTTGTATGAGTAAATGAGTGAGTAGTGGCATCAGTAATACGCGGCTGACAGACAAACAGGTTCATGGGCACTTGACTGGGAGGCTTGCATTCATTGCTCCGAAATGGGATTCCGTAGTGTGAATGGTGGAGTGCTCAAGTTACATAACCTCTCTTGATTTGTGTCTACAGGTAGATGTAAGCTGTGTTTTGTATACCTGTTTGAGTCACACTAATGATAGTTTGCGATACTCTGTTTCTTATCAAATTCCCCAAATCTCTCTCAATGTCTCTCTTGATCTGTCTGTTCTTCCGCAGCCTCTCTCTTTCTCTATTTGTCGTGGCCTTTCTCTGTCGCCTTTCTTTCTCCTCCTTCCTCCTCTGTCTTCCCTCCCCTCTCACTTTTTCTCCCCTATCTGTCTATTTGTCTCCTTCGTCCTGTCTCTCCACTCTCATCCTATCCCTCTTTCCCTCTCTGGCTCTCATTCTCTCTGTGTCCCTTCTTCTCTCTGTCATCTTTGCTCTCCCCTCTCTGTTTCTCTCTCTCCCTCCTTTCTCTCTCTCCCTCCCTCCCTCAGTTTCTGTCTTCCGCTCCCCCCCCCCCCTCTGTCAATCTTCAGGTCTCTAGGTACGTCTACGCCCACGCTTTACCCAAAAGCACAAATTTGTGAGCAGAACGCCTCTTTACGAACAGCCTTCATGGACCCGCACGTTTGCTCTCTCCACAAAGGCCGATGGTTCAATCGTCCACGTGTCTGTCCGGCAGCGGCCCTAGCCCCATGAATGTTGTCAAGTACACTTGTTGTGTGCTGACCAGCAGGCCAGTTGATACGATTGATCCCAGTGAGACCCGATTGTTTCATTTGTCAATTGTGTCAGACATGTCTGTTTTATTTTACTGGTAACTCGCCCGTTCCACTAAAAGTAAAGGACAAAAGGTACCATTTCAGTTTTAGACAGAAAGGAATTAATGCAAAATGTTTGGTTGGTTTATGAAGAGTGTATTTTTTTTCCCAAACTAAGTAAGTCAAATGTTGCATGGACTATGGCCCTTTCAGATAGCCATTGAAAATTACTATAAGACGCGGTGTAAGAGTTTAGTTAAAACTTGCTATGTCCTATTTTTATCCGACGGATGTAATACGGGACATAGCAAGTTTTAACTGAACTCTTACACCGCGTCTTACACTAATTTTGAATGGCTATCTGAAAGGGTCATAATTCATACAACATTTGACCTGCCTAGTTTTGGAAAACGCTCCTCGTATAATGTATCCAGACCACTGCGTAGAGTTATCCACAACATTTTGCAATTTATAGTATGAAAGTATGAAACACCGGAAAACAAAGTTAGATCTTTCGTGAAAATTTGTTTTCTTCTTTATTCTAAGCATTTGTGATCTCTGGGACATTTCAAACGTTCAAAGAATCATAGTTTCTAGTCAGAAAGTAAACTGGGTTGAAGATTTCAAGTGAATGGGAGCAGAAATAAGACTAGCAAGACTGGCGTCGGTTTGTTGTGTTAGAATTAAATTTTATAGAGTGCCTGGTCAAAAACTCGGACGTTTTTGTGGTGATGTTTACTGTTAAATGTCATTTTCCATTGTCTGCTCGATGTGTTGGGAACTCGACAATTGGCACTGTCAGGTCATTCGTTTCATGGTGAATTTTTTATTTAACCTTCAGAATTGCCCGGCAAATATTTTTGCTTGAATATTTAGACTGTCATGTCGCCCAAGTGATCAGGTTTTTATTTCAGGGGGTTCGCTGCTCTTGTCATTGACACCTCAGTTGTTGTTTTTTCCCCTTCTTATTGTTTCTGCGTGTTTTTGTGGTAGAGATTCGTTTTTTTTCTCTTTTCTTTTAGCGTTTTGCCCCGGCAGCGACCTTGTTCGGCCAGCGCCTCTCGACTTTTAACTGCAAAGGTATCATCAACGCGCGCAACGTGCACATTAGCCCTCCGAGTCTTTCGTCCTTATCCGAGAAGACTAGGTACTCGATCCTACCCGCATTAGGATCAAGTATGGGGGATAATCACCCCCCCCCCCCCAAGAATAACTTTTAAAAAAAAGTTCAACCTGCCTGCAAGGACCGGGGATCGAGCGCGGTACCTTCGGCATGAGAGGCGAGCACCTTGCTTCTAGACTAACGTGTGGCCCAAGTTCTATGGGTGCTATGCATAAACAGTCGACAGTATCTTGTAATAACCGCCCTAGACGTACTGCACTGCGTTCCGTTGATGTCCTGCGGGATACCACCTCTATGTATTGTAAATACGGGTTTCATTATGGTCGATACGGGCAGTCTTACCGAGATAATGTTTATCTTGGAAATAACACGAGATCACCATAATTGTTATTGTTGATGCAAATTACCAGCATTAGCACGCGATTTCTTTTTAAATTTCAACTGACATGTATAAATAAATGTTCCGACACTTTAGGCACTTGAAGAGAAGTTACTCTGTGGAATTTAATGCTCCCACCAGCGAAAATGGAAATTCATATCAACTGGGACAGAAAACGAAAACAATACCGACAATGACAAATATGGATGAGAAAACGGAAGAAAAATTAGATAAGCCATTATTCAGCTGATAGGATAATTTGTTATCAAATGTGACGGAGTATAATTACAGGGATCGAAGATAATGACAAAAAATGATAATAGTAAGAGAAAAAAAAAAAACAATCAAAAAATGAATCCTGGAAAAACCGATTGCATGGATCACGTGATAGGATGGATTTACATGTATGTATTTGGAAGTGATCTGCAAGTATGGGATCAGGCACGAACAACAGATCGTAGCACGAGGCTTAGATCTTTAGTTTAGGAGGTTCGCTGCTCTTACCCCCCCCCCCCCCCCCCCACTTTTCTTATTTTTGTTTCTGTATGTTTTTGTGGTAGGGATACGTTTTTTTTTTAGAATTTTGCCCGGGCAACGCCCTTGTCCGGCCTGCTCTTCTCGACTTTCAACTGCCGAGGTATCTTTAACCTGCTCAAGGTAAACAGCCGTTCTCCGAGTTTTGGTCCTTTTTCCGAGAAGACTAGGTGCTCGATCCAGCGTACCATATGGTCGGGGAGAGGAATTTTTCCTCGCACAAGAATTCCAACAATCCTGCACCAACCGGGGATCGAACCCGGTACCTTCGGGCATGAGAGGCGAGTACCTTGCCTCTAGATCAACATGTTCCCCAATCATATTACGGTAGATTGTGTCTGAAGTAAGAATTATTGGGATGAGCTGCCCAATAATGACGTCACTGATTACTGTTGACAGGCACTGAAACAAATGTGTTTTGTCTCGGGTCTAGCCTGAGATGCAGGCTATAGACTTCAGACATGACCTTGCAGAATTCAGTCTGTCTGGATTGCAGGTCTTTGGTTAGGGAGGTTCTCAGATCTTGGCATTTATACCTCGCGTTTCTTGTTCTTTGCTTAGTTTTTATCTTTTGTTTCTCCAGTTTTTTCTTCATTCTTCGCTCTTCTTCTGCCAGGTCTTCTGCTTCCTCTGCTTCTTCTTCTTCTTCTTCTCCAGTTTGTCTTTCTTCGTGTTCTTCCAATTAAGTCTGTCACACTTGCTTTTGGAATTTGTGTTTTTGGAGCAGGGGCGAGGCTTCCTCATAATCAAAATAATCAGTGATTACCGAGGCGTTCTCACTACAGGCCGGTCAGCCGAATGTAGGTCAGACATGTAGTGGGCCGTCTCGCCGCAGAGAGACTGACTAGCATTAATTAAATAATACGTTTAGTACTACATGTATTACTAGAACAGAGGTCCACATGGGCTAGCTCAGATACTAGTAATGAGAAATGTGTTCTAACAAACTATCGCGTTTTCGGCATTACTTAGAACACACAAAAATGTTTTTAAAATTATGATAAGTGAAAAAATTAAACACACAAAATACCTTCATTACCAAATACTACGTGCAGGACCAACGATGCTTGGTTCAGTTTAAAAAAAATTACATAAATTCATATGATTCATAAAACTGACAAATTGACCAAGCGATGAAGCATGGTTCAATAACACAACTGTGCATGTACTGATGTAGATTCATTTTTTAATTCTAGATCTAGTGTGATGTGGAATTTGAGTGAATGAAAATTTCTGTGTTGTTTAAGAAACAGAACCTCATTTGAACAGTATTCGTGGTTTAATTCTGATAGCCTGCATAGAATGGCACCAGATAAAAGCCGTCATTATAATGCAGTGTATACCAGGGGAAGTTAATAGCAATCTTTCAGACACACACTTAAATAACTCCCTATCCTCATTCAGTCATTGCCTTTACCACCACCTTCACCCTATACCAAACAAAAATGAACATGAATGGGAGAAAGAAAAAAGACAAACTGTACAACATCAATAGCACTGACAACAATAACAATGAACTAAATGTTATTTTGTACTCACGAATACATGTAGTCTGTAATGTGGATGCAGGCATTATAATAATTACTCCAGGGATTTATTGTGATTTTGACGTCAGTTTAGCAATCTTCCTCTTTGGATGTTTTCGCTTTGCAACTGGAGGCAGAACCGCTTCAAAAGAATAACCAAGTGAATGCAAGAAGGAGATCCTGGTGCGTGTAGATGCGACTGTTCTTTGGGGTATTTGTTAGTGTTACAGATCTTTTGATGAGTGCAGTCTTCTTGTCATCATACTGATCCGATGCATAAATAAGCCATCACAAAGCGAAGAACTTCATCAAGTTGACTCCATGACTTAATTTTCTTTATAAACTGGTGAAAAATCCTCTTCACACTGCAGTATGCTTCATAGTCTAAAATTAACGTCTCACTCTCAACTTTGCTTATAATAGTTATAATTTGAAATGAACAGAAAACTCTGGTATTGGACCGGTTCTCTCATGGCTAAGGAAAATGTAATTGTTCGGTTGTTTAGTACTCGTTGCCAAAAAACCCAGGTCTTTTAGTTTGCGACTTAACAGGTCATGGAAGCTCTCAGATTTTAGTGAGTCAAGTTCGAGAAACTCACTCATTTCATCGATATCCACTGCGCAGGCCTCTTGTGTAGACATTTTTCTGCGGCGTGGAGTAGTGGAGGTAGAAGTGGGAACACAAGATGATGGAACATTAGGAAACACAGATGGGGGCACAGCTGGAACATAATGCCGAGAGGAGGGGATCTTAGTTGTAGGAACATCTTTTGGCCAATGCAGGGCGCAAATCCCCATGTTTCCAATAACATCTTCTACATTCAGTTTGTTCGGTAAGCTTGCAACCCACTCGTGACACTTAGTTTTGTCCTTTGGAAATCCATAGATTGGTATTTTCTCTTTGGAATCATCAGTTTTATAGCCTGTTTTGCAGCCAAACACAGAACACTTTCGTCCCATTTTGAGTGAATATTTGTAGACCCCTAGTCCAGTTCATGTAAAAAGTAGAATCTAGATCTAGATCTAGACTAGATCTACAGTCAAGGCGGTTTCCTACAATCAATAATGCAGCTCACTCACAGCCACCGTACAGCACGAAACACCACAATTTACAATGCACTGATGTTACAGAATCCCAGTTGATGTGATGAACTAAAACAAAAAAATACAGTTTACAGAATCCTTCGTTCTCTTCTTGACTTGATGAAATGAAATCAAGAGACGGATAAATGAAGGAGTCACTTCTATGTATATTCTGATCTGTCTAGATATCTTAAAATCTTTTAATCCACGAGTTCACAAGTTGAAGCATGAGTAGCGAATGTGTAATGTAAACTGTCTTTGAATTTCGGGAAATACAGACCGGGTCGATGCCGTACTTATTTCATTTATGGTATCGAGTCTCACTTTACTCTCTATTTTATATTTGTCATGTCGTATCGATTTGGAGTATCGATATTGTCACTGAAAAATCAGGGGGAGTAACTGCCCTTTGTTTCTGAGTGAGGCCTGGTGAGGCTAGCCAGTGGTCGGACCACTACATGTCTGACCTACATTCGGCTGACCGGCCTGTAGTGAGAACGCCTCGGTGATTACCCTTCGAATATTAATTCTAGAATTACTGCGCTTTCCAGATCGAGCCCAACTCCAAGTCCATTTAGTCAGTTCAGGATATTTGCGTTTGTTATTATAGTCCAACACCCCTCACCGAAAGGCATCTATATAGGGACCTATACCTTATGAACTGGTCCATAATCGGTGATTAACAAAGACGAAGAAGACTTGACTATACCCAGAAGCTAGCTTAAACATAGCCTGTATTCGTCGACGCGGCCCACAGACAGCAGAATAATGGGGGGGGGGGGGATAGGATTATAATCAACCTTTGATCTGATTTTAACTATGCATGTTTTTCACTAGTCGGTCGTTTTCAATCCTAATCGAAAGGTAAAGAGTAGAGTGAAAGAGTTTGTGTGGATTTTTTTGGTTTGTTTGAGGTAATGTAAGAATAATTTACTCTACGCACAGCAAGAGCTATCAAAGCATGATAATAATTATAGTCTAGATCCAGATATAACTGTCATCAAACTCAGTCGAAAGTATCAAGAACATCAATTCACGCAAAAGTGAAAAAGTCAGCTGAGTTTGAGTTTGGCTTTGGCTTTTACGGTGTGTCAGTAGGATAACGGCCACTTTGCGCCCTTCTCACGGTCTGTTTGGGTGTACGTCCTTTACTTATGTTTTGTATTCAGAGCTGGTAAGTTTGAAAGACAGGTGGAGGGAAGGAAACGGTTAGATGGCAACATAAAAAGATAAGAAATGACAGACCGATAGAAATGTAGGGGGGTGGGGGTGTTGGGGGTGGTTGTGAGAGGTCAAACTCCCCATGAAGAATTCAGGCCATCGTGTTGGTGGGATGGGGCGGTGATGGTGGTTGTGGCCGTCATCATGCTCCAGCAGCATCTCGTGGAATTTTTATGACAGATAAACAACAACCGGGCATACCTACCGCCCACTGTGACTGTAATGAGCTCGGGCAAGATATATCTTGTAAATTTTCCTTGAATCAAGCCCAGCTAGATCTAGGTCCCATTGGTAACGAACGACACTTGGATTCGGTGCAAAGACTAATGACTAATAGATGGTTTTCTTACACCACAATTCCTTGCAGAATACACAGATGGCATAAAATTTGACTTTTGGTCGGCAATGTGTAAAGAGAGGAGCAGAACGCAATTTCCGGTCAATTTTTTTGATTCAACTCGATGAAAATGCGTCTCTATTTTGCAGTTTAAAAAAATGGTGAATGTATAATAATTGCAGACGGAATTTTGAGCAAAACGGGGTTGCCCACGTAACTCATCATCATCATAAAGTGCAGCAATGCCCCAAGTTTCATCAAGTTTGGCCACGTAGTCACCCAAGTTTTAGCTGTTCACATGTTCAGCCTGTAGCTTCATGATAGTAAAATGCTACCATCGCAAGCAGGAATTGCTTCTCAAAACTGTAATGAGCCGTCCTGAAGTATTGGCGCAGTAAGAACAGAATTGCCGGTTGCAAGAGTTTTGTTATATTAAGCAGGTCAATTGCATCATGTGACAATAACTCGTCACGTCGCCACGGTGACGGAGACACTGTTAAAAAAACTTATTTGAGTAAGAATGATAATCAGTTTTGAAATTTCCCGAAATGTCATACAACTTTTTCTTTTTGCCCAATTTTGACATTTGGAATTTCAGGTCAAGTGTGCATTTTAAACCCAATACGGCAGTAGCACTTTCGCTGCAGCGAATTCAAAGGCAAAGCAATATCTTAACCCACTGGAAAAAACATTCTAGGTTTTTGTGGCAGATGGGAAAGATGTGAGGAAAACACAGAAAACGGATGTCTTGGGGGTAGATCACGATGTATACAAGAGAGATTACATTACCAGATTGCTTGGCTAATCATACAAAGAAATCCTTACATTTTGAGTTAAAAAAAAAAAAAAAGTCTATTCCATCAAAGGGTCGTTGTGTTTTGTAAACATATCAGATTATGCTGGGGACACATAAAAGAGATTCAGAAGAGGCGGGGATTTAATATTTTCATTTGGAACATGTTGCCAAGATAGAAATGTCAGCATGTTTCAGGTCAGTGTTTAATGTCAATGTTGATCAAACCGTCGAAAGTGTGATTCACTGGCGTATCGCTAAAAATAACATTTTTTTTTTCCTTTGTTGAGATCTGCTTGCTGTTAACTTATTTTCCTGGATAGAATATATCAAAATCCGAAGTTTTGTTTTTCTTTTCGTTGTTATTGTAAAGATGCATTTGTCCAACAGGTTTATCTTTTATCTTACAACCTCCACACTGTATGACAAACCGGCGTATCATTTATGACTAATCGGAGTATAGAACGCCCGCGCGTATCTCCTAGTGCGTACAGTACCAGGCCATATGCTCAAAACGAGGGTTTTGGCTTCACCCCGGGTGGACATACAGACGTCCAAATGTAACCAAAATAGCAAATATCTTTGTAATTAGACTACGGTCTCCTAACAAGATCCAAAAACTTCCGACTTGGCTGTTGTTTAGGGGACCGTGGCATGTTACAGGGTAAACTGTAGATGAGCAGTGAACACTACTCAGTATAATCTCTATAACGGCTTAGTTATCAGACTACGGTCTCCTAACAGCAATCACTCCAATATTAATGGGTCAATTAGCTATTGCCACTTTTAGGATTAAATGCCGTTTTATTAAAATCTTGTTTTAGGGGAGTCACTGACTTCAATTTATCAGAAATGTCTTGTCTTTTATTATATGTACAGAACTCAAAATTTCATGTTTGCCGACTTATTGTGGGTTTTCTCATGCACACTCACATTAGTATGTAGAACCCTGCATTTTGCTTTTTAATACTCCAGAATTAAATGACACTAGATGAAGTTCCCGGCATTACCCGGGATAAACTTGTGAACGCACCGACCTCTCTCTCTTTTGGATCTACAAAGCTTCCCATAATTATTCTACAGTCTTACTACAGATTCCATGCACTCCATCCAGAGCATTACGCACCCATTTCAGAAAAGGAAATTGTGTACACGGAATTGAATGCGTATTTATATCGTTTCCGGTGCGATGGGCTTACTACAGGGAGCCAAAACAAAGATCATTGTATTTTACATGTTTACAATTTTTTATTCAAAAATAGCTGAAACTTGAATCAACACGATCGGTCGATACAAAAGCGATTGGGCTGGATTAGTTGACACTTCTGTAAATGTATTGTTATGTATTCAATGATCAAAACAAATTTCCTTGTACAAGGACGAATAAAATTTATCTTATCTTATCTTATCTTATCTTAAGAAAATTATTTTAATAATTTTTGAAACTCATTTAGGCTTAGGTGGCGAGCAAAAAAAGGGCAGAAGTGCAACACAATGAATTACTCCCGCCATTATTATTATTTTTTTTTTATATATAATAAGATGACTATCAGTAACACCATCCCTTCACAAAAGTCAGCGAGGTAGTCACGTTTAACCATCATTTTGGATTAAAACATCGCGAGAAATTAGGGTGGATCCCGTCTCAGTCAAGCACCAAAATACAACACAATGTCTACCATTTGCTGCTTATGAATACATGTAATACCACTTCCATACCTCCTTGCTTGCCTTTCAGTTATGGGCAGTGATGTGATTTATAATGTATATACCACATGTATATAGATGTAATTATAAATACTAGAACGTCACTGGTTCTAGGCAAGAATACCACAGTTGCCGTTCAGTTTCATGTTGTGTACAATTTTCTTCTCTGCATTTTGAAATAGCATAATTATTATAACACAAAGTCATGTAGAACTTTAATATGGAAGAACAGCTTTAAATATAATTATCTTAATGTATATGGAACTAGAGGGTGAACATGGAACACCGAAACTTTCGTGACTGTACGACGAAAATTATGAAACTGTGCACTGACTCAATTTTCGTTGATGAATTTGGTGGATGCGCCCATTTGCGACAAATTTCAGTCCTTGGTACTTTTTTTTTAAAATTATGATTTTATGAGCTGCAGATGAAGAGACACAGTTCCCTCAGTAGAATCAAAAACGGTCAACGGAAATTTCATCCTTAGTCTCTCTTGACACACCCGCTGCTCGAAAATCAACTTGAACTATCGCATCTTGGGTATTCTCCGGGTCATCGGGCCAACTACTGAACTATTTATTCTAAGGGTAGCCACACAAAGGCCACCGAATTCGGTCACCGAGCCACTAGGCGCTTTAGGTGAGAAGAATTGCACTACATAATTTCAACAACTGCACACAGAGCCCACCTAGATTCGGTCCGTTTATGTAGTGCAATTCTTCTCACCTAAAGCGCCTAGTGGCTCGGTGACCGAATTCGGTGGCCTTGGTGTGGCTACCCTAACGGCCGAGAAGATGCTCGGTGGCTGAGCCTGTAATGCGATCGTGCAACGGAGTCACGACAACATGAGCAGTTGTGGCTAATATTGCCCCCCCCCCCCCCAAGAGTGACAATATTCGAACTCCCTTCCGTCAACTTTTGAGAAATTGATGATTAAACTTTCATGGCCATTGAGAGATACGACTTCTTTTTTCTTTTTAGTAATACCCAAGCCGCTTGATACTTTGACACACAGTAGTGGAGAAGCCCCGTAGAAACAGTGTGTAACTCAGTTCAACCAAGCAGTGGAAATAGAACCAGGTCATTCTAAGGGAGTCGTAATGTTACCTACATTCTGAAATAGAGTGAGCTCACCAAAGCTTAAAAAAAAAAGTTGCGAGTAAAAATCCAAGTGGACGGGAAACTGGAAAGCTGAGGAGGCAGGAGAACGTGAGCAGTTCTGTTCTTGGATTCTGTAATTACGTTATCATTTTTTCCTATGACCCCCTCTCCCTCCCCCCCCTCCCTCCCCCCTCCTCCCCCCCCCCTTGGAAACCATACATCAACCAGGCGAGAGAGAACCTTTGAGATGAAAGATGAAAAATGTAAATCCTTCATGTCATCCAGCGAATTTCATCTATCGGAAACCTGTCATGTGTCGTAGATCGGAGTAGAGCCTTGTGGTGGTGGTTGTGGTGTGTGTGTGGGGGGGGGGGGAAAGAAAGACACGCCCGGGGGGGGGGGGGGGTGGAGCAAGTGGCGGGGTTGATCGGCTTTGCCAGTGGCCACTGATCAAAGTTTAAGGGCAGCACGTGTTTTTTTTCATTTGATGAGGCAAACATGAGACAGGAGGTAGCTCTTGAGTTATCCAGTCTGATTGAGGAGGGTTGTTCGCAGTAGAAGATAGGTAACTATATTGAGCTCATAGCAGGGATACGCTCTATCTATCTATCTATCTATCTATCTATCTATCTATCTATCTATCTATCTATCTATCTATCTATCTATCTATCTATCTATCTATCTATCTATCTATCTATCTATCTATCTATCTATCTATCTATCTATCTATCTGCCTCTTTCTCTCTCTGTCTCTTTGTCTGTGTCTCGCTGTCTCTCGTTCTCTCTGCTCCTCTCTGACTCCCTGTCTGTGTCTGTCTGTCTGTTTGTCTCTCACTGTCTTTTTGTCTTTGCCTGTCTGTCTTGGTAATGTTTCTGTCCGTCAGTCAGTCTGTCTGTCTGTCTGTCTCTGTCTCTAGCGGATGGTTGGTGGGCACCTGTGGTAGGGGTTTCCTTCTGTCCTGTCCATCCTCTCGCTTCTTCCGAGCACAATTTGGGCCGCCACAGTGTCCACTTGCTTGCTCTACAGGCAAACTCAAATTCTCTTCCTCTCTCCTTTGCTGAGGCGTTTCACGTATACCTAAGGTTTTCGCTGGCGAAGGCTGTAGATTGGACGTAACTTCATAATAATTATTGAACCATTTGCCCTGACTTTGAATAATGGTAATAATAATGGAGATCATTAAATAGCGCCTAATCCAAACGAGTTCGCTCTGAATGTGAAAATTCAGTTATTCAAAAAATGACAACTGCAGTTGAGTTGGTAGAACACCACATGCTGCCACTGGAAAAAAATGTGTCTGTGATTAAAATATTGAGTAGATTAGGTATGTCAGCTTTGTTTGGGTACCCACGGCTCAGTAGGGGGTGACAACTGACAACTGGCAGGCCCAGGCGTGAGTACGGCAAGCCGTGAACTGATAGTGGTTGAACAGAAACGGCAGAGGGTGCGCAGGCGTTTTTCTGGTCCTCTGCTGAAGCCTACAACATTCTATAAATAAACACCACGTAATATCAGATAACAGCGATAGTCTAATCTCGCAGTCCATACTGCGGACGGCGGAAATGTTTGGCCAGTCATTTGTTTTAAAAAGTCCAGTGCCGGTCTGCACCTATGCGTGGGCGTCTCGCGTGTTCATCTATTCTAAATTTTCAAACCAATTGATTTCCATGCAGGAGCCCATCCAGTGTTGCGTGTCATCTGTCTTTCATCAGAAAGTTTTGATAATGTACAATTTTTACTGCATTAAATTTGGTAAATTCGTTAGCAATTATTTCCTGGGATTCTACCGTTTTGTCAAGTAAACTGGACTGTTTAAAGTATGTAAAACCTGGACATGGATGTAGCTGTATTGGTCAGAGGAGATGACACTCGATTCAGTGTTTCTCAAGATGGGGCGTGAAACTTCGGGACTTCTGAACCTAGAGCGTAGGGATATTGTATACTCACTTGGTCTGATCATGGCGGTCATGGGGCGCACTTTTTTTTTTTTAACTTGAAGTGGGGTGTGTGACAAAAAAGGGTAGAGAAACACTGTTATAATTAGAAAGCCAATAGAGAACATACTAAGTTGCGGTCACTGTTCAGCTAGAGCTTACTGTGTAAAATGTCACGGTCCAAATTTATGAATATACAGCAGTAAACTTCATCCTCTCCCAGCTCTCCTCGGCCCAGACCCTCTTTCCATCTTTTCCATCTTTAAACAGAATATAATTATGGATTTCGCGCACATCCGGAGAAAGCATCATGCATGCGGATCCACCACAGGACTTTTTTCTGACGTAGACCCGCAGCGCATCTTGTCCTTTCTGAAGGAGCCCGAAATCCACAAGTTGGTCTAACAAAGTTATCATATTTACAAGGTTCATATAGACGTACTTTATAGTATGGGTCTTTTCCCGTTAGATTTTTAACTTTCCCTTTAAAAAAAAAAAAAGTCTTATCTGAAGGAATCTGAGGGCTGAAAGCTAGCCTAGAGTGAGATAACAACACTAACAACAACAGCAAGAAAAAGTGAATGGTGCAAAGTTGTCATTATCCAACGCGCCGTTAAACCCAAATTGAAAACGAAAACTCAAAATCTTCCCATGTTAATCCACCAGATGGATTTTCCCAGGTATTTTCCCCCTGGCCTTGTGTCGCTGCTGTCAATCCCCGCAGTGTCCAGACATAAGGAAAGAACGCCGTAATAATTAGTTACCCTCCACGCCATTGTTTGCCGGGTCACCAGTTAGGTGTTACATCAAGCCCCCACACCCCCCGCCCCCCCCCCCGGGTCGGCGTTTGTAATAATAATAATAATAATGAAGATCATTTATATAGCGCCCAATCCAAACTGTTTGCTCTAGGCGCTTTACAGAAAGTCGTGTTTGTCACAATGCAAACGTGCTCACTCCTCACCTGTCTGGAGTCAGCGGGCCCCAATGCACTGGCCTACTTTCTCTGTCTCTAAGTGCACAGTGTTTGAAATAACTGGCCGCCGTTGAAAGCAGCCTTTAAAACAGTGTATCTCAAGCTTTTTTGTCACACGCCCAAATTTCAGTTTTCCGAAAAAAAAAAAAAAGAAAGGGGAAGGGGAAGGGGGGGGGGGGAGAGGCTAACAAGATCGAACAAAAGTGTATACAGTATAAATCCCCCGCGCCCCATTCTAAAGTCCCACACCCCCACCAGAATATTGCCACGCCCCACCATATGCCTCCCCCTCCCCCTCCCCCCTCCTTTGAGAAACACTGCTTTAAAATAATAGTAAAATTTTAAGAAAACAAAC
This sequence comes from Onchidella celtica, assembly GCA_963931925.1. Classification (NCBI taxonomy): domain Eukaryota; kingdom Metazoa; phylum Mollusca; class Gastropoda; order Systellommatophora; family Onchidiidae; genus Onchidella; species Onchidella celtica. The sequence continues at coordinate 59,102,130 of OZ007572.1, read as the reverse complement.
AAACAAACAACAACAACAGCAACAACGTAAAACCTTTAACGTCCGTGTATATCGAATATTCAGTAATCCACACTCCGATACCATCCTCTTCCACTCAGTTCTATCAATGACTGTAGAGCTAGGGAAAGAGCTTCGTGTGCCCCCTTCCCCTAATTCACCCACCCCACGGGCTGGGTAGTGCAGGTCACATTACATACCTGGCGTTGTTATAACGGAGTCCAAGTAACGCCAACACAGGCCATATCCCTTGTAAGGTCAGCCAATTTCAGTCGGAGACCCAGAGTGCGTTTTCAAACTGTCAAACTGACCATCTGCTCAAGTCCGTTCTCCAGCTCTCCAAGCCGGAAGCTCGGACCGACTGCCATCTGCTGGGTGTTTGGTCAGCGTTTTTACTGGCCACTCGGACTTGTCAGGCGATAGCCAGCGCTGCCCGTCCAAGAGGCAGAGTTTAAGCTGGTTTTTACAGCTAGGGCTCAGACTGCTGTGTAAATTATTTCAGTCATAAAGACGACCCGATTTTGGAGACTTAACAATATTTTAAAAGCGCCTGGGGCGAAGTGGTCCGAATTTTTGTCTGCTTATTAACTTTTATGCCTATTAGGACTGTATATCCGTTTGCCTACTGTCTGGAGTGGGATCACTTTGAGTTCACAAATTAATGTTGAATTTAAAGAGGTTATGAATATATATCTACGCATTTATTTGCAAACCCTATGAGAGAGAGAGAAAGAGAGAGAGAGAAAGATAGAGAAAGAGAGAGAGAAAGAGAGAGAGAGAGGGAAAGAGAGAGAGAGAAAGAAAGAAAGAGAGAGAGAGAAAGAAAGAAAGAGAGAAAAAGAGAGAGAGAGAGAGAGAGAGAGAGAGAGAGAGATTTCTGTGAAGAAAATAATTCGAGTGAGGTCGACGAGATAAAGTTCTTTTTTATTTTTCAAGAGAGAATAGAATGGCATTCCCCTGCTTGCAAACTGTGCCGCTTTGTCAGTCTTTTCTCCACAACCCACCCCCATCCACCCCATCCCATCCCCCGACCCAGACACAAACACACACACACACACCATTTATTGGAGACCCGCGAATGGACATAGTGACTGGTCAGTCGGTGAAACCTGTCGCCGGAGTGAATACCTGTGGCTTTGATCTGGGAGGCGACATTTTCACGTGCTGTCACTGTAATTTAGCGTCCGTGCTGACATTTGACCTTTGCCCCTGCACTTTCCCCAATCACTGTCTTGGCACGTAATCATTCCTGCTGTCACTGGCCCGGCTCTACTGAAAACTTTGTTGTGTGTGAGACAGACAGACAGACAGACAGACAGACACAGACAGGTCGTGTGTGCCAGTCTCGTGGTCCAGCTTTAGAAACAATGTTATGTCATCCTACCAACTGGATTTTGCCAACGATTCGACGTCTGTGAGCGACGTGTCTGTACTTTTTGTCCCTTGTTACCCGTACGAGAAGCGACAGGTCGTGAGTGAGGAAGTGATTTTAACGAGTTAAAGCCTGTCATTTTGTTATAATCTTCACCGATGACAACTTAGCTTGACATCGCTACGCTGCCGCGCGATGGGGAAAAGGTGGCATTTGCCAAGAACAGAATAGTACGGGAGACCCCAAAAACATTTTAGTCTATTATTTACCCTATTTCCATTTTCCCCAAAAAGAAACTATAAGTCGTAAAAGAGCATAACTCAGTTAGAAATTGTGAGAAGATCTGGCGAACTCGGGCTGAAGACGAAATTTTTATACCTCTTTAAAATATTTTATTAATAATTCTTTCCCCAGATTGTTGAGTTTGAATGTGTGTATTGATCATTAGTTTGGCGTTCACGCTCGTGGAAGTTCAACTCTGTCTCTGAAACTATTAAATTACGCCGTGAAAGTCTTCATTGCTCAGCGAGAAACAAAAGTGACGAAATTATAATGATAATGATAATGAAGATAATGAAGATCATTTATATAGCTCCTAATCCAAACGAGTTTGCTCTAGGCGCTTTACAGAAAGTATTATTTATGAATAGTATTATTATTATAGTATTATATTAGAGTATTACGAATAAGTACTATTTATAAAAAATTATGAATAACATTATTACTTCCATATTAAGTTTCGCTTATTAAAGTCAGTGCATGGGACAAATCTCACATTATTTTGTACCTGGGAGACACGAGTAACGCAAGTGACATGCTAAAATGTAGAATTTCTTTGATATTGACAATAGCTAAGGCTGTCTGGTAATCTATTCGTAACTCGCCCCGCCCTCTCCTCCCCCCCACCCCCCCCCCCCATTTTCTTTTAAAATTTTGAGCTATTTGCTATGCTTGCAGCCTTTACACTGGCCCACAGGTTGTGTTAGAAGTTGGGGGGGGGGGGGGGGCTAAATTACGACAGGTTAAATGGCTTTAAAAAAAATCTATTACTAAGTGTGACCAGGAAAGTCATTCGTTTTTTTGCTTCTTCTGAAATTTTGAAAAAGCCAAGATACGGCTGTTAACCACGGGGGCCTCGATGTGAGCGTGAGGTGTAGCAGAAAACGCCTTTTATCATTTTTTTGGGGGGTATTTTTTTTTTTTTTTGCGTTGCTCATGACCTGAAATGTGAATTTCACTTATCCATCAGTAAAATGACCCGGTGTCAGCAATCTCAGCGATCTAAATGCCCCGCCACTAATGAATCTGTCAAGGATGCCCCTAAAATCCCCCTCGTTAGCTGAACCGGAAGCTGGGCTGTCGCGCGCCACCTGCACGAGATTTGTTTTAGGTCACACTCCCAGATAAAACCCGGTGAGACTTTTTGGTTTTGGCATGTCCGCGTTAAAACCGGGAAGATTTCGGGTGTCATAGAAAATCCAGCTGTTCACTTGTTGAACATGGCCGTTATTAGGATCTCATGACGGAGATGTGATCCGGACTACGGCGTCTATTTTTAGACTCTGATGTCAGTTTAGACTGGAAGACCCCGAGGGCATTCATGACAGTACTGTTCCAAGTACTGCCTCATCACTATTGATTTGAACTTGGAAACTGTCTATTTGTATGCACAGGGCACTGAATGTTCAGGGGGATATTAATCCTTTGGAGATTGTCTCTGTTATATCAAGTTACTATATATTGTTCAGACTAAGAACTGCCCACAATAGGCTCCAACAAATGTTCATCAAGTTTAAAATAGGAACATCTAACATATTATGTGAGTGCAGCCAGTCTCCTCAAAACGCAGAGCATATTATATTGCAGAACTTCACACTCTTCTCAGCACTACGAGAAACATATTGGCCCAAACCCACCGACCTGAATATCAAACTCTATGGTGCTCTGCCAGAACTGCAGAAAACCGAAGATTTCCTTAAAAGAACAAATCTGCAGATTTAGATTGATGAACGAAAGAAGAAGAAGAAGTCTCTGTTATAGAGCAATTTAAGTATTTTAATATAATTCCGTACTTTGTGTCACAGACTTTTGTTTTGCTGTGTGTTTTTCTTTCAAAGTATAACCCAGCCTTCATCCTGTCTTGCAAGTCAGATTAGATACTAAAAGTGAAAATTTGGAAAAAAGAAAAAAGTAGTATGTAGCGAAGCCTCGCGTAAGAAATAATAACTATACAGTGAAACGCAAACTAGAAGAGGAGGCAGAAAATGACCGATATTTCGGCAAAGCCTGTTTCAAGGAGGGAAAAAAAAAAACAGAAAAAAATAAATAAATATTGGAAAATTGACCAAATAAAACAATCGGACAGCAAAAGATTTGAATAGGAAATATATAGAATCTAAACAATAATTATGTCTACTAACTGCGAGTTCTTGCTTGGACAGCAACACAGACGCACCTTTGCGACCCGACAGTTTTTCTGTGGTTTTTATAACATTTCGCCAATTAGATACTAAAAGTTTGCTCCCATGAAACGTGTTTTTTGTGCGCGTGTTTTTGAAGCGTTTGTTTTGTTTTTCTGGGCATGTTTTTGACGGGCGTTTTTTTTCTTTCTAAATGTGTTCCATGTCTCTATCTCAAAAATATACTTACATGCGAGCATATACAGTGAAAATAGAAGGACCGATTTTTATAAAAACACGCGCTTGTTTATTGGGTGAAAAAGAGGGGCGAAAACATGCTTCATGGGAACAGACTGCGAAGGCTGATCTAGGCCTCATGGGATTCGTCCCATCTGTGTTTAGACCTGGGATGTAGAGAAGACTACGTGTTCAGGTAATGTGTAATTCGCCGTGAAATGACCGTATGGAACAGAGTGTTTCTTCTAGCAATGGTGCTGATCGTGTTTTTCAGTATTTTGTATGCCATGATGCCAAAGTTTACAGACAACATCAATCAGATGGAGAAAATGTTTACCGGGCAACAAAGTGGTGGAAACTGTTCAGTGTCCTGTCCAGATCGTTCTGTTCAAAGATTTATTGTTGTATGGCCCTTTTATGACTGATGAAACGGCTCTCAGTTCTGGAAATATGATAGAAAACCACAGAAAGTCTGTGAGGTCGCAGCAAGGCTCCAAGCACAGTCAAAATAAAAAGGGAAAAGAAAAAGTTGTATGTACCAAAACCTCGCGTGGAAAATAATTCAGAAACGAAACAAAACGACGCAAAGGTTTGATTTTCTATTGTAAAGTTTCTGTATCATTTTCTTACGTGAAGCTCTCAGTTCTGTCTTTCATTTTTGGTACGTTTCTGTGAGATAGTTTAGAAAGTCTCGAGATGCGAGTAAGGAAACACACAGACAAACACATGCACACGCACGCACTCACTCTCATTGTGTATGTTACTGTGTGTGGACGTATTTTGTCCTTACTAGAGTCGTATCTCAAGGTCTTGCCACAGAACTTACAAATATTTAATTGTTTATTTCCAGTAAATACATATCAAATGTACCTGTACTGTAACATTACTAAGGAAACAATACATGGCTTTGCAGAGAAGTGGAAATACGCGCCATGGTCTCTTTCATTCCTGCTTTCTAAATCTGCTGATGTGGCGAACATTTCCGTAATGCAGTGATGATATCATGTTTTTTTTTCCTTCAGAATATTAATATAGTGAAAAGATGTTACATATTCACAGACACCGTTTTTATTTTGGTGGAACTGCAACTTGATGGAGGAACTTATTTCGTATTTCGTATTTGCATTTATATACTTCTTTAATCCCGTTTGGGAAATTTGAATTAGTGTGGTCACCACAGTGCAGCGCCGGTTGGGTATTTTTTTTTGGGAGGGGGGGGTGGTAGGATTTTTATTTATTTATTGTTTTTATTTGTTAATTTTGCCCGGGCAGCCGCCTGTTCGGCGTGCTCATCTCGATTACCAAATGCCAAGGTATCTTTAACGTGCGCAACGTGCATAAATTATGGGGCCTCCGACGAGTTTTTGGTCCTTATCGGAGAAGACTAGGTGCTCGATCCTACTCACCATCGGATCAGGGACAGGAAAATATGAGAAAAATCCCCAAATTCCAACATGTCTGCACTAACCGGGGATGGAACCCGGTGCCGAGGGCATGAGGGGCGAGCTCCTTGCCTCTAGACCACTTGTTCCCATTGGTGGGCAGTGGTTAAAATCATGTTAAATTATAGCTCATACTTGGTTTACTCTGTCTTACTTTCTTGCTCTTTGTTTCAACACATTATATAATGAGCCTATACTACTGCTGACACTGCTGTATCTTCCTGAGACACGCGTAATGGAATAGGAAAGTGCGTATATGGAATAGGAAAGTGCATAATTATATGTACGTGCGTGTTTTTATTCTCAAGGACAGCGTAACTTTCCCACCACGCAGCTGGCAGCTACTCGTGAGTATAGAACTGATTCAGATTTAGATAGATATAAAAGTTCAGGTTTTGCCAGCGACAGGCGGGGACAGGGATTCTCTCTCCCCCCCCCCCCGCCCCCACCCCCACCCCCCTTTCCGGGCAGTGTCGAGCCGATCTGTCTTCTGCCAATTTCTTTTACTGCCATTCGGGGAAGTCCGAATTGAATGCTGCTTATTCTGTAGTTTTTTGCAAGAAATTAAAGTACAGAGTCAGGTCAGGGAAACCTGCCCGTCATATCCGATGATTATTTATCTCAATGTGCTTCCTTGATCCATGATGTGGATAGATGAGGAGGAAGTTGTAATAGGCCCCACAACTTTTAAATAAAGATTAATTTTCTTTGCTATCTTTAAAAACGTGTGTTCTCTTCCCAGGACCCCACCTCCACAACCTCCCTTTCCGAAGTTCAGCCGCCCCTGATATACTTTATATGATTGAATGATCTTCTGAAGATCTAAATTCTGAACTCCCCCGGGAGCTGACATTATTAATTTTATTTATGGTCTTAAGAAAATTCTAGAGCATGTACAGAAAAAGAGGTCTTTCTTTTTGACTTTATTGCTTCTCTCTTGTTCTCTGCTCTCTTTCTTTATCTCTGTATATGTGAGTGTGCATGAGAAAACCCACAATAAGTCGACAAAAGCTGATTTTGAGAAAAAACGGCTTTGAAGTGAAAATAATTATGGGTCCGACACAAACTTCCAACTTGGCTGTTGTTTAGGGGACCGTGGCATGTTATAGGGTAAACTGTAGATGAGCAGTGAACACTACTCACTATGATCTCTATAACGGCTTTGTAATTAGACTACAGTCTCCTAACAAGATCCAAAAACTTCCGACTTGACTGTTTCTAGGGGACCGTGGCATGTTACAGGGTAAACTGTAGATGAGCAGTGAACACTACTCACTGTGATCTCTATAACGGCTTAGTTATTAGACTACGGTCTCCTAACAACAATCACTCCAATATTACTTGACCAATTAGCTATTGCCACTTTTAGGATTAAATGCCGTTTTCTCAAAATCTTGTTTTAGGGGGGTCACTGACTTCAATTCATCAGAAATGTCTTGTCTTTTATTATATGTGAGTGTGCATGGGAAAACCCGGCATAAATCGGCAACATGACATTGTGAGTTCTGTACATAAATATAATAAAAGACACTGCTCATCTATAGTTTACCCTGTAACATGCCACGGTCCCCTAAACAACAGCCAAGTTGGAAGTTTGTGTCGGACCCATATTTTCACTTCAAAGCCGTTTTTATCAAAATCAGCTCTGCCGACTTATGCCGGGTTTTCTCATGCACACTCACATATGTGTATGTGTGACACCTCCTCCCTTCCTCTCTCTCCCCCCTCACTGCCTCTGCCTCCTCTCCCTCTCCCTCCCTTCCTCTTACTCATTCTTTCCCTCATTATCTCTGTCTTTCTTCCCCCTTCTCTCTCTCTCTCCAACTCTCTTTCTCTTCCTCCCCTTCGCTCTGTCTTTCTTCCCCACTCCCCATTTCTCTCTCTCTCTCCTTCCCTCCCCTTGTCTTTGTCTCCCTCCCTCACTCTTTCTTTCCCTCCCTCTTTTCTCTCTATCTACCGGTTGACGTATTATAACTATCGTTAATTTCCCCCTTTTCTATCTGTCACACTATTATCATCCCCCTACCCCCTTTCCGGACACTCCCCTCTCCACCCTTGCATCCCAACCCCCCACACCCGTATTCCTGCTCACCCGGTAACCCTTTCCCCCACCCTAATCCATCATACCAGCCCTAGATACGTCCACGGGATGTATTATTCGCGACGCCTTTAATCATGCCACGGCCGGTATTTTGCAGTATTGAATCCTCTGTTGTTGCCTTCAGCACTTGCCACGAGTGTCCCAGATCTGTTCCACCAGAACATCCAGTCCCCAGTATATTACCAGATATTATAGATGTCTAGAGAGGGTTCACTTCTGCCAAATCGCTAAACTAGGTCGCTGCAGTAAACAAGGAATTGAAGAATTGAAAGAGACCTTCTTCACCAAAGATAGTATGCATATCTGTTTACTGTGGTTTGTTCCTATTTTTGGACTGATTGAAACTATTTGAAACCGTTTGTAAGCTCCTACGCCCTGTGGAAATGCACAAACGCATATTGTTTACCGCAGCGACCTACTTTCTGCTCTCTGCTAACAGTGGTTTCACAGAGCCTCCCGTGTCTGGCAGTGCAAATCGACCAATAGTGAAGCCTCTCTATATATAAATACTCTCTGATATTACAAGCGAATTGGGACTGAGCACCCACTAGCCGAATTCGCTAGGCCAACTACTTCAATGGTGACGTCACGAAATAAGTTGCAATGAGACTTTGGGCACCAGCCAATTAGTTGAAGCAACTCAGAATCGTGACGTCATCATTCAACCAGTCGGCCGATTAAAAATCGGCTAGTGTAGTGCGCGCCCGGCCTCCGTCTCGGAGTCACCCTGCAGGACTGAGGTCTACATAAATACGAAAGACAGTCAGGGACGTTTTGGCATTGAATATTTACAATAGTTTCGAAATTTACATTTTTTAATTACTTCATACCGGAAAGGAAAGCTACCCCCCCCCACCCCCACCTCTCGCCCACTCGCTGATAATACATGTGGAAACCTTATAATCACACAATCACTTTGGCACTTTAGTCCTAGGCACAAATGCCAAGGGCCGAGATCCTCGGAAATTGAAGACACCAACACGGCACTTTAGTCAGCATTCAGTCCAAAACATGACAGCTTTTAACAGATAAATAACATAGCAATGTGACATGCAAGGGAAGTCTTCTCGAGTCGAGAGTGGCCGACATAATATGAACTTACGGCACTGTACAAAACCCTGCCGAGCTGCAGATGGTACGAAATCATCACTGTTGTTACTTACGTCCGATTAGACGGTCAGGCTAGGGCAGTGACACATTAAAGTATTCCACAGATAGATGGATGAAAATGGAATTGTACGGCCGGTGCTGTATTATATTTTGGACCCTGTTGGTTATGGACCCTGGTTACAAATATAATATTTGCAGAAATCCTTCTTCGAGCCCCCCTTTCCAAGTTTCAATTGGGCACCCCCTCATAATTATATGTATTTGAACCCCCGCCCAAACAACAAACAAACAACAATAAAAACACATTATATTTTAACAGTTTACATTACTGTAACTAAAGTAAATAATGGATTTCACCCATACAGCAGACTGCGCGACTGGATTCTTCGATTGAATGGGGCTTAAATAAACCGTATTGGTATATTGATAATAACTGCGGCCATTTTGAGATAATCTTGCTCTGGGTGCCCATGGGAGGGGGGTAGAAGGGGAGCTCATAGCCCCACCAGGTCCCTCGTGTGAGGATATGGCTGTTTATGAGGTCAATTTGATCCAGGTTATTACATTTGCATAATCATCATAGCCCTGTAGTGAATCAGGGGGAGTCCCGGGAACATGGGTAAACTAGGTAGACCGGGTCTGGGCAAAGGAGCAGACAGGGAGTTGTGAAGAGAAGTCAGACAGGTTAATGAAGACCGCTTCTTATAGATATTCCTTTCAGACTTGGGTCGATATAATATACACAGACAGATAGGTGGACAGACATGCAGATTGACAGTTAGACAGATAGACGGACAGGCTGACACGGGGACAGGCAGCCGGACAGACAGATGGACAGCGTACACACAGACAAGCGGATAGACAGTGAGGCATACTGGTAGGCAGGCAGACAATACGGATAGAGAGACAGGCGGGGGGGGGGGGGGGAGACGCAGGGACGACTGGATAGATAGATAGATAGATAGATAGATAGATAGATAGATAGATAGATAGATAGATAGATAGATAGATAGATAGATAGATAGATAGATGGATGGATAGACAGATAGATAGATAGATAGATAGATAGATAGATAGATAGATAGATAGATAGACAGATTAGATAGATAGACAGATTAGATAGATAGATAGATAGATAGATAGATGGATGGATGGATAGATAGATAGATAGATAGATAGATAGATAGATAGATAGATAGATAGATAGATAGATAGATAGATGGATGGATGGATGGATGGATGGATGGATGGATGGATGGATCGACAGACAGACAGACAGACAGACAGACAGACAGACAGACAGACAGACAGACAGACAGACAGACAGACAGACAGATAGATAGATAGACAGACAGACAGACAGACAGACAGATAGATAAGATAGACAGACAGACAGATAATATAGATAGACAGACGGACGGACGGAGGGATGGGTGGGTGGGTGGGTGGGTGGATGGATGGGTGGATGGGATGGGTGGGTGGGTGGATGGATGGATGGATGGGTGGGTGGGTGGATGGATGGATGGATGGATGGATGGATGGGTGGATGGATGGATGGATGGGTGGGTGGGTGGATGGATGGATGGATGGATGGATGGGTGGATGGGTGGATGTGTGGATGGATGGATGGGTGGATGGGTGGGTGGGTGGATGGATGGATGGATGGATGGGTGGATGGGTGGATGGATGGATGGATGGGTGGGTGGGTGGATGGATGGATGGATGGATGGATGGATGGATGGATGGATGGATGGATGGATGGACCGACGAATGAACGGACGGACGGGCGGAAGGAAGGAAGAAAGGAAGGAAATTGAGATCGGCAAAGAAATCCAGGAGCAACATTTGACAGATAGATAGATAGAAAAACTGCACTGGGAAGACGGAAATGGTAAATTGTACGACGGTGGAAGACAGAACACAAAAATAATGAAAAGAGTAATACACGGTAGAGAGAGAAGAAAGAAAGACACCTAGAGAAAGTTCTAGACCAACTGATCGAAATTGACAGGGATTTTAATTACCTTCAAAAGGAAGTTTTTACGCGTAGCAGATGTTGATTAGTCGGGTCAGGCCAAGTGACACGATGTCCTCTCTCTGACTGCCAATGTTCAACACCAGACAGAACTTGATATGGCAGAGACGTTCAGACTGGAGTTATCATTCTGAATGTCACCGTGACCCTTGCCTGCGTTAATTGCGAGTGGATCTGACGAAATCAGGGAAAAGATGAAAGACGAAATTCCTGAGAAAACTCTTCCAAAGTGGGAACAGTCATTTGCTATGAGGATTGAGATTTGCTTATAATGTGAACGATCGGCTATTTTTCTACATTCATTAAAATTTTTTTTTGCTTGAAATCGTCTTAGAAATATGTTATTTTGATTGTCTAAAGAGAAATGAATTTCAACTTTAGCCCGGTTTTGTCAGATCCAATCACTCACAATTCTCTGGCAGTTTTTTGTTGTTGTTTTGTTTTCCCCCCCGCTTTTCGGTTGGGGGTGGGGGGAGGGTGTGTGTGTGGTCAGGTAATGTCATTGGCACATCTGACAGTGCCTCCTTCTGTCCTGCCATTCGGTTTCGTCTGCCCATCGTCTTACTTTTCCCCTGCAGAATAATATGACCCATTGTCGTGGCAACCTGCCTTGTGACCTTCTCCTGGTGAGCTCTGAAAACTGAATTCTTTCTGTGTGTGAAAATGTAAATCTTAGTGATATTTTCATGTCTAGTAAATTCACGACAGATGCAGGTGAGAAAAGATCGGTGGAAGGGGCAGGGGGGAGGGTATTGAAAGCTGATGGCTGTTACTGGCAATTACAAGTTGGATTTTATTGTATACTATTGTAAGTGAGTGTATAAACTGTAGTAGACAGCAAGGAGCGGAGAGAGTGAATGACCGTGCGTTTTGTTTGTTTGTTTTTAATGTTTTTCACAGCTTGTGTGCATGATTCTTCTGTGTATTGTGAATTGATCGCCAGGCCTACAATAAACTTGAACTCTTACCTACTCAACTACAACTGCCACTCACGGGTAAGGCTGACCACAGAAAGGTCACCTAATAAGTCGGCGCCTATAGGTCGGAGCTTTCGGTTACCACCTAGAGCACCTATGCTACACATAAAGGCCGCCTACAATTTCGGTGCATTGCCCCCCGGCAGGTTTTATTTGTACATTTTTTCTGCTCACACTACTCACTGCACCACGTGGAATTGTGCAGAGTGAAACTGAGCTGACCAGATGCTCGCTTTAAACATTTTTAATTATCATGTCTTTGAAATGATTAAAATTTAAAAAAATTTTGTTCTCTTTCAAAATAAACAAATTCTGCTCAATGTCTTTGTTAATTTGAGGCCGCTGAATCCAAATCTTCAATCAAATTTCCTCTGTCGTCCCGTCCAGATATGGTTTGGTCAGTAGAAAATCGCCCCGCTCACCGTAAATGAGTATGACTCATCACACCTTCCTGTCGCTCGACGGTCTTGCCCATCACCGTGTCACGGGATCGGTATCCGGCGCAGTAGGAATGTATTTTGGATTCCGATAGTAGCAGTTAGCACCTACGGCGCTGAAACGAACCAATTGTAGGTGGGCTCTATGTGCAGTTATTGAAATTATAATAATACATGTATTGTACAATTCTTCTCACCTAAAGCGCCTACTGGCTCGGTGACCGAATTCGGTGGCCTTTGTGTGGCTACCCTAAGGTCGATTCACAGTGCAGTAAGCTACATTCAGAGCACGACCTAGCTTCAGCCGGTGTCAGGCAGCCTACGAGTGAGTGCCTTCAAAACGCAGACTGAGAGAAGTTGGTAAAACCCCACGGGGACACGGTGGTTTAGAGGCTAGATGCTCGCCTGTCATGCCGAAAGTACCTGGTTCGATCCCCGGTCGGTGCTGTAATGGTGGGTCTTTTTTTTTTATGGGAAAAATTCCTGTCCCTGATCTTATGGTGGGTGGGATCAAGCACCTAGTCTTCTCGGAATAAGACGAAGAACTCGGAGGGCCCGCGTGCACGTTGCGCACGTTAAAGATACCTTGGCAGTTGAAAGTCGGGAAGAGTAGGCCCAACAAGGCCGCTGCCCTGGCAAAATAAAAACAACAACAACAACAACAACAACAACAACAACAACAACAACAACCACACAGAAACACGCAAAGAACGATAACAAGAAGAATAAGAAGAAGAAAAGTGAGGTGTGAACGCCAAAAGCAGCGAAACCTCCTAAGATAAAGAGCTAAAACCAGAGATCCAAGACTCAAGATGTGTGACTTCATTTCACAGTCCTGTAAAACTATTCATGTGACCGTGTTGAAGTTATTGCAATTATTTGAATTTTCACTAAACTGACACATTTCAAACTCGTTTTTCTTAGTTTGACTATTTTGGACATAAAACAATCTGGTTGCCAACCCTCGATATGAGACATTCAGGCACCAAACCAAAGGGCTTTAGGAACTTGCTCACTGGGTAGTCTCGCTCTATCCTATTGATACAATCGACACTTCAGTGGGGTCAGGGAGATCTCTTCTCCTTCAGGTGTCCCTGCTGAAATGTCCGAATACTTAAAAGTTATCTCCTGTGTCGTCGCGATGACCTTTGCCATTTCAATAATTTTAGTCATTATACCACACCACCATTTTTTTTACCACTGTTTTCTTGCACCCACTAACATGACATTTGTCCTTATTAATGATGCATTTAAAAAATTGCTCTCTAATAAGCACCTCTGTAAATAAGGTTTTTAAAAAACTTTTTGGGTCGTTTATTTTATAGAAG
>OZ007572.1:58843695-59081195 GCA_963931925.1 Onchidella celtica | reverse complement strand
TTCTGAAGTTATGGTAATGAAAGTCTACACAATGCAGAGTAGCAGACAGCAGACATGATTGACTGCAGACAGTCCATAACTTTTATCATACCGCCTTTGTTGAGACGGGCGGGAACTCCCCCCACCTGTTTGACCCTCCGCGCCTGTGGTGAGTGACAGGCAGAAGTAGTTCCCCTTTGATCCTGTGGGAACCTGCGTAATTGGGGTCATCCTCGGCAAGTGGCGGGTGATAGCACGCGGCAAACAGAGCACTCATCCGCAAGAGAAGCGCCTGTAGCAGGCACGATGTGTGTGTGTGTGGGGGGGGGGGGAGGGGGGCGGAGGCTAGGGCCATTCCCCTGGTGAGGTCTTGTCCAGTAGTCTGACCGCACCGCCAGGATCCCGGGGACGGGGGGTGACAATGATCATACATTGGATCACAATCCGTCTCAATCTTTCGCACTCATCCGAATGAAATAAATCACTGGAGCTTTCTTCTCTGCCCTGCGAACTGCCCTGAACACCACACACTGAAATGTTTCTCAGACAAACTTACCCCCAGTTTTAAGTCCAGGAAATTGTGTTTTGGCTTAATTTCATTTGTGTAAACATGGCTCAGTGTGAAAATACATTGTTTCCGTTACCTTGCAAACTTTACCAGTAATTGGTAATCCGAGACACGGGAATACCGGAACGAATCATTCTTTCTCCCACTATATGTCCACAAATTGCGCGCGTATAAATACGGTGAGTACTACTTTTTTCCTTCAATTATGAAGGGGTGTGGTGCGAAATAGGCCTTGGGACCAAACTTGTAGCTTATCATTCCGTTACGCACCTCAGGGGATAAGTTGATTTTTTGCATGCAGGCTCTTATGCATCCCCCCTTCACAAAAAAACCAATGTTGTCATGTCAAGTCTTGCACATTTTTGAATAATTTGTATGTAAAGTGTGCCAATAAATAATAATTAATGATGCGAATTGAGTTTCCATTTAAACAATGCTATCCTAATCAACCAATGGAATTGAGCCTTTCGCCGCGAAATCCAAAAATGGCTGCCTCCATGGTGGAATGCTGTATGCACACTAAGAAAGATGTAAATAGCAATATAATTCAGTTTTCTTTGAAAAGTTGGATGAAATTTCGAGAATCATTAGGTTTGTGGTCATCTTTAGACACTACAGAAGGTTCATAATCAAGAGTTTTCATTAAGAAGCATGATCTAGATCTAGAACTCATGCGCGTCAGGACACTACGCACCAAGCTTGATATGGTTACTTTTTATGACATGCACGGTACTATAACAGAATGGAGCCAAGATGGAGGATGAAAATGACAGCACGATGAAAATGCATTTTCTATAAATTCAAGAACCAAACTAATCAAAATAATAAAAACTTCCGTGGACCCTCCGTGGTATTTGAAATGAACATGTAAAATTGGGTTAGTATAGGTGGTCTAATAAAAAAGCCTTTTGCCTTCAAAGGTGGAGATTTTGTGAAATGTATAATTATGTAAAACCAAACAAACATGCAAAAATACAGATGTTACATAGCAATAAACATTGTTATTTTTAAAAAATAAGTTATTAATGTGCACAGCTAGTGATGACAACATTTGATTTTTAGTCCAAGATGGCTACTGGGAACATATTAAAACCATACCTAGATTTTCCCAGGGGGTGCGTAACGAAATTTACTTTAGAGACTAGCTAGGATTTTGGTCCCATGGCTTAAAATGTTGCATTGTTGACATCGATGATGTACGTGCAAGTTGACGGACGGAATATGACGAATTCGTTCGTCTCGGTATCTTGTGTCTCGGATTGTATTCATGTACAAGAAATCACACAACGTACCACACTTGAAGGTCAAGTGTATTGGTACCTTTCTGTCAGGAGTTGGAAATTTCCCCTCACCACTTCATGAGTATTGTTTAGTTGAATGGGGTTCATTGTTAATCTCTCTGTTAAATTTGAAATCAGCAATCATTGTTATTACGGGAATCCAAGATTTGTTTTTGCGAGTTTTCACATATAGAGGAGATAACTGAGGTTCCATATAAATGGGAAGTGAAGTCTTGTCCATACCTTTTTTTTTTTTCTATGGAATGGGTGCAGACAGACCGTGAGTCGCAGAGAGGCTGGATGCAAAGTTAGACTGACCCAACAACAAGAGAAAAAAAAACAACTCTGCTGAGCCCTACTTTAGTGGCACGGCCGCGAGACAACAAAACCTATATTTTACATGGACTAACATATTTTTGGGGGGTCACCGTATCATTTCGGAAAAAAACATTCTCGTCGGAAGTTTGTGTAGAATCATTGGATACACAGCACAATAGAATAGAACAATCGTACGTTGTCTCGCTCTTTCTCTTCCCCCACCTCGTGTCATATGTATGAGCTTAATTTATCAGCATCATCTCTTCGAAACCAAAGTTTGAAAAAAAAAAAAGCTGCAATAAAACAACAACAACCAGAAATCTCCCTTTCAGTTGCTAGACGAAAGTTGTGGGAATTCCAAACGTTCGAAATGGCTTTTCTCTGTTTCGTATTTTTGTAACTTTGGCTGGTTTTCCCCAGTGGTATCTATTTGTGTTTTAGATTTGAGATAAAAATCTGACTGTATTGACAATGGCCTGGAATCAGAGAAACCGCGATGTAGACGGGGCACTGAGTTTTCCCCGAGGAGTCTTCAATAATTTGGTTCGCAGTCGAGATATTTAACTTTGGACTTTGTTGGGAAGGTGGAGTGCATTTTACCACTCTGTCGTCCAGAGGACACTTCTTTCAAGTCGTGGAGAGATTGGTGTTTTCTTAAAGTGTTCTGAAATAGCTTTTGGGCGCGACTGTCCCGGATTCCGGAGTCAGTGTTATTAGAATACTCAAGAACGTTTTATTTTTCGTGAGAAGTTGGGCTTTTTTTTTCGGATGTGCTGGTGAAATGTACTGTGGTTAAAACGTACATTCTAGACTTTCCGCTAGAGTGCAAAACGGTGGCGATGCTTTTTGGACACAAAACTAATGTAATCTCAAAGGTGAGACCTTAAAACTATGTTACTTAAATTGACTAGACAGAGTATGAATGGCCATCACAGGTAGTGAAATATTTCCTTTTCTTATTTAGTCCCCCCCCCCCCCCCCCTTATTTCTATTGGTTCACAGAGGTTGAAAGGTTATGAAGCGGGGAGCATGATCAGTGTAGATTTCAGAGAGAAGACGAATTTCCAAATAAGGGATCAGAACAGTTCTTACGTATCCTAATTCCAGATGCCATCAGCTCTTGACGACAAACCTTTTGAACTGGGAACTAGAGGAAGTAACATAGTGCTCAGATTGTTTCAGTTACCACCTGTTAGATAAACATCGACGTCTCGTAGTTGGACTTGTGGAAATTAGCAAGGAACACAAAATCAGTGTTATTTTGCATAGTTGTAAAATCCTTCTGTCTGTCTACTTTGAAGTATACGCCAATGCTTTCATTCATTAGAAATTACAGCAATTTGTCAGCGAGAAGTAAGATTACCAGCCTGCTGGAGTGCTGATTAGATGATCAGTCCGGTGAACTCCAGCATTTGGCATACGGTACAGCGCCAGAACAGGAAGTAATTTCCGCCCCTGAAGTTTGATGAAAGCAAGAGGCGGTACTCACCCATCAACCAGATCGTGTAGCTGAAGATGTTAGGGTTAAGTTGTAGGTGGTCCAATCCTTCCAATCCCTTCCCCCTACAAGTTGACACTTATCCCCGGGAGGTATTTGCCAGGTGGAAGAATGCCTGGCTACAAGTGTTTCATGAATGGGAACGGGGAGTCTTTTCATACCTTGCACTTAACATCAACATCAGACATTAGTGGCTTCTTATAACCTTGGTGAAAGTAATGTGGTGCTTTATCAGATACTGAAATTGATCAATCAAGAGTGAATTAGCGAAAAAAATTGTACGAGAAACGTTATATTGAAGATTGAGAGATGTGGCAAAGTAGCTTAGATTGCCTAAAGTCACCGTTTCATATGGGTGTAATTGTGTTACAAAGGTAAAAGCCCCTTGATCCAGATATCTCTAAAGAGATCAAGAGATTAGTCTTCTCATGATCTAGGTCAGGTCTAACATTATAATTCTAGGTCAGTTGTTGAAGCTGAACCAGATAGTTTTTTGTTTTTCTTTGATGTTTTATAATGCTATGAGAGAAAGTAGGATTTAAAATCAAAGCTCATAGGGTGTGTGGGGAGAAAAGATAAAATTACAGTTCCGTGTCGCATATTCTATTTAAAACCACAGTTTTGCAATGGCTGTCACGAAGTGAGCTCTTTCCTTCCAGTTAGACGAGTAGTGCACTGGGTGAAGACTATTTTGCGTCGGCGTTGACTCAAACTTGTACCGCATTTAAAACTACTAACAGGATGGTCTTGTTTCACTCTCACTAGTGCTGGGGGTTTCACATTTGAAGTCCGTGGGGTTCACAAAACCGAGGCACAGCAGACTTGACTCAGTGCCGAATTGCTGACCATTGTAGCTGCAGAGGTTAGTGGTGTGAGAGGATCTTCATGCTGTAGGAGTAAGACGTGGGTTCAACAGATCTGCAGATGCAGGCAAGAGAACATTGTAACAGGAGCCCTGGAATGGAAACTATCTTCTGTCTAGCACGGGCATTGTCCAATTGCCATTTCCTTGAAAAATTACCTGGGTGGACACTCTGTTTCAGAGAAAAAGAATCCGGTGCCGTTTGCTGGAACAAGGAGTCCAATAGCTCACAAAATACCCCAGTGCAGTGTTTTACCCAGACCTCAACTTGCAACAAAAGCCGCATTCATCATTTGAACCAATAATTTCATTATGAGTCACTTGAAAGCGAGCGCGTGTATGTAGCAATTGCACTCAAAGAAACAAAAGGGTAATCATGTAATTGTATTAGACACTTCAAGATAAAAGTATGCGTAAAAGAGTGAGCACACTGAGCCGAATGCCTTGTGTTGACATTGGCTAAATATGTACTTAAGACTTTCTTGGCGTAACAAAGGGCTACCGGTTCCCGGCCAAGGGCCACCCTAGCCCGGCTGTTTGATCTACACCCCAGTCTGCATTTACTGGTGAGTTTACCGTGGACTTGTCTCAACAATGTTAGAAGTTGAAAATGGAAATATTGAGATGGTGCAGGTTGGGAGAAAGGACAACAAACTCTCTGGTGCTCACGGTAAAACCCAATCATCGATTCACCAATGAGGAGGGTAGGATAAAGGGGAAAGATGAATACGACAATGAGTGAATTGGGAGGAAAGAGACAACAGGATTTGTGTGGCTGCGAGAGAAAGAGAGACCGAGTAAGCGAATAAAAAGACAGTGAGATGATGAAAGAATGGTATCGGAACAGTTTTTGGTTCAAGTGTCAAGTGAGCACTGAGGAAAATGTACAAAAGAAATGAATTGAACACTGTGGGCAGTATGTCAACAAAGTGAAGTAGCGCATAGAATACAAGTACCTAACGCAGTCGTTAGTGAACAGGATGAACAAAACTTTGTCTGGAACATCTGTAGAGGAGGGGAAAACATGAACATTATTGTGGGGATAGAGAGAGAGAAATAGAGCCAGGGGAGAGAAGTCAAAGACGCCGGTGTACAGCTGTGATTGGAATATTGAACGCATGATCGATAACTCTTTGTGATGCGTGTATTTTCCCTCATTCACCCACCTCCCCCTTCCTTCGGGGAAAAAAAAACCTTCATAAACAACAAAGAGGCGCTAAAGTTGACATCTTATTAAAGTTTCCTTCTACAGGATTAGAAGATTTGCCGTGTACTGTTTAATGGCCACTTCAGTCGCTGGCGTGAGGACCTTTTCATCTGGTTGTTTGATGCAGTTCTTATTGTGGTAGTTATTATTGTTTTCCTTAGCAAAAAACTCAAAAACTGATTGAGGAAATACGGGGAAAATGAATATAAATAAGTGGCGTTGCTTACATAAATTGGAGATTTTTGAGCTCTGGTGTATTAATTTGATTGACACAGACAAGATATAATTTCATTATAAAGACGCAGATGGACGATGGATGACACCGGGGCTAGGTGCAAGGATTATATACTTAGGAAAAAGCAATAACAATACTGACAGAGATCATACAGATCGTCCCCTAGAATGGCAAGGATCTATCCCCACTACACAATGCTTCTCTTCTCCTGGCCTTATTCGTATCGACGCATCAAGCGAATTCGGTGTGTAATTTGCGAGTATAACCAAAAAGAAAAAGAAAAAAGTCGTATCTGTCAAAGTTGTGAGCAGATGAAACTTCAATCACCAATTTCACAAAGTTGATGGGAGGGAGTTAGAACCTTATCATTTTAAGGACACGACATGCAAGCCAGAATAAGAGAAATATTATCAGCATTTTTCGTCCTTTGCTAAGCAACAATGTTATGGTTGTAGACATTTGACTATTCCGTAGTGGTGATCAGAGTTTGTTACTGAACATTCAAACACTTCTAACAGATAGTGCGGGTGTGGGGTGTGGTCTGGCAGTTGTGGGGTAATCCAGCTTTTCTCCATTTGGACTAGTGATTAATAATAATTGGCTCTTTTCGTCTTGGCAGACGGTCAGCAGCTAAATAGTTTTTGTGCTGCATGCCTGGGCTGTGGGTACGGAGAAAGTGCCTAGCCCATGGTGCACTTTCCCCCTCTCGACAGTGTTGATTTGATCCATTGGAGCGACATGATCGATACGCGTGGAATCAACAGTGTCGCAGGAGCTGCATTCCTCCATGTAGTCTGCCTTTAGGGGTTCTCCCTATTTTTAATACTTAATAATGAATTATATACATTTTTTTTTTGTTGGAGATATGGAGGGGGGAGGTGATATGGCTGAATTTTAATCTATTAATTTTTAGTTTCAATTTTGCCCTGGCAGCGGCCTGTACGGCCTACTCATTACGATTTCCAACTGCCAAGGTATCTTTAACATGCGCAACGTGCACACGGGCCCTCCGAATTTTTCATCCTTATCCGAGAAGACTAGGTACTCGATCCTACCCCTCAATAGGATCAGGGACTTGAAAATATGAGAAAAATCACAATTTCCAACATGCCTGCACAGCCCTGGTTTCGAACCCGGGACCCTTGGCACGAGAGGCGAGTGATTAATAGAACAGGAAAAAAAAACAAAACACCAACTCTAATAATATCCATGATTGTTTTTTTCTACTTATTTTCAAAATTGCATTTCTAATCAGCAATGGACACACTACTAAGGCCGCGAAATGTTTATTTAAAATATAATGATTCAAGTTATTGCCTTTAATTCGTTTCCTCTGCAAACAGAAAAACTGCCAACCTTCAAAGCCTGCCGGAGAAAATTACAAGGGTTCAAGCCGATAGATGTTTGCAATAATAAAATTAGCAAGCAGCAGCGAACGGTTGTAGCAATAATCAATACCACGTGCCGTACCGCATTCTCCCACCATCATCATATGGTGAAACTTGTGTTTGCTTCCATGTCTTAAGTCAATATTATTTCAAACTTAATTTTATAAGACAACCTTGCGGTTTCCGGAGGCTTGACCTAATTCTGTGGGAAAAACTTTTCCACCGGGGTCTAATTTAAGACGGCTTGAACAGCAGATTAGTTGGACGCTAGCATTAGGAGTGAACCGACTGGTGGTGATTGGAAATTTGGTTGTTTACGGGCACCTATTTACTTATCGCGTTTGTACACTGTGAGTTTACCAGATGTCATCTGTGAAGTTTGGGGTGTTGAAGTAATCACATTGACTGGTTTTAGAAGGTGAGTGTTGCTAGGGACGCGGAGTCTAGTTACAAAGCTAAAAACCGAGTTGTGTTCATTGTTCTGCAATGGCTTATAATGTGAAGGCCGCTGTTATAAGTACGTACGCACCCCAAGCGTTTTTCGTTAGGGGCCCTTAATGTGTACGTACTGTCCCTAACACCGTCCTTAACCTAAATCTTATCGAATTCCTAACCCTGCTGGCCCCTACCCTTTCAACAAAAAAACAACAAAAAAAAAAAAAAACAGGAGGAAAACAAAAAGAAAATCGGAAAGAATAATTAATCATAATTAATTAAGGCTGTTGTTAAGGAGCATTTTTGGGGAGGAGCTCTCTAGGTCTGGAGTCAAAAAGGGCTATAAAATACGCACCCCTAGCGCAAACAACTTAGGGGACGTACGTACTTGTAACAATATCCCAGTGTAAAATACCACGCGCCCCGAACAAAAGCCTAGAAAGTTTCAGAGTGTTCTTTCCAATATAGATTATTTGATAATGTGAGTTTGCCAGAGGATTGCATGGAAAACTGCACGGAAGAAACTCAATTTGGATTGGACCTTAAGACATTATGAGTTTAACTTGTCCACAGACAGGTTGTGCTGGCTGGCCATTGTACATGGTCGGACATTGACTGTCGTGCGCGGCTGTAGCTGCAGTCCGGGGCAGGCACGTCATTGGTTTTTCGTCTGTGTTCTTCCTGCCGGCTTGTCATCAGCACCAGCCCCCTCCCTGCCTCTCTCCCCCAACCTTTTTCCGCCCTGGAGTTTAATTTGATTTGAATTCACGATGAGGATTCCCACTGGCCACCCAAGGGACACAAACACATACACACACACACACATGAGAGAAGGGACACAACAAGAAATGGGAAGGAGAGAGAGAGAGAGAGAGAGAGAGAGAGAGAGAAAGAGAAACTTAAGAATGAAAGGAAGAAGGCGGGCTGTGAATTGGAATGCCGAAGTTCCATTAAATTTTATTTGAGAAATAATTTGCGATTTGAGCAGTGAATACTGGGATGGTCAAATTTAACATACCAGGGAGGCAGAGGAGAGAGAGAGAGAGAGAGAGAGAGAGAGAGAGAGAGAGAGAGAGAGAGAGAGAGAGAGAGAGAGAGAGAGAGGGGGGGGAAGGGAGGGAGACCCAGAGAGAGACAGAGGGAGGGGGAGAGAGAGGGAAGGGAGGGAGACACAGAGAGGGAGGGAGAGGGAGGGGGGGAGGGAGACACAGAGAGGGAGGGAGGGAGACACGGAGAGAGACAGAGGGAGAGAGAGGGAAGGGAGGGAGACACAGAGAGGGAAGGGAGGGAGACACAGAGAGGGAAGGGAGGGAGACACAGAGAGGGAAGGGAGGGAGACACGGAGAGAGACAGAGGGAGGGAGGGAGACACGGAGAGAGACAGAGGGAGGGAGGGAGACACGGAGAGAGACAGAGGGAGGGAGGGAGACACGGAGAGAGACAGAGGGAGGGAGGGAGACACGGAGAGAGACAGAGGGAGGGAGGGAGACACGGAGAGAGACAGAGGGAGGGAGGGAGACACGGAGAGAGACAGAGGGAGGGAGGGAGACACGGAGAGAGACAGAGGGAGGGAGGGAGACACGGAGAGAGACAGAGGGAGAGAGAGGGAGGGAGGGAGACACAGAGAGGGAAGGGAGGGAGACACAGAGAGGGAAGGGAGGGAGACACGGAGAGAGACAGAGGGAGGGAGGGAGACACGGAGAGAGACAGAGGGAGAGAGAGGGAGGGAGTGAGACACAGAGAGGGAGGGAGGGAGACACGGAGAGAGACAGAGGGAGAGAGAGGGAAGGGAGGGAGACACAGAGAGGGAAGGGAGGGAGACACGGAGAGAGACAGAGGGAGGGAAGGAGACACGGAGAGACACAGAGGGAGGGAGAGGGAAGGGAACGAGACAGGGGGAGAGAGAGGCAGAAAAGAGAGAGAAGGAGGGATGGACGTAGAGAGTGAGTGTGTGTATGTGGTACAGTAATCTCACTCAGTGGTCTCTTCATTCCTGTATCACGAAGACGAGACAGAACACAGGTGATGCATAGTGTCACACATATCGTGTAGACAGCAGGTTTTAATCTAAAAGTAATGCAATATTTATGGATGAACCAGAAGCGTGCATGAACAGATTGAAATGTGACACTGCTACAGATCTGACAGTGCAGAAAGAGATGACGAAAGAGGGTGAAGAATAAGAAGATGTGAACGAAATAACGCTGAGGATTGCACATGCAGGAAGAGAACAAGAAATATCTGATGTTTTTGGTATCCCAGAAGAAAGACACGCGGAACGCAAAAAGCTCTGACATTGTCCAAAAAGAACTTCAGGCAAAGACAAAAAAGGAATATTCAAGAAAAAAAGAAATCGTGAGTCAGGAAGGTAGAGAAAATAAAAGGAACTTTCTATAAGGTTATAAGATCATAAAGGAATATAAAACAATACAGACAGGTTGTTTGACGTCCAGGCATTTGCAGATCAAACAGAATGACAGAAGAAACGACTTGGCCAGCTTGACATGTTTGTTTGCTGTCACCAAATTCTGTGTACCAGTTTGCCAATGTTTCTGTCCTGGACACAGGGCTCTCTGATTCGATTTGTCCTCGGCCTCCGCTCGGGATATTGGCAAAACGCTATAAATGCTTTAGTTTTATGTGTTGTCCTTTCCCCCACAGCAAACTCATATTGCCCTCCGTGGCTGACGAGCATAAATGCTCGTTCGTTATTACAAAATATTTCTTGAGCCGTGGACAAAAAAAACGATTTGAGAGCGTCCTGGGAGAATTCCCACAATCATGAAATGAGAATAATAAATTTGTCCTGGCTGTTGTGTAAGCAAAATGTCTGTAAAAGGGCACAAATTTTAAAAACAAATGAAAAGAGAGTGTGTCTATTTTGGCACCTTGGGCCATAACCCCACGCCAACTGATGAGACACGGAGGTCATGTAATCGTGAAAAACAAAGACAATTTCTGACAGTTGTGAAAAAGAAATGTCCCTAATATCAAAATATGAGCTGTTTTGTCGTTCTGGCCTGACACCGGGTCGAGGTCTTTCGGATTCCAGGACAAGCTAGAACAGGAGACGAGAATCCCCTTCTTCTCTGCTGCCGACGTAGCAAACCGTGAATTATTTAAGATAAATTTTAATAAATATTATCCCTCGAAAACGTCATATTACTGTATAATTTGGAACATAATTGTAACGTAGTAAAACGAGCAATATTTCAGATTACACTTGAAATGTTTACAAACACGCAGCACTGGACAGTCCTGCAGTTGGTGATTGGAGTTGACTTACACTATGAAAACTATGGTGGACGATATTGTATGTTGGTGGCGGGAAAAAAAACGGCGTTAATTAAAATGGCACTCGCGTTGACCGATAAAATGACATGATTATAATGACACAGTCTACATTTTGCCGTTGGATTACCTCTCTTTAGGTATTTATTGCAGAAGTTCTCTCCCCTTGCCATTTACACCTCTCTTTTCTTACTTTTTAGAATATTTTTTCTTGTTTTTGTTTCTGTGTGTTTTTGTGGTAGGGATTAGTTTTGTGGTAGGGATTAGTTTTGTGGTAGGGATTAGTTTTGTGGTAGGGATTAGTTTTGTGGTAGGGATTAGTTTTGTGGTAGGGATTAGTTTTGTGGTAGGGATTAGTTTTGTGGTAGGGATTAGTTTTGTGGTAGGGATTAGTTTTGTGGTAGGGATTAGTTTTGTGGTAGGGATTAGTTTTGTGGTAGGGATTAGTTTTGTGGTAGGGATTAGTTTTGTGGTAGGGATTAGTTTTGTGGTAGGGATTAGTTTTGTGGTAGGGATTAGTTTTGTGGTAGGGATTAGTTTTGTGGTAGGGATTAGTTTTGTGGTAGGGATTAGTTTTGTGGTAGGGATTAGTTTTTTTGAAAATTTTGCCCGGGCAGCGGCTTTGTTCGGCCTGCAGTTCTCGACTTTCAACTGCCGCGGTATCTTTTATGTGGCGCAGCATGTCCATAGGCCCTCCGCGTTTTTCGACCTTGTCCGAGAAGACTAGGTGCTTGATCCTACCTACCATAGGATCAGGGACAGGAATCCCCCGCCCCCCCCCCCCCCCAAAAAATCCAACATGCCTGCACGGAGCCAGGATCGAACATGGTACCTTCGGCAGGGGAAGCGAGCACCTTGCCCCTAGACCACCTTGTTCCCTGTTGTTAGAGCGGACGTTGACAACCATTGGCCAACCTTCTCTCTGATCATTCTTTTGCAACGGCCCTCTCTACACATGTGTACCTTCCCTCACCCTCCTCAAAAAGAGAAATAACGTGATCTTATGTAGAATGTCAGACAGGTCAGCGTTGATATCCAATACACGGTCTCTAGAGCGTCATCATTTCTGTCACAGTTAATCATAATTATCCTGGACATCGCACACCCTGATCCAGAAATAACGCTGCCTTTGCGGTCCTATGTGGCATCGCCACTATAGCGTTGCTTCCATCCGAGACTCAGAATACTGAGACGAACCATTCCTTCTCCACACTATATGTCGGCAAATTGCGCGCGTATAAATACGGTGGGTACTCATCGATTTAGTTCAATTATGAAGAGATGTGATGCGAATTGTTGCATTGTTGGCACCGACAATACGCGAGGAATTCGACGAACGGAATATGATGAACTGATTCGTACCTTTATCCTGTGTCACGACTTCCACTAAGCCCAGCTATGCATTATTACACCAAAGGCTGTAATTTCACAGTAGAAATGTCTGAACAAGTTGAGACTTCGGGACATTAAACATATTATTATATCACTTGCAAATCGGATTTTCACTGGACGTATCAAACATTGTTGCCAGATTGTTTGTTGTGAACCCGGCGAGGTGACTGAGTCTGCGGGTTTAATTTTTATTTGTTTTCCCGCTGGACGTTTTAGGTACCGTTAGAAAGATCAAAGCTGAGAGACCCGGCGGATTTCATGTGGTTTTGCTGTGGAGGACAGCGGTATGTAATATTCTGTCAAGTTGATAGAGTGGGGCGAGCCGGGATTTGTGGATGCTTAAACTTTGCACAAACTGAAGTCCGTGTGGACATGGAAGAAAATAAAGACATTGAAACTCTGATTTTGTTCATTTCTCTTTGAGATGTGATTTGAGGACACGCACTTTTTCTATCCAGTTTGTCTGAGATCTAGAGATTTGGTGGTAGGGTGGAGAGAGGGGGGAGGAGGGAGAGAGAGAGAGAGAGTAGACATAGCAGTTTTACTATTTTTTTCCTCTTAAATGTTGGCATAAGTCTTGGGGAAGGGCATTGCTCGATATGCTGGTTGTGTATGCATCTCGCAGCAATTTTTCAGTTTGAGGTGAAATGAATACCTCTCACGTGTGCGAACAACTTGTATAGTACTGCAAGCATTGGTCTGGGAGATAACACGTAGTACTGCAAGTATTGGTCTGAAAGATAATACGTAGTACTGCAAGTATTGATCTGGGAGATAACACGTAGTACTGTAAGTATTGGTCTGAAAGATAACACGTAGTACTGCAAATATTGGTCTGGGAGATAACACCTAGTACTGCAAGTATTGGTCTGAAAGATAACACGCAGTACTGCAAGCATTGGTCTGGGAGATAACACGTTGAACTGCAAGTATTGGCTTGGGAGATAACGTGTTGTACTGCAAGTATTGGTCTGGGAGGTGTGGGAGATAACACGTAGTACTACAAGCACTGGTCTGGGAGATGACACGTAGTAGTACTACAAGTATTGGTGTGGGAGAAAAGGCACAGTACTACAAGTATTGCTCTGGGAGATCACACGTAGTAGTAATATAAGCATTGGTGTGGGAGATAACGCGAAGAACAGGATTACACTGAGTTGCTCTTTATTTCTGTATATTCCCATGGCATCGATTCTCCTGTGCTTCACACAACATCGATTTCATATTTCTACGGCAGCCTCATTTGGTCTCAAGGGTCCCAGTATTTGTAATCGCCATTCATCAATGTCTGACAAACGTTGAATTATCGCGCCTCTGCGGTTACACAAGTGAACTCTGGCTTTTGTATATGCACTGGGGACTCTAAATTGTAATAATATTTAGCAAATTAAGCAAAGTTATATTGTTCTTTTTGTGGAATGGCAGTTCTGTGCTATTTGTTTTGGTGTAATGTGTAATAATAATAATAGTTCGTCCATCAGGTATGATGATGACCTTAACAACACCAGAGGAATAAAGAACAGAAA
Organism: Onchidella celtica; assembly: GCA_963931925.1. Taxonomy (NCBI): domain Eukaryota; kingdom Metazoa; phylum Mollusca; class Gastropoda; order Systellommatophora; family Onchidiidae; genus Onchidella; species Onchidella celtica. Next base: position 59,067,217 of record OZ007572.1, on the reverse strand, counting down.
TTGTTGAGAATTTCAACACATGGACAATAAAGAGAAGTAAAGGACACAGAGGACAGAATGGAAAGACTGTTCTTTCATGACTTATGGCTTCTCATGTGACTGATAAGTCCTATTTTTGCCCTGAAGACCCTTCCGCATAAGTGACAAGAGTGCTCCGTTGGTTCAGTACTACTGGGCCTTTTCTTGCGCCGTTCTCTTTTTTTGATAGCCTGCTGGACTCTGTCAGCTTCCCATGCTTTGCTGCCTCTGGTAAGGGCCGCCCTCCAATTTGCTCGATCAAGCGAGAGCTTTTCCCACTCACTCACATCAATGGCAAAGGATTGTAGTGATTGCTTGAGAGTGTCTTTGTAACGTCTCTTTGGGGCCCCAACATTCCTCGTTCCATTGGAGAGCTCAGAGAAGAAGATTTGCTTAGGGAGTCTGGAGTCGGGCATTCTGACAACATGTCCTGCCCAACGTAGCTGAATTTTTTTCAGGTGGCAGAAGATGCTCAATTCCTTGGCACGATTGAGGACCTCGGTGTCTGGAATTTTATCCTGCCATTTGATCCTTAGGATCTTTCTAAGGCAGGCCAGATGAAAGTGATTTAGTTTTCTGGCATGCAATTGGTACACTGTCCAGGTTTCAGCCCCATAGAGTAGGGTGGGAAGGACCACAGCTTTGTACACTTTCAGCTTAGTGTCTGTGCGAATGCCAGCAACATCCCACACTCTCTTTCGAAGCCTGCCAAATGCAGAGCTGGCTTTGCTGATTCTTGAGGGAATTTCAGTATCAACACGAGCCGTGGAAGACAGTGTACTGCCAAGATAGGTGAAGTTCTCCGACACCTTCAGAAGACTGTCATGGACTTTGATATTTGGGGTCACAGGATACTTGTCGTCTGGAGTAGGCTAATGGAGCACTTCCGTCTTCTTTGTGCTTATTGTGAGGCCAAAGTTGTCACAGGCACTAGAGAACTTATCAACACAGTTTTGCATGCTATCCTCATCGTGTGCCAGAAGTGCACAATCATCAGCAAATAGTAGGTCACAGACTTGAGTACTTTTGGTTTTGGTTTTTGCCTGAAGTCTCCTGAGGTTGAATAGACTGCCATCAGTTCGGTACTTGATGCTTACCCCTTGAGGAGGAGAGCTAAAGGCTTCTTGTAGCATTGCAGAGAACATGATGCTGAACAGAGTTGGGGCTAAGACACAACCCTGTTTTACCCCATTTGTGACAGCAAAGGGCTCTGAAACACTGCCGTTACTTTTGACTGCAGCTTGCATGCCATCATGAAACTGGCGCACTATTGTGATGAATTCGGGTGGACACCCAAACTTCGCCAAGATTTTCCAGAGGCCTTCACGACACACTATATCAAATGCTTTTGTGAGGTCAACAAATGTGATGTATGTCACAAATCCCAGACTGGGAGATGTAATAATTATAACAAGACAACAATCACGAACGAACAAGTATAACACTTAACAGAACAACCCATCAGACTCACACATTTATTATACATAAAGATACAGATAAAAGTGCAATTACATACACTATATTATTGAATTTACTACCGTCCAACGGCCTTATTCCCACATGCACTCTTCCTCGGGTCCACAACCCGGTAGTTACTTTCTAAAGACACTTCGGCCTCAGCCTCTCCTCTCAGGGTCTTAATAGCACATTAATATTTCACTGGCACCGCAGTCTCTCAATAGCCCCTTCCTATTGCTATAACACATTAGCATTCCACGGCAACGAAAATGCACCGATTTCATTCACTTTAGTTTTCTGCAATAAATCACCTTGCGAGTGACAGGCCGTCGACGGTGGTACCCCTGAATGAGGTTAGGGATGGGCTAACGATGAGTCAGCCGTTACCTGTCCTGTGCCCCAAAAGCGCAACAAAATTCACAAAAAATTTTAATGAAGTGGCTTCTCAAATGCATTCTGTTTAAGACTTTTTTCGTATTGCAGCAAAAGTTTGGTTATCGGAGAATATTGTTCAATAGTTTTTCTTTCATTGTGCAGAAATTCATGTGGCCTTCTGCAAAACTTTTAATACAATGGTATGCAGAAAGTGTGCATTTAGATTTCAGAAATTGTGCAGAATCTTTTTTTGATGACTGAATATTCGCGTTGATTTAGACAAACAGCAACCATAGATTTTATTAGAAGCTTATTCATTAGAATCGGAATTATATCTAGTTTACAATGCTATTGATTTGACCCACAGGTCAAGAATAGTTAAATATTTATGAATAAAACCGTGACAGCTATTGAAAATAATAGATTTTTTTTCCTTGTTGCCTTTGTCTTTGCAATAGAAAAATCTGCTTTTGTCTTAAAGAAAACTGTTTTTATGTTTATTTTTAAGTAACAAATTGTAAATTCTAATTATTTTCAGTTACAAGTAAATTCTGACAATAGAAAATAAAGTCAGCGAATACTTCCCTTGACTGAACATCATTTTTCTTTTGCCTAGTCTAATCTTACAATAACTGTTTCCGTCCTTTCCTGTAGGCTGTTTAACAGTTTCATAGGATGTTTAGCTATACTAAGGCATAAATGTTGCCATTTAGTCTAAAATCATGATCTGGTTCGATCAACAGCAAATACGATATTGACATGGATCATTTGTATGCAGCACATGTGATAAATGTAGACGCATTATGTAGGACTAGTGTTATATGAGAGGGATTTAACTGTCCTTGAACAAAGTAAACGAACACAAGAATTTTGAGCAACTCGCTTGGCATTAAGTTTATTCTCTAAATATCATAAGGAAAGTTCTTTGATTTCTCAGGGGCCTCAGCCGAAGGCTGTTGGCCCCCGCAACTATCACTCAAAACACAACTCACTAGGGCCGAGACATAACTAACCTCACTAACGTGTATCTATGGTCATTTTAAAAGAATGGTCAAACATGTGGGCGAGACCAAGGATGGTCAAGCTGGCCGGAAGGGCCAGGCGTGTGGGCGGAATCTTTATGTAAGATAGCCGCTCCCCTTTGACCTCGGACTTGTAGGGTGTGAGCAAGACCACCCACTGAATGGAAAACCCAATGTGGGAAACTGATGTTATAACATCCCCGTCAACTAAAATAATGGATACATTATTTAAAAAGAAAGAAAAAACTGAGTTTGACACATTGTCATTAAAGGGAGTAAAGAAAATGTAAGTAGATCTAGAAGGTCTCCAAATAATAAACTAAGGTTCACGCATATGACAGTGTGTGTTCAAATATGAAATAATACAAATCTTGTCAACATCAATAACAGAATGGGCTGGAGTATACAGAGTCAACATACCGTGGAGTTACAATAAAATCGAGTCAAGGTTAGGTTAGAGCGTAACAGGGTTGGAAAGCCATACCTTACATTTTCACTGGCCTAACCATGGTGCATTCCATTCTCACGAAAGTGAGAGACTGGACCAAAATATTTGTTGTCAAAATCTTCCCCGAGAGTGGAATCTGGGTGATGTAAGTGGGGATAGTTGAATTATGGGACAGAGCAGGCATGGAATTTTGTCTGGTTGAGTACACAAGAGCGGGAAAATCTCGATGGACATACTAATGTTGGTATGAAAACTCTTGAATCAGATGAAAATAATGTGGGTAGTACTAATGTGGACGAAGAACAATCCTAGAACATATGTTGATATGATGATGACATAACACATTAGGCATGAGTGTATCAAAATCACAAATAAAATGCAGTAATAAATGTAGCTTACATTTTGGTTCTTATCGAAATAACAAAATGTAATAGAGCAATATAGGAGGAATCTCAATTGGGAAGCAATAATAACTCGGCAAAACACATGTAAAAACATAACTATATTATTATATCAGAGTACTCAAATATTGGTTGGTAGGCTGTTCTTATTGCAGTTGCTCTTTCCAGTCAAGCTCTGACATTACTTAGTGCAGTTGCGCTTGGCTGTCAATCCCTGAATATAACCCTAATCATTTATTATTGAAGTACTGTAAAGGTTGGTAGGTTGTTCTTATTGCAGTTGCTCTTTCCAGTCAAGCTCTGACATTACTTAGTGCAGTTGCGCTTGGCTGTCAGCCTCTGAATATAACCCTAATCATTTATTATTGAAGTACTCTAATAAATATCTGTGGGTTGGTTCTTATTGCAGTTGCTTTTTTCGGTCAAGCTCTGAATATAAATATTGCAGTTGCGCTTGCCTGTCAAGCTCTGAATAATTAACCCATTGTAAATGACTGACAATCTCACCCTTCTGTTACACCAAGTACATTGGGAGTTCCCATAATAAGTTTCTGTCCTGAGACCAGTCTAATTTTCATGACGTGGTGGGCTCTATCACAGTGGCTCGTAGAACGAGGCGAAGGATAGATTTGTCATACTGTGGGGCAGTTTGGTTCTGAACACGAGTAGACATTCGAAAAGGTTGAGGAATAGAGCTTTGCTCTGCATTAAATATTTGTCAAATTGACTTGTTAAAGACTACTAACACCGGAATTCGGGTGTGCGTAGCGAGACAGATTCTCTGCGTGCTTGTCATTGTTGTAGCGGAAAGCTTAGCCCAGACTCTACATTCTCTATTAACGTGGCATGACAAGGAGGTAAAATCGAGAACAATATGAAATACATACAACGTAAAATGACATACCTAAAATTAAGGAGTTTTCTCAAGAATACACAGTATATAAAGAAGTTTGGTTGCCCGTACCAAAATATTAGTATGTTGAACACAATAAGTGAAATCTTGCCTGCGATTGAAATTGATTGTCCATGTGCTAATCTAAGTGTTCATAATTATGTTTTCGTGAAATTATTCCCACTTGGAAGAGTGTCAAAGATTTCACTACTAATGTTGATGGTACTGTTACTGTCCAAAAACCCTACTACTGGAATAGTGGTGTTGAGGCACACTTGTAGATATTTCAGCGACGAACTAGTGTAGGTGTTGGTGGTGTCTCCGATGCGGTCAGGGATGGAAATGGGGGGACTCTGTTCACAGGAGGTTATTATAGGCTCTTGTCTGGTCTGCGAACGTGTTGGGCATGACCAGATCGCTGATGTATATGGGGATGTTGTTGATGATGGTCCGAGACAGACAAAGGACGCTGCAAGAGGGCAGTCTCGGGCCTTTCTAGATTACAGGCTGGCGGCGACGGCAAGCCCAGGCTCTGTGTCCGAGACGGTTATAGAGTTGAAACTGGTACCTGCTTCTCCGGCGTTGTCTGGTAAAAAGTTATCAGTTTGCCTCTGTACAAAAGATGCATTAGTTGAAGGTAGACGGCCCCTGACATGGGCATGATGATAAATACGAGCCATTTTTAAAAAATGGGTCTAGATGTGGCACTTTTTTGTTGAACTCTTCACAAATGACTGCAGAAATACACTAGGTCAACGTCCAAATGGAAAACACTCGCACAAATGAAAGTCCAGAAATTGGCAGCTCCACCATGTTATATGAGAGGGATTTAACTGTTCTTGAACAAAGTAAACGAACACAAGAATTTTGAGCAACTCGCTTGGCATTAAGTTTATTCTCTAAATATCATAAGGAAAGTTCTTTGATTTCTCAGGGGCCTCAGCCGAAGGCTGTTGGCCCCCGCAACTATCACTCAAAACACAACTCACTAGGGCCGAGACATAACTAACCTCACTAACGTGTATCTATGGTCATTTTATAAGAATGGTCAAACATGTGGGCGAGACCAAGGATGGTCAAGCTGGCCGGAAGGGCCAGGCGTATGGGCGGAATCTTTATGTAAGATAGCCGCCCCCCTTTGACCTCAGACTTGTAGGGTGTGAGCAAGACCACCCACTGAATGGAAAACCCAATGTGGGAAACTGATGTTATAACACTAGTGACAGGAGATCCCGAACTGCTAAACAAAGGGAATCAGGACAAAACCACGGAAATGCAGTGTTTTTTTAGGGAGGACATTTTATTTATCTGTCATCTGTATGTCGAACAAGGACTGTAGGCACACATTCCACAACAATTTGTTTCCCCTGTGTGGATGCCATAAAAAATGAAAAAAAAAAACGTAAGGAGGAATATTTCAAAAAAGCTCTGATACGCGCGAAGGATAGCCAGCATAATTATCTGGATTCCCTATGATGAGACTGTGCATTAGTGATTGCACACCATGCATGCATTTTACTACATTCTTTGGCAAACAGATGAGAATGTGTATGTGTGCGTATGTGTTAGTCATCAAAGTGCAGCTTGGAATCTTCCTTATATTTATGTCTGTTCATGTACTCTTAATAAGACAATGGCGGTATTGCTTTTAATCGGTGGTTCTTTTTGCCCGATGTTAACACCGAAAAGTTGCAACGCCACAAATCATTTCTGTCAAATACCATTTAAATTAGTGGAGTGATAATTGGCTATCAGTGCCCATTAACAACCCAACATGTGGATGGCTAACCTTAAGATACAGCAGCCAGAGCGTGAATGTGACGCTCTTTTGACATTTACAACCCCGTATTTTCTGAACTGCACTTGACCCGTGAAATTGGAAAAGTAAGACTTGTTGTTTAATGTCTTGTCCATCAGTCAGCCAAAATGCATGTCATTTTATGGTTGCTATCTTTTATTATACCCACAATTAATTACTAACTTGTGAGTGCCATTTCGTGCAAATTTTATAGAAGTTTGGCATCATTTTCTACGTCTGAATTGGTGTATTTTCTGATTTTTTTTCTGCAAAACAAAAGAACAATATTTGCTGTGTATGAAATGGTTGTTCACTAGTTGAAAAACCTGTTACTAAAGATGTAATTAATAGGTAAATGCAGTGTCTGTCACGCATTCCAAACATTCCTTTAACATGCCTGATCGGGCCAGCTCAGGTAAAATGTTCACCCGGATACGGTGCCCCGCTGAGTCTTGGCAGATAGGGGCGTAAGATATATGGACTGGGTACCAAACTGAAGTGAATGCAGTTCGTCGCCGTGCCAATAGCACATCAACATGGCAATAGCACATTAGCATTTCAATAGCATATCAACATGGCAATAGCACATTAGCATTTCAATAGCACATCAACATGGCAAAAGCACATTAGCATTTCAATAGCACATTCACGATCATATATACGTCCCTGTCGGTGGCCAGACTGCCACGACTCATGTGCCTCTACTGTCCTGCACCGACAGCTTCCTTCCTGGCCTATGTGTGGCCTCCGGCCCTATGCTGGCCTATCCCCTGTGCTCCCCGTAGGCGGCGCTCTTCGGCCCGACCCCGGCACCTACAAGAATAACATTACATTTGTATAATACCATACCATTTCTAATCACTTCACCCCTCATTACAACTCATGAAGCGTACGCACAATAGTTCACATTTCACTCACCAAACATCTTACGGTAACACACCTCCACCGTAGTACCCAATACTCACTCTCGCTACAAATCCATGAACTCAACTTTCATCTATCGCTCATGGCGCACATTGCTATATACAGTATCAAGGACTTCCACATTCCTCACATATACTTATTTACATCATGGTCATAGACGAATATAATACATCAATCATAACTATTATCAATCATCGTTTCACCTACCAGTCATCACTGGAAAAACACTACTCCCAAGTCTTCCGACTGCTCTCCTTATGTTCGCCCTCTGGGGCTTTCTCCTGCGTCCGCTTTCTTGGACGTCTTAGTGTGCAGTGATAGTAATACAGCGCTCTCGCCTCATTCAGACCCTCACCACTCACAACATGCACGCTTTCCCTTACCCCGTGGCCCGTGGGTTAACTTTATTCTAACCCTCTTCTCGTAACTACTGATCCTCGCTCACTCGCTCGTGACAATGTACAGCGCTTTATTTTGTTCCATGCATTTTTCCTGAATCTGTCTGGCAGCAAAGATCATATCCGCCGTTCCCCTCTCTTTACGAAAGCCACATTGGCTCTCGGGAAGCAAGTCATTTGACGAGAGGTGATCAAGAAGGCGATTCAGAAGCATTCTTGCCAATATTTTGCCAGCAATTGAAAGTAGAGAGATTCCCCGATGGTTGTCACAGACTTGGCTGTCCCCTTTGTTTTTGTACAGATGGATGATTGAAGCATCTTTGAAGTCCTGTGGCAGCTTCCCTGCTTTCAACATATGATTGAACAACTCGGTCAACCTTTCAATAAGCTTTTCTCCACCGAAGGCATACACCTCAGCAGGAATTGAATCCACGCCTGGTGATTTGTTAAAGGACATCTGATTTGTGGCAGTCCGGGTCTCATTTGCTGTGAATGGCTTGGCAAGAGCTGCATTAATAGGAGTCTGAGGGAGGCGGTCAATGGACTCAGTATTTATATTTGATGGCCGATTTAGCACACCTCCGAAATGTTCTGCCCAACGCTGAATTATGGCATTCAATTCAACAATGCGTGTTGAACCATCTGACGCAAGAAGTGGCGTAGTGCCAGAGCGGGATGGTCCAAACACAGCTCGGAGGCTCTCAAAGAACCTTCTAGTGTTGTTTGTGTCGGCATATTTCTGAGTTTCTCTTACTCGCTCTTCTAGCCAGTCATTTTTCATTTTCCTCAGCTTCTTCTGGAGTACACCCTTACATGCACGCAGTGCATCAGCTTTTGCTGTGGAAGAGGGGTCACTGCAGTGAGCTTGGATGAGACTATTTTTTTTCTTTGATGAGCACTTTGATTTCATTATCATTATCATTGAACCAGTCCTGGTGCTTGCGGACAGGAAAGCCAACTGTGCTGCTGGCGCAAGAGTGCACAGTCGTATTTAGGTCAGTCCAGCTCTGTTCAATGTTCTCAGGGTCAAAAGTCACGCAATCCAATTTTGAGGAGAGTTCTGATGAGAGCTCGCTCTGTTTCTCAGCTGAGCAGAGTTTTGAAACATTTAGGCGTTTAGGTGGCGCTTTCCCTTGAGGGCGTCTATTGCGCCTCAATGTTAGTCTGAGCTTGCAAACAATGAGTCTGTGGTCAGTTCCACACTCGGCACCACACATCGCCTTTGTTACAAGGACATCCTTTCTGTCAGTCTTCCTCACAATGACATAGTCTATGAGATGCCAATGCTTTGAGCGGGGATGCATCCATGACGTTCTGTTTCTCACGGGGAGACTAAAATTTGTGTTGGTAATGAACAGGCCAAATTCAGCGCACAAAGTAAGTAAGCGCAACCCATTGTTATTGCATGAGCCAACTCCATGAGGGCCCAAAACATTTGGCCACGCTGAGATTTCTGAGCCAACCCTAGCATTGAAGTCCCCCAAGAGAATCAGCTTATCAGCTGCCGGGACAGAGCATATGACATATTCTAGATCAGAATAGAACTTGTCTTTGGCTTCATCTGGGTTTGTCATGGTGGGCGCATATGCGCTAATGAGGGTGGCTGACTGGCTTTTCCCAACTGGGATCTTGAGTGTCATTAGCCTGTCATTTATTTCAATTGGCATGGACTGCAAGTTTCTGACAAGGTCATTTTTAATTGCAAACCCAACACCATGCTGTCTCGGTTCGACTGCACCCTTGCCTTTCCAGAAGAAGGTGTATCCACCACTGAGCTCTTTGAGTTGGCCACTATCAGGGAGTCTGGTCTCAATGAGTGCCACTATGTCCAGGTTGTACCTGCTGAGCTCAATGGCAATAAGTGCAGTGCGTCTTTCCGGGTTGTTTGAATTGTCCTGTAGTGTGCGTATATTCCAGGCTCCTAGCCTGAGTAAGCTGAATTTCTTTTTGTTTCGACCGCAAAAAGGGATCCCCACTGGTCGCGGTATACCAGTCAGGGTGATGTGAAGTGGGCTTTCTTTAGGGCACCTTTTCTAGCCCCTTCCTCAGTTGAGGTGAGCAGTGCTATCCTTAAATAAGGCTGCTCAGCTGCTGTGGGTGCTGCCTCCCCACGCCTCCACTTCAATCGACGATGAAGCGACCATAGCCCACAGCCACCAACGTGTAGGTCTGTGCTAACAGATTCCAGTATATCCAAACCTGCTGCCAGCGCACTCGCCCATCGCCGTTGGAATTTTGAGAGGAAAGAAGATGAACGCAAAGATGAAAGAAGACGAGGTGAGTGTTAGGACTGGCGCAAAGAGTTTGTTTTTAGTGAAAAAGAGCTGCGCAAACATCAGACTCACTCTCTCGCCTGGACACAACTTATCCAAGTGGCAAGACAAGGTCAACACGACTGGAAATGTATCCAGGTGCAGGAGGATGCCAGAGGGACAGTCATATTGCCTGACCGGCTGCCTGTAGGCTACTCCACAGCCTCGCAGTCCCAACTGACTAGGGTGAAAGACCCAAACCAAAGAACACCAATACTGGTGGATGCTCTGTGTCACGATATCCAGGCCAGAGTGACGGTATATTGCCATCTGCCCTATCAATCAACCACTGGCCTGCTGCCGCCAGCTTCGAAGCTGCGTCCGGGAAGTTTGCTCAATTCTTCGTCTGTGATTTAGGCAAACCAGCCTATGACCACACCGCTACCGGGGGCCAATATGAAGGACTCAAATACTGAGGGTCACATTGTGCCCTAGCATGTGGCCGTTGGGTTAGATGAAACCTCCTCCGCCCTGGCCGTTTCCACCGACAGGTGCACGCCCACTGATACCATGCTAGCGTACCAGTTCATGGAACAGGTTGTACTGGATTACATGTTACCAGTAGCAGATGTTTCTGACCTGACCTGATTATTATTATTAATGTGTACTTTTGGTTTGTAGGAGACAGTGACAGAAGCTGAATTGTAGAAAATTTAAATCATTTTTACATTCGCTGCAATTAAAGGATGTGACCAAAGATGGAAATTGTATTAAGATAATAGTTGTATCAACAAGTATTATCTTCCCATCATAATTTCTAAACAAACGCTCCTCCATTCATGTCTTGTCTTATTTCAGAAAATTATAATAATGTTAAACACGGTGGTCTAGTGGCAAGGTGCTCGCTCCTCATGCCGAAGGTATCGGGTTCGATTTCCGGTCGGTGCAGGCCTGTTGGAATTTCTGGGATTTTTCTGTATGTTTCCCTGACCCTGATCCATATTGTAGGTAGGACCGAGCGCACCTAGTCTTCTCTTGTAAGGGCGAAAAATTCGGAGGGCCCGTGTGCACTTAAAAGACACCTTAGCAGTTGGAAATCGAGATGAGCAGGCCGAACAGGCAGCTACCTGGGCAAAATTTTAACAACAAACAACATCCTATCACTTCCTTCTCCCCCCCCCCCCCCCCACAAAAAAACAACAAAACACCGACCGGCCCTGCACTGTGGCGACGACTTGTCTGCTCCAGTTGCAACTGGGCTGCAGTGACATTAAGGCAGAGTTCCTAAATGGGATTAAAGAAGTTACAAATACAAAAATAAAGTGGGGAATACTTTGTTCAAAAACACATTGGCGACCACGAATTTGTGTTGCAGCCTAAACTACGGGACCAGCCGTTTTGTTTGACACAGCAGTATCAGTTTCCTTAGCAAATCGTCGTCCATCCCGTGTCCTGGAGTGTCAACAGTATTCTCATTTTACAGGGGAGCGTGTCAGAGATTTAGCCACTTTTGTTATTCTTTGATCTGGCAAAAACGTTTCTACGCATAACTTCAAAAGTATTATTAAAGAGTAAAGATATCAGTACGTCAGTTTTTGATAATACAGAATGATCTCATCACGAAATAATTATTATAAAAATAAAAAAAGAAACCTGTGAGGTCGCAGCAAGACATAAAGCAAGGTTAAAAAATGGGCGAAATGAAAACTTTGTATGTAGCAAAGCCTCGCGTAAAGAAACAATACCCAAACGATACAATAAAAGCAAAGAAATAGGGAAGGCCAAACAAAAAATTTTTTTTTTTTTTCAGTGAAAACCTGAATTGTCAAGAAAAAAGAAATCCACAGAAGAACATGGAAAATTGAACAGATAAACAATCGAACAATAAACAAATGTAGACTGTGAAATATTTATAGAATATTAAATCAATAAGATGACTTATCTGCTGGTCCTGACTTGTACAGGTTTTGACAGATCTCACCACGAGCAGTGACAAGGTAGTCTTAAACTTAACCACAGTCCGCCAAAACTGTCGCTACGCGAATACGTGAAGTGAACGACGAGATTTTAAATGAAGTAACCGATATTTTCTTGTGCTGTATAAGGTAATAAAAGTCATATGTTCCTCTGTCCTTTGAACTGTTTAGGTAAAGATGCAAAGTCGAATGTGACTTTTTCCAGTTATTTCACAATTGTTTAGGTGGAAATCGCGACCTTAGTTCTTATTTGTTCCAACTCCACGATCCGCACAACTGAGAAATTGGACGTTAAACGCTCGCGTCTTTAGTAGTATGATAAGATGTTAGAATAAATCAGAACAACGAAACAGCTTGAGAACTGCCACAACACATTTTAAGCATGTGTCAAAGTGTGCATTTGCTGTGTATACTTCTTCTATAATAATATAGTAAAAGATCTCCCCAGTTTTGGCAGAAAGTAGAGAGAGAAGAAACAAGAAGTAAAGTCAGGAAATGTTCAAGCCTTTGGCCATTGATTGCCAAGAAGATGCCGAAAGAACGGGGATCTATGTCCATCTTATGTGAGATTTGGAAACGGGCATCCTTAACCCGCAAGGAAATAAAACTTCCCTCTGCAGGTTTTTTTTCAAGTTGTTAATTGTATTCAAAGGAGCTACACTAGCAGAAAGAGAAGGAGAACAACAACATCAACGACAGCAACAACAACGGCAAGAACTACAACATCATGTCCGGACTGACCCGACTGGAAATCTCAGACATCGTAAAACTGTCCAAGTGTAATTTAATGGAGAGCCAAGTGGTGCATTCGGATACAACTACAACCGTTACTGAATACTCAGGGGAAAGAGCTGGCGCTGATAAAGATTCGAACTGTGCTCAGTTTTGTACAATATTTTACTACATGTGTAATGCAACTTGAGAATGAACATGTACGCAACTAAAACTGCATGGCTGCGTGAACAAAAGTTGTGAAACTTGGCGTACCGCCTCAATTTTTTAAATGACAGGTTATACATCCATTGGGGACAAAATCCCCTCCACTTTAACCAGTATAGATGACCGGCACCTTTTAGTTTTACCTGGATAAGTGATCTATATGGGATTGAACCAGGGACACGGTGACTATTGTTTGCTGCTACTTTTCCGACGTATAGTTCCTCAAACAGGCAAATGTGGCCAGTCGCTTTTGTTTGTTGAAACAGAATATTAAAGTTGGGGAGTTGTGTGAGTGGTATTGTCCACAGCATCCGCTCCGCTATTTTTGCGGAAAATTAACGTATGACAAAGTGAAACACTTTCTACCTCTATAGCGGCGAGGAGCGGATCGGAACGGATGCTTTGGACAAGTATACAGAGGCAAAGAGTGTTTTACTTCGTCATACGTCAGTGTTCGTAAAATAGCGGAGCGGATTGGATGATGTGGACAAGGCCCGTGAGAGATGACTTTCAGTTACTGAAAGCTCTGCTCATACCCGAAATCTGGAAGGGAAGAGAAAAGAAACACCTTCGTGTCAAATTAATGCATTGTTTTTCATTATGGAAATGAATAAAGGGCGGCAATTTGAGCTGATGTTCAGATGGAAATGTCAGTCAAAGATGGTCTGCTTTATATCAAAGGAAATGAAGACAAGAAAGAGGCGCCTGTTCCTGAGAAGTTCTCTAGGCAAAACTGAAATGGAGTGAATATCAAAGAGCTGATTGAAAGAGGGAAGATAGAAGGGAGAAAAGGTAGAGATAGACAGAGAAGTGTGCGTGTGTGTGTATGTATGTGTGTGTCTGTGTGGGAGAGTGTGTATATATGTCTTTATGGGAGTGTTCGTGTATATGTCTTTGTGGGAGTGTTCGTGTATATGTCTTTGTGGGAGTCTGTATATATGTCTTTGTGGGAGTGTGTATGTATATGTCTTTGTGGGAGTGTGCGTGTATGTGTCTTTGTGGGAGTGTGTGTGTGTATGTCTTTGTGGGAGTGTGTGTATATGTCTTTGTGGGAGTGTGTGTGTGATGTCTTTATGGGAGTCTGTGTGTATATGTCTTTGTGGGAGTCTGTATATATGTCTTTGTGGGAGTGTGTATGTATATGTCTTTGTGGGAGTGTGCGTGTATATATCGTCGGTTGGCTGTTGGAACCTCGTTAAGTCCAAAATCAAAATTTTACAGGAGAAGGAAAAAACTGATTATCTTTAATAGTTTTCATTATTGGGAGCTGTAACTTGGCATCTAGCCTATGTTCTTGACCAGTAGTTGTGCCGTGTATTGCATTTTGACGACAACCCTACTGTAATTACGTAACCAGAGTTAAGCAGGTTATAACACGCCGAAGTCGGCTGTTGGACCCTGCCTAAAGTTTTAACGAGGTTCAAGCGCTCACATCGCGCCGCTTGGCTGATCGTATAACCTCGCTACCTTTCTTTGGGCATAGTAAAAATATGTTTAAAAGTGCCTCGGAGGCATTTGTTGTTGTCTTTGCCGTTTTAGTTCTGTTTTAAATTTATCCCTCGAAACTTAGTATTTCACTTCGTTTATTTCCTATGTATCACACCATCACCGAGCGAATGAATGTAATATAAATGTATGATTTACTGTCTAGCCTAAACCAAACTATTTATTCACACTTGACTCTTTAGTAACACAAAGTATTACATGTCATTTGTTTACAAAAGACATTAAATACATCATTAAATCTCTCTTTCTACTATTTCTACTATTTATCTCTCTCTCTCTCTCTCTCTCTCTCTCTCTCTCTCTCTCTCTCTCTCCATGTCCCCTTCCCTTCTCTCTCTATCTGCCTGTCTCTCCGTCTATCTTTGTCTATGTTATGTCCTTGCTCACTGCCCCCTCCCCAGCCGCATCCACCTGCCCCTGCCGCTCTCTTTCTCTCTTTGAGAGAGTTGCACTCCAGTTCTTTGAGAGAGGGCTGCATTTTGGTTCATTGAGAGAGAGAAAGAGAGAGAGTTGCATTTTGGTTCTTCGAGAGAAATGCAATTTGAAAGAGGTGCACTCACGTTCTTAGAGAGAGATAGAGCTGCATTTTGGTTCTTTGAGAGAAATGCAACTTGAAAGAGATGCACTCCAGTCCTTTGAGAGAAAGCTGCATTTTGGTTCTTTGAGAGAGATGCAACTTGAAAGAGGTGCACTCCAGTCCTTTGAGAGAGAGCTGCATTTTGGTTCTTTGGGAGAGATGAAACTTGAAAGAGGTGCACTCCAGTCCTTTGAGAGAGAGCTGCATTTTGGTTCTTTGGGAGAGATGAAACTTGAAAGAGGTGCACTCCAGTCCTTTGAGAGAGAGCTGCATGTTGGTTCATTGGGAGAGATGCAACTTGAAAGAGATGTACTCCAGTCCTTTGAGAGACAGCTGCATTTTGGTTCTTTGGGAGAGATCCAACTTGAAAGAGGTGCACTCTGGTTCTTGTATAAATCTGCATTCTGGGGCTGTGAGAGAAACTGCACTCAGGGATTTTGAGAGACAACTGCACACTGGATCTTTGAGTTAGACGTTCACTCTGGTTATTTGACAGAGAGAGAGAGAGAGAGAGAGAGCGAGAAAGAGAGAGAGAAAGAGAGAGATAGAGAAGGGGGGGGGGTGTGAGCGCTGCACCTTGGTTCTTTATTAAGGGAGATGCAATCTGGTCTTTGAGAGAGCTGCCCCCTGAAAGAGCTGCATCTTGCACTTTGAGAATGTGGCGCTCTGGTTCTGAGAGAGAGAGAGAGAGAGAGAGAGAGAGGGGGGGGG
Organism: Onchidella celtica; assembly: GCA_963931925.1. Classification (NCBI taxonomy): domain Eukaryota; kingdom Metazoa; phylum Mollusca; class Gastropoda; order Systellommatophora; family Onchidiidae; genus Onchidella; species Onchidella celtica. Next base: position 59,051,522 of record OZ007572.1, on the reverse strand, counting down.
GGAGAGCAAGAGATTTGTACGTTTGCTCCTTGAGCTGGCTGCATTTCAGTTCCTTGGGTAATTTTCACTTTTGTTCTTTGAGAGTTACTTGTTGTTCTTTGAGAGAGTTCCACATAGGGTCTTTGAGAGCTGTGCACTTGGTTCTGTGAGAGAGTTCCAGCATAGTTCTTTGAGAGAGGGTTGCAGTTTAGTGTACTGAGAGAACTGCTCTGTGTTTCTTTGAGAGATCTACTTTCACACCAGTAAGGTTTGTGTGCAACGTCAATTAAAGGCGATCGGCATCTTCCTCTAACAGGTTTTGAAAGTGCTTATTGCACAATGCATTGTCCTCTGCTCAGAGGAAACGTTGAAAATAACAAACTGGAAATGCACAGTGACTTATGTGTTACATACTGGAAAGCGCTGGATTAAAAAATTCAGATAGTGGGGCGCTTTACTTTGTCTGGTCACTGATTGATATGAGACTGACAGTATTTATAGCTATTAAAGTGTGGGTGGGGCGAAGATTCGCATGATTAATTACAGATTGATCAATTAACTCAAAATATTTACCAAAATAATATTTACCATTCCCTTATTTGATCACATTTGATCCGCCCATATTCGCCGGTCTTGTCTTACTTTCTTCAAAGACGGTGTCCACTCCATTTAGCTGCAACTTCAAAGGCCGTAAAGTCGCCGCCGCGCTTCCTTTGATCTATTCATTCAAGTTTACCCTACCGTCGCTGATTACATTAATGACAATAGATCTCTGACTTTGGACGCAAAATATACGCCGGTTGATATCTAGGCTATTTCGAAGTGACCACTTTTTATTCGTCCCCAGACTCAATGATTTTTACTGGCACATAACTATAATTATATAAAGTAATTTTTAAAAAAAAGTCATTTCGAACTTAGTAAAAACCTAATTACTCTGTGTGCCTGTGTGTGTGCATGCGTATGTGAATTTTGTACACTATAACCTATTCCCTGTATCTCCAAACCCTTTAAAATAATTATGAGTTACAGGGTATGGTACATGACTGCCCTTCTTCAGTCTCGTTATTTGTAAACATGATACAATCATGCACTACTAAGAAATAATGATTTTTACATCGATGCTACATTTGTCGACTTTCGCTTTTTTTCTTCATTTTCAAGCGACAACAATTGGTACATGTAATAACAATGCTATTAAACGTTTACTAAACGTTTAGTATTAAACGCTACTAAACTAAACGTTTAGTGAGATTCAAACGCCAACAATTGGCCTTGGCCAGCGGTGCATAACCTGGCAAACGATTTTAGCCAGGTTCAAGCGCCGACATTTCGCCAGCCGTACGTTAACGAGGTTATAACGCGGAATTACAACATCGCTTTTCTCCACTACTAAGCAGAATTTTTTCGTTTTTTTAAAGTGCATCCGATGCGTCTCGTGCTATAGATTCCATTTTTAAAAAAAAGTGAATTTGCCCAAAAATGGACTTGACGAGGTTCCAACAGCCAACCGACGATATGTCTTTGTGGGATTGTGTGTGTATATGTCCTTGTGGGAGTCTGTATATATGTCTTTGTGGGAGTGTGTGTGTATATGTCTTTGTGGGAGTGTGTGTGTATATGTCTTTGTGGGAGTGTGTGTATATGCCTTTGTGGGAGAGTGTGTATATATGTCTTTGTGGGAGTCGGTGTGTATATGTCTTTGTGGGAGTGTGTGTATATGTCTTTGTGGGAGTGTGTGTGTATATGTCATTGTGGGAGTGTGTTCATGTATGTCTTTGTGGGAGTGTGTGTGTATATGTCTTTGTGGGACTGTTTTCGTGTGTTTTTGTGGAATATATTATGTGTGTGTGTGTGTTTTACATTTTGGGTGGGTGGGAGGAGGAGGGGGGGGGGCGGGCGGAAGGATAGCAGGAGCATCAAAATTCGAGGAAATGCCTGCGAGCAAATTCCTGGAATGTGCAATCTGCCAACTGACTGGCTGAGTCTGTGTCCGAGGGTTTTGGCAGGACGAAATCCCCACATCTCCTCTTCCGTCTTATTCTGTTTTCAGGTGGGTTTTTTTTTTTTCCCTCTGTTTCCTCTTGTTTTGTTAAAATTAATAGGAAACATACACACATACACAGACAGACAGGCAGTTTCTGTTTGATTTTTATGTCTACAGGGCTGCACTGGGGAGGCAAGGCTGTTGATTAAAAGTGATCGATTAGTTTACTATTTAATCATCGTCCCCGTTCGGTATGCCTCCTTGTTTTCTCTCATCTCTCACTTCTCTCTCTCTCTCTCTCTCTCTCTCTCTCTCTCTGTCTCTGTCTCTCTCTCTCTGTCTCTCTCTCTCTGTCCCTCTCTCTTTCTCTCTTCCTCTCTCTCTCTCTCTGTCTCCCCCCCCCTCTCTCTCTCTCTCTCTCTCTCTCTCTCGCTCTCTCTCTCTCTCTCTCTCTCTCTCTCTCTCTCTCTCTCTCTCTCTGCCACCTTACCCCCTCGCCCACACAGCGTGAGAAAGACATGGTTTAAGAGATTTTTGAGAATTTTGTCCAAATTTAAATCTCTCGCCACGTCCACTACAGCTCGCAAAATCGCTCCGTTCATTTGCACGGTGTATGAAAGTAAAATGTTTTATTACAGATTACGCTGGCATTTATCGTGAACGATGGCGCCTTGGCGAGGAAATAGTAATAATCATAAAAAAAAACCAACAACAGATAATCAAACGGGGAGTCATAGTTCCTGTCTCACCCCTACATTAAGGTAACCTATATTTATTGTGCATTTATGAGACAGGACACGGGACGCAAAAGAATGGTGGGTAAATTTCGATTTGATCATGTGAAAATCTCCAAGCCCAAATCACGGTCTTGGTTTGTGTGCAGCCCGCACTGTGTACGGGCGTGTACGCGTGTGTACGTGTGTATTGGCTTTATGAGACCTCCAGCTCCGGAAAGCCGAGACTCCCACGGGAACCCAGCGAGTCTGAAGCCGATTGAGTCACTCGATCATTTTTCAAGAGAAAGGGCCAAATGAATCTCTGTGGATGATAAACGTTCCTCTCCTTACCAGCCACCCTTCAGTCCACCCGCAGCTGTTCCACCTTTATCTCCTGTCTGCACGTCCATAGCATGTCGTTATTAGAACTGACAAACTATTGTTAAAAACAAAGTATAGGGCCAAAGCTTTGCTTGGAAAGATAAGATAAATTAAATAGATATGATAAAAATGACTTTACTGTCCCATGAGGGGAATTCTGTCTCCTAAGAGCGTTTTAGAGCATGCACATGGTAGATACATATTACGCATCATTACATAAACATACGGTACGCGTGTATCACAGCTCAGTAAGTTCAATCAATAACAGGCATACAGGAACTTGAGTGAAAATCTCCCACGTTTTAGTGTCTTGTTGAGGCGAACTTACTGCGTAGGGCAAAATGATCTTCTGTATCTTTCTTCATGTGTGGGACATGAAAGAATGGAAAGCTTGTTCTCTCCTCTCCCCCCCCCCACCTCCCCCCCCCCCCCAAACTATCTTTTTCTAATTTTTGAAAGGAAGTGTATATCCGTACAACTCGTTATATGGTGTGGACAGTGCATATCCGTACAACATGTTTACCAAAAGGCGCGACTGGTGAAGGTTTGCTGAAACAAAACTTGGTACCGGTATGGTGCTCACGAATTTAAAGTGACAACACAAAAATATGGAATAGCCAGATGGACCTGGGGGCGTGAGGGTCTAGTCAATTTGTATCAAAGGGGTTGGGGTAGCCATTGGTGATCGACGTACACTCAGCGCAGATCACGCAATCTCCGAGCAGAAGTCGGATTGTTTTGCTACTAAACCTATTCATATTTTTAAAAACTATGCAAATTAACAAGGTCAGTAATATAGTATTCCGGTGTGTGTTCTACGTCATCTAATTGTTATGTTGTACGCTTCCTTTTATCATCTTCTCCTTCTTCCTCTTTTGGCCACGATGATAACCGTTTCCCACGTGAATAAAACTGTTTAGTACCTCATCCTTCACTCTAGAAGGCGGAAATGACAAAGATGAAAAATCTCCTATTTTGATTTTTCTTACTTGTTTTCAAATTGCACATTATCATGAGCCAGAATAAATATTCGAGTTCGTGTTCACCCAGTGATTTTGTTAAAATTTGATTAGGTCTTGGCCCTGTTTACATTCCGTGACATTTTGCTACAATCAGCATGATGGCTCTTTGCTTTAGTCTGTACCCACGGAAGTATCTGGGCACCACTGGGAACCGCGCCGCTTAACCGAGATACATTTAATCGCAAAGACCGGGGCAAATTTGATTTTTTTTTATGTATAGTTTAATGAAGCTTTCCTGAGAACTGAACGATAGGCATGGCCAAGGAATCATGTGGTCAACAAAAGCGTTTTATTATGTCATCCATAATGGAGCAAGATGCGAATCTTTACAGCCCTGTGATTGAAACAGTAAGTTTTAATTCATTTCTCAAGGAAGGAGAGACAGTAATACTATGCATTGTGCGGGACACGCTGGTCTAGAGGCAGGGTGCTCGCCTGTCATGCCGATGTCACTGTGTTCGATCCCCCGTCGGTGCAGGCTTGCTGGAATTACCCTGAACCTGTGGTAGGTAGGATCGAACACCTAGTCTTCTCGGACAAGGACGAAAAACTTGCACGTTGCGCACACTTAAAATACCGTGGCAGTTGAAAATCGAGAAGAGCAGGCCGAACAAGGCGGCTGCCTGGGCAGATTTTAAAAAAAATACTAATTAATCCCTACCACAAAAACACACAGAAACAAAAACAAGACAAGTAAAGTGTAAATGTCAAGAGCAGCGAACCTCCCAAATAAAGAGCTAAAACACAGACAGTATGCAGTCTTTGACTTCATGAACAGTTTCCACTTTACAAAAGGGTGGCATGTTTTGGCAAGCTATTCCTCATGCTAGCTAGTTTAGATCTAGTCCCGTGGGTTGAGACAGGAGACGCCGTAGCCCTTGTGTGACGGTTGCGCGAACTACTAAGTGGGCAGGACGTGAGCGACTTGGGAAAGCAACATTTGAACAGCAAGGAAGTGAGAGAGGAAACGATTTGCTGGAGGAAAGGACTATCGAGATAATCTAATCTAAGAGGAATTTTGAGTGCTTGAGACCGTTTTAAATTTTGTTTGGTCTCTCCAACTCTGGAAAAACACACACAGGTACAAAAATTAATGTCGATCACCCACACACGCATTCAGAGGGAGAAAAAAAAAAAGTAAATCCAGCTCGAGGCATAGTGGGATAATGTATTGACTTCGCCAAGTTTATGAAAACCTGTCATTAAGAGGAATGTAGAAAACTGACGTTGGAGAAAAATTAGGGAATTGGCGGAGGGGGGGGGGGGTTACGGTCCTTCACAGCATTGTTGGATTCTGTCAGGGACGGGACTTGGACTCCCACCAGGCTGACGTCGAAGATTGCTTGGAGAAAAAAGAAAAACAAGCAACATGAGAGTTCAGGGATAGATTTGGCCTCCCCCACCTCTGAATTAGAACCCAGACGCTTTCAACCCTGGATGGATGTCTCTAACCGCTAGGCCACTGAGCCGATCACATTGGCATTCGGTAGATACACCGTTTTGATAGGGTTCACCAGTTCATCACGAGCTGCTGCATATCTTAGCAGAGGACACGGGTATTACAAGTATTACACAATGTCAGCCTATGTCATAAACTGGTACTGGACCTATTCACGCTGCATATCTTAGCAGCGGACACGGGTATTACAAGTATTACACAATGTCAGCCTATGTCATAAACTGGTACTGGACCTATTCACGCTGCATATCTTAGCAGAGGACACGGGTATTACAAGTATTACACAATGTCAGCCTATGTCATAAACTGGTACTGGACCTGTTCACGCTGCATATCTTAGCAGAGGACACGGGTATTACAAGTATTACACAATGTCAGCCTATGTCATAAACTGGTACTGGACCTATTCACGCTGCATATCTTAGCAGAGGACACGGGTATTACAAGTATTACACAATGTCAGCCTATGTCATAAACTGGTACTGGACCTATTCACGCTGCATATCTTAGCAGAGGACACGGGTATTACAAGTATTACACAATGTCAGCCTATGTCATAAACTGATACTGGACCTGTTCACGCTGCATATCTTAGCAGAGGACACGGGTATTACAAGTATTACACAATGTCAGCCTATGTCATAAACTGGTACTGGACCTGTTCACGCTGCATATCTTAGCAGAGGACACGGGTATTACAAGTATTACACAATGTCAGCCTATGTCATAAACTGGTACTGGACCTGTTCAAGCTTGTCAGAGTGGGAAACGTTTTGTTGTGTGGTGAACTCCAGTCAGGCAAGTGTTTCTGTTGTTTTACGTCTTTCTTCTAGGAGGTTCGCGGCTCTTGGCGTTTACACCTCACTTGTTCCTGCTTTCATTTTTCTTGTTCTTGTTTCTGTGTGTGTTTTCTGGTAGGGATTACGTTGTTTTTTCTATCTAGAATTTTGCCTGCTCTTCTCGACTTTCAACTGCCAAGGTATCTTCAACGTGCGCAACGTGCACATGGGCCCTCCGAATTTTTCGTCCTCATCCGAGAAGGCTAGATGCTCGATGATACCTACCAGAGGATCAGGGACAAGAATCCCCCAGCCCCCCCCCCCGATCCTCCCTACCCCCCCCCCCCCCAAGAGGAAAATTCCAGAATGCCTGCACCGAACGGAGATCGAACCCGATACCTTCGGTATGAGAGGCGAGCACCTTGGCTCTAGACCAACGTTTTCCCTGTGCAAGTGTTTCTGGTTGAGAGAAGAAAAGACATTATAACTAAAAGACTCGAGAAAAACAAATCAATGTTTATTTCATGGACCGTGCGATTGTACAGACCCACAATGACCTTAACTCTTTGAGCGCGGTCATGCTGATGGGGATGAAGGAAATCGTGTATGAATGCAGTAAACGAGGCAATAGATGGTACGTGAGAAGCTCGCCCAGGCGAGCAATGGACTTATTCCACGAGATTTGACCAGTAAAAATACTACTATGGATTGAGATTGCGCATGTAGCCCACTACTCGGGTCTCTGTACGTCTGACCTCATTGGTGCGAAGGCAACTCACCTTTTGGCCGGCAAGGTTTGCTTGTACAGGATGGATGGGGCCGACTATATTATATATCTGTACACACGCAGACAAGTGACAAATAGTGTCTAGCTGATTTTCTCTTCTCGTTTTTGCACGGGGTTTCGACCCGGGCAATCCAGGGGTTTGAGAGGCGAAAGGCCATTAAAGTGTTGGGGTTTTAGAGACTTCTTTGAATGTCTTGCAGATGATTTATCTGCTTGTGTACAAAATCCACGCTGCTCGATCGCACCCAGTCTCAAGTGATAATACCCGAGATTAATGAAATAGCTAGAAAAGACCATGAGCATCACGAGGTAATGAAAAATGAAAAGAAAAGAAAAACATTAACTTTTATGGACCCGTGATAAAATGGCATCGTTGCAGCAAAAGAAATGAAAGTAATTCAGTTGACCTAGTCTGGAGGGTCGAGAAATTTAATTTCCATACTTGCTATTATTGTGTGTGTGTGTGTGTGTGTTTTAAAAAAAAGAAATTTGCCGATTTACCAAGTCCGCATGAGAAAACTGGAAAATTCATTCAGCCAGATCACGAGCATCCGTTAAAACTGGCTTCAGTACTGAACGTGGAAACGTGAGCAGTGAAACTGGCGGAGTTGGTAACAAACACAAACTAAGGTCCCCAGCGCACTGAGATGAGTCTGTCGTAAGTCTAGTTTGACTTAATGCGAGAGGGTCTCTCTATCTGCCAGCTGAATGAAGACAGTTTAGAGGCGCCGAAACGGCAAACGTTTCTCAGTCTGGCCAGTGGGCGAGATCTCGTTCCCACATCTCACGCTGAAACCGGGGGTCTGAGTTTGAGTTGGTTTTACGGCGCTTCGGTGCGATAAAGGCCACTTTGCGTCCTCCTCGGTATGTTTTGGTACACTTTCTTTATTTATATTCCGTATTCAGAGCTGTCAAGTTTAACATGGAATTAAGTACATTCATATTATTTTAACACAGTAGTAAAATTCTAAAATAAAAATAAAAAGTTGTTTTCTATGAATCTGGAAAAAGTTTTGTAAACGAGTATAATAGTTATTAAATCAAGTTGTAGATCTGAGCCTCTCTCAGTGCAGAAAGGACAGGATGCTTGCTGACACACCTCAGAAAATAATTCTTTCATGGATCTGCAGGCACAGTACCCTCCTCGGATATGCATGAAGTCGACACACTCAGCCAGGCAAGACATAAGACATGACTGAGTGTGCTTCTAGCGTAGTAAGTGTGAATTTCTTGTCATGTAATACAGTATAAAACTAAGATACCTTGGCCGTATGCACGAACTGTGCGTAACTGGTTACACGGTGGTGTAGGCCTTATTGGTCTGTGCAAAACGCTGTCCGGTATGCATGAACTTTGCTTAGACCTATACCCACGTGTAAAGGGTGTGTAAGTTTACACTTTCTCCGAGGTCGACCAAATCAGCTACGCACTGCGTGACAAGTTTGGGAAAGAGGCGTCCGTTAGAAAGAAAAAAAGGAAGTAACTAATATTTTATTCCAACCCACGAAAAAAATGGATTTCTACTCACCTTCGACCTCTTAGTTCGTTTGATCGGCGTTGTTTGCTCGTGGCATGGATTGGCCGTTCTGTGCATGCGTAATGTTAATTTTCGTTAAACAATTGATGCATAGATAGGGGTAAGTGTTACTTTAGTTCGTGCATACCGACTAAATTTGAGTTTACACCAAAGTGACCGTACGCATTACTAAGCCTGCACTATGGTGCAAAAAGGGTGGATTTACACCAAGTTCATGGATGCGGACATTGATCATGCTGGGCTGACTGCACGCACCGATGCCCCATAGGGAGGACAGACTATGAACATTTGGCAACAGCTTACACTTTAGGGCGGGATAATGACACTTCGTTAGTTTATGTGACAACATGTCTACAATGTCCACAATGTCAAAGTGACAACCTAAATGATGACTGTTGCCAGATGACTTGAGCGTAAATTGGCACGTAATTATCGCCCCCTCCCCCCCCCCTCCCCTCTCCCCCCCCCCCTCTTTCTTTTTGTGTGTTCTTCCTCATTTTTTCTTCTTCTGTCACTTGGTTGAAAAACAAGTTACACACAACTTCAGGAAGTTCGTTACCTTATCTGATGTTACGGCACATTCCTAGCTGTGATTACTTGTTTGTTATTGTCAACATTCGTCTTTTGTAATGACAGCAGAGGCTGCCACCATGTATCTGTCACTACGTGTCTGTCACTGTGTATTTATCATTCTGCATGTGTCACTCTACACCATGTAGGAACATGTGCGTTACAGGCGTATCAGATAGCAGTATGGCTCAGCATGTTTTTAAAGCCATTAGTGTTAAGTGGACGAACATTAAACGCCATATCGAAGTCAAGATAATTACCATCGCTATAATTGCAGTTGGAAATTAATGACTCTATAATCCTGACCTCTCATAATGTCCACTGGCGCATGGAATCATTTTGTCACATCGACATCAGCTCTTTGTGAAGCAAGTACAGTTAACCTTATCCCACTCTTACTTAGTGTATCTAGTTATAGCAAGAATTGTTACATTCTTTTCATTTAATAGGTACTTCAGGGCTAGACAGGTATACTTTCAGTGGTCTTTTATTAGAGAGAAATTACGGATTTTGTTTTAGTTCTAATTGATTTCATTTGATTGTTTTAATATTATTTAACGCTGTTTAATTTTACTTTTATTTTAGTTTATTTTGCCGCTCAGCGATTGCACCATTCTCGTGAAATAATCAAAATAAAGATATGAAAACAGCCATCTAATTTCACGCCAAAGCTTTTATGTTTCTGGAAGAAAATGGGACCTTGAGAAAGATAGTAGGAGCCTCAGGCACCCACACGCACTCACCCACACACACACAGCAGCCCACCTACTCGCTCAGGTGTAGTAAATCTATATAGCGAAGTCCCACATCTCGATGTCTGCTTTTGCAGCCATCCTGGCATAGCCCATAGCGCGAAGCCAGCCAGAGGCTTAGATTTGAATGACACTGCTATTGAAACTATCCTATTGATTTCACTGTCTGTTGAAGCTGATGTATGGTCGCCGCATAATCTTAAATCTTACGGCTTTTTTCTCTCTTTTGAAAGATCTGTTCTGCTAATACATTCTCAAATTTCATCAGTTGGATTTTAATATTTCTCCTCCAGCTTTGTGTTCTGGTTTTTTCATGGCTGTATCGTAATGTCTGCCAGCATGTCTGTTCGTCCAAGTGTCTCTTTCTACACGCTTGCCTGCCTACCTACCTATCTACCTACCTATCTACCTACCTACCTACCTACCTACCTACTTACCTACCTACTTAACTACCAACCTACTTAACAAACTACCTACCTACTTACCTACCTATCTACCTACTTAACTACCTACTTGCTTGCCTACCTACCTACCTACCTACCTACTTAACTACCTACCTACTTGCCTACCTACCTACCTACTTGCCTGCCTGTGTGGCTGTCTACCTACCTACAGACCTACCCACCTGCCTACCTACCTACTTACCTACCTACCTACCTACCTGCCTGCCTGCCTGTTCACCTGCCTGCCTGCCTGCCTACCTGTCTACCTACCTACATGACCATCCATGTACTGATACCATTCGTATACCTGCCTGCTGGTCGTCTTGCCTAAATACTTACCTGTTTGTCAGTCAGTCAAGTAGCAAAGTTATTGAGTTACAACCAATTAATTCCTAACTTTCTGTAGAATTCATCTTGTATTAAAACATGTTCTCGCCCTGACCTTGTGCCTGCTTAGAACGATGTGCTAGACCACACTATTTTCCCAGTGTAACGGACCAGTCACGCCCTTCTGTAGCCTACTATTCCCGGTGTGTTAGCGAAGTGCTTTGCATGACTTATTACCGAGCCTTAATGTTGTTTTGCCGGTTAGACCGGGCGATAATCACCAGTATTACATTGATCCCAGTAATCGTTGAAAAATGGTTATCAGGTATTGTAAACACATCAGTATCGACACCTCCATCCGTCAGTCGCTACCAAATGCCCCTGTGGTGTTCACCGATAGCACCTCGACTTTGGTACTATTATGGAGTCCATGACACAGTGGGCTTCACTTGTGGGGCTCTTTGGTCAGTGTCAGGCGCAAAACTGACCTCTTGTGTGATCACCGCTGCCATCCCACGTGTTTAGGTCGTCAAATGGACCAGAGTCCTAGGTTAGGCGTTAAATAAAATTGAAAGCATTCATGCTTGGCAAGTACTAGATCAGATCTCATCCAGGAACGGCTGCGTTCCCCCACACTATACCACCCCCTCGTTCTTTTTTCTTTGATGGCGAGGCTATAGGTCCGGAAAAACACACAAACACACGTTCTCTCTCTTCAGCATTTTCATAAAAAAAAAAAAAAAGTAGCTCTGTGAGTCACATTTGGCTTTTAATTAGCATTATGCCTGCCATTCGGCTGTAATTTATGTTCACAGTGTTGTGGTACAAACGTCTGATCTGGCTGGCCAATTTAATCATACACCTCGTACATTTCTCTTTTCTGTGTCATTCTGTCAAAAATGATTAATGCCAAGTTCATGCGGCTTTCACATACTAAATTTGTAGTGTTGTCAGTAATATTTGGCTTGTTAAATTAGCTGAGTGTGTGATGCTCGTTTTTTACACCATCCCTGAAACTAATAACTTTAATGAGAAGTCGGATAACAGACCTCGTGGGTAGGAGTGTAATTAAATCAGACGTACACTGTCTAGCGTCTTTTGTTTAAAGATGGGATAAGATAAGAATCAAGTTATTATCCCATGCAGGAAGTGTTTAAGAGCACATACATGGTACACACATCTTACGTATTGACCCTTTTCATTTCCCGTCCTGCATATAACGTGATTTGCAAACAAAATGGCGGCGTGCCCCACTTGTAGGGGGGAAGCGGTGGACAACGGTCGAAATAAGCCATCATCTTGTTGGGTGGCCAGCTGTCCAAACCCGTTACGTGCTGGTTCTGGCATAAAAATGCATCTTTGCTTAGAGTGTGCACATATTCAGATGATATCATTAAGGCATGTTGAGGTTTTTGCCCTGCACGGTGCTTTTCGAAGGCGTGTGACTCCCGCAAACAACCGTAACGCAGAAGTGAAAAGGTTCTATATATTAAAAAAAAGTTGCATGTAGGAAACCCTCACGTAAGAAATAATACCCAAACGATACAATAAAATGCAAACTAAAAGAGAAGACAGAAAATGGCCAATATTTCGCCAACAGCCTTTTTCAAGGAAAAACAAGAAAAGCCATACATGACAACTTCTTCTTTTCGGCAAATTTTGACTTTGCATAATGATACAGCCTTGCTGCGACCCCACATTTTTCAGTCGTTTTTATGATGTTGAGGACTGTAGGCGTATAGTGTTCCCCTGATAATGGCAAGATAAAAAAGCATGCCTTTGATTCACACAAAAACACCCACCCCTCGAAAAAAACAACCCAAAAACAGGAACGTAGAAACAAAAAAATCCATTGGAATTCGCGGACTGCGTAAGGTGAAACTAATCACCTCGTTAAATAATTTGTGTATTATAATCATTAATCACCTTGTTACATCAAACTTTTTTGCTAAATGCATTATTTAAAAATGCTTCAATCGATTGAAAATTACCCTCTTTTTGTTGTGTGGAAAAATGAAGATATTTTTTTTCCCCACTTTGTTGTTTACCTGGTAATCAAATTTATAAATAACTCCCTAGGTACGTCTCATCCATGTTTCATCCTGTCGGAATGTTGCACGAAACTGATGATTTTGTTCTGTTATTGTCTGTGCTATGTACACATATAGCAAGATAGCTTGCAGTGGTTCGTCACTGTTATTGAACTCACCGCTTTGACACGTTGTGTTTTCTATTGTATGCCTGTCGTTAGGAAACCGTAGTGCAATCACAAAGCCGAATGAATGTTATTACAAGTACGTACGTTCCCCAAGTGTCTTCCGCTAGGAGTACGTATTTTAAAGTCGTGTGTACACCAGAGCTAGAGAGCTCCTCCCGAAATTCTCCTAACAACAGCCTTAATTAATTATTCTTTTAGATTTTCTTTTTTTTGCCTTCTGTTTTTTGGTTGAAATGGCAGGGGGCAGGGTCAGGAATTCGATAAGATTTAGGTTTTAGGATAAGGACGGGGTGAAGGATAGGTACATATTATACGTACGCGCCCATAGCGCAAAGCGCTTGGGGTGCGTACGTACTTATAACAACAGCCAAGCCCGAATAGAGAAAATACTGAATTGTGGTCATTGTTTAGTTATTATGTAAAAATGTGACGTTCCCCTAACAACAGCCATTCCTGTACTGCCGTTGTGATCAACCTTAAATACAGGTTGTTGATCTGTCGTTCACGTTCACGCCATCGGTGTCCCAGTTTTTTTGTTTCTCTTTTAACTGTCTTGTTTCCTCGTGGAGACGTGGCTGATCCAGCCTCCACCCCACCCCCACCCTCACCCCCACCCCCATAGCTCTGTCCCTCCTGGATCTCCTCTGCCTGTCGTCTCCACACCGCCCTGGCCTAGGAGATTAATATTATCCCCGGCCGACCTAGTCCCTGGCGTGGCTTAGAATGCAAAAGAAGATCTCTGGCTCCGCGCCGACCTAAATAATACATTCAGTTTTAGGGTAGGGTATGAAGCAGGCTTTGTACGCGATGTTCTTTTGTCTACCACTAATACGAGGATACCGAGGGTTGGCCACCAGAATGTTTTAGGTCCAAAATAGTCAAATCGAGAAAAACGAGTTTAAAATTTGTAATTTTAATGAAAATTCAAATAACAGCAATACCTTCAAAACGGTTACATTAATAGTTTTACTGGGTCATGAAATAAAGGCATAAACCGTGTGTCTTGGTGTGTCTGCAGGCATTTAAGAGAATTGAATAAAATTTGGACATAACACATTCTTGTTGATCACCCGGGATATTATTTTGTGTATTATATTATATTCTAAAGTCCCTTCAGGTAACTGCCGTAGAGACAGTAGCTTGGACAACCTTTCAGCATGGACAGCAATGTAAAGTGACGAGGTATCAATATCAGAAGTATCAAATTGGCCAACAATGGAAACTTCGTCTGTTAGGAAGGTTTCTTCTGTTCTTCCAATATGTCTTCAGGGTCACGGCAGAGGTCCGAATTCGTCGTGCTTGTCCTTCTGTGCCCCACCCACACCCATCTCATTTCCCCCCTCCTCCTGTCATCACCCCCCCACACACACACACACACGCACACACACCACTACCACCACCAGCACCACCACCTGCATCCTGGTTTATCTTTCCCGTAGAGGACCATGTAATCATACTTATTTAATAGCAAATTCCTACCATCGTGTGGTTTAGTCCGCTGCCCGTTTCCCTCTTGGATCCATGTCCATGTTGGAGGCACGTTTGTGCTTGGGACGACTTCTTTTCGTAGTCATGATGCTCATTAGAACTCCGGCTAATGCTTTTGTCAACAACACACGTCATCAAGTGAAGAGCATTCCTCTGACGTCTTTATCTAGGAACTTGTGACGTTTTTGTCTCTGTTTGACATGGACGTTTCCCAGCCGCCCACCAGAGAATACCAGATTTAGAATGTTTGTCTCACAAAACCCTCCAAGTTTTTTATTTCACAGATAAGATCTTTCTTTGATCAGGGAAAGCGCCTCAAGTTTTCTGATTGATATCAGCAGCCCATGTGCCGTGATAACTTGTTTGTAGTCTCTGTGAATAGTTATAAATGGGCCAACTATCACAAGAGGGAGCAGTTACTATGTTATTCGTCTTTATTTTTACTCTTAATTGTGGTTTTTGTCAAAGAAAGTCTTGCTTTAAGTAAAATTAAAATCTGAGATAAGGTAAAAATATGTTTATGGTTCATTCATTTGTTTACATCTGGACAGTGCAAAATAATGATCAGCTGTACATTGACATGGGCTGTTATTTAGCTCAGTTGTCCACCTCTGTGTAGATGTCAGTGGCATATTTTCCACGGAAAAACGACGCACTAAAAAGGTTTCCTTATTTGACCGTTGGTATCCAATTAAATAAAGGTAATGAAGAGGAAAGCTTGAGCACCCAACCTTCACTATCACACAAGCTCTGGACCCAAGAGCCAGATGACGCGTGCGACAGTCCGGAGTAATTGTATGTCTCTTTCAGATCAATACAATGTCCGAGATAAACATGCGTGTAAATATCACGGGAATTTTACATTTTAAGAGGTTTCCAGAATTTCAATCATTGTGCATGGTGAGTAAATAACTCGGAGTGTCATGCCCTGGGAAGACCGTAGAGTGGCTTGCAATGGCCGCCAACCGAGTTACAGGACAGGTTGTTACAGTGGAACCTGTCTAAACCGAAAGCTGATAACAAGAAATTTCCCTTTACTCGAAAGATTTGTTTGATCCTGCCGTACCCTTCTGTATTCCTTAATGGTCTTGTCCACAGCATCCGCTCCGCTATTTGTACGGAAAATGACTCGACAGCAGCGAGGAGCGGAGCGGAACTGGTGCTACGGACAAGTATGCAGAGGCAAATCGTGTTTTTCTTTTCTGTACGTAATTCTTCGTCATATAAAGAAAATCATGTAAAAACTTTTAACCGAAAGATTCTCTTTCACTACTCCGTCAAGCGAAAGTGTTGTTTCAAAAGTTCAGTGCCTTTGATGTGACATACAGTAAAGATTTCCATGTTGTAACGTGAACTGACATGTGAACAGCTGCCAAAAGCACTGTGAGTATTGGTTTCATCAGCTCTTGCTCGGATTATCATACCATTGTAGACGCCTTAGTGCGACTATCTGGAGAATCCGGCCAACTCCGTTCAGTGCAGGTAGTCCTGAAGAAACCCAACCGTGACGGTCATTTATGGATTGAAATAAGGCTTCATCTGAGACTAGGAAATAGCTGGACTCATCTTGCTAGATGAGCAGAGACCAATAATTCCAACAATTGCCAATGAAACTATGCCACACGTAGAATCTCCTATCTGCTACCACTTTCATCAATATTTCAGCACTGTATGGTCTTCTTCACTAATGGCTTTGCGGCCAATAAACTGGTTTGGCCCATGACAACCAGGTGGTCACCACAGTTTCCTCTCAGCTGATGTGCGGGTCATCGATTTTATATTTAGTGTAATTGGAGATGGCAATTCTGACATCACTTGCTCTAGAGGCAAGATGCTCGCCTGGCATGCCGAAGGTACCGGGTTCGATTCCCGGTGGGTGCAGGCATGTTGGAAATTTAGGGGAAGTTCCTGTCCCTGATCCTATGGTAGGTGAGGATGGAGCACCTACACTACTTGGATAACGACCAAAAACTCAGAGGGCCGATATTAAAGATACATGTACTTTGGCAGCTGGGTGTCGAGAAGAGCAGGCTTATCAAGGCCAGCTGCCCGGGTAAAATTTAAAAAAAAACAACAACAACTACTCCCCTGCCTCCTCCAATAGGATCAAACAAGCATACAAATACAACAACAACAACAAGAAATATTTTTAAAAAAAGGAAAAGAGAATTGCGTAGGTCTCAGGCTCTTTCGTCCGGCACCAAAGACTTCAAAACACAGACAAATAAATCAAAGCTGTTGTTATAAGTACGTGCGCTCCCCAAGCGTTCTGCGACAGGGCACGTACGTATACATACCTATCCCTGACCCTGTCCTTATCCTCAACCCTAAATCTTATCGAATCGCTAACCCTGCTCCCTACCCTTTAACCAAAAAAAAAAAAGGAAGGAGAAAAACCCTGAAAGAATAATTAATTCAAGCTGTTGTTAGGAGTATTTCGGGTGGAGCTCTCTAGATCTGCAATCCAAAAAGGTTTTAAAATACGTACGACCTAGCGAAAAAAAACTTGGGGGAACGTACGTACCTGTAACAGCCTTCAAAACTAAATAACCACCCAGGAAGAAGATAATGCAATCCAAATCATGCCGTGCTAACAAGTTTACACCCTAGAGGATTCCAACTTATTCATAAATAAAAAGTAAAAACGTATGCATGTCCAGGCTCGTGCAAGAAATTCTGCCTTTCCAGAATATTTGAGTGTATACAGTTTTGTTTTCAAGGAAACAAGACTGAAATGAACTTGTTTCTGTTTGCAAGTTTTGCTTTCAAATGTATCTTTCCACCTATATGGAAAAACCTTAAAGTACAATTTACAAGGAGGTTCGGTCAATGGGTGCTGGCAATAATGGATAGGTCGGTAATAAAAAAATTACCCTAAGTAAGGGGTTGAGAGGAGATATGTGCGTGTGTGTGTGTGTGTGGAGGGGGGGGGTGAGAGACAGTGAGAGGGGCTCAGACATACGGATTTGATAATGCATGTTTGTGTTCAACCGATTTTATCTGTGCATTCTCTCCCTGTTACACAGGGTTCGGTGAGTGCATTTTGATCAGCCAGGCTTACTTAGATCATGGGCAAAATTAGATTATGTGGCTGGGATTCAAAAAACATATGTGTATAATTGTATACTGATTATTGTTTTTGCAGTGTAGTGTTAAATGCGCCGTCAGAACGAATAATTTGTCAAACCCGGATACCTCAGGGCTGAGGATGTGCCAAATGACGCGGGGAAAGGCATGAAAACAGATGGACAAACATTGTTTGTTGACACCGTAAACTGAGCTTGCAGCCTTGCAGCTGTTGTTATTCTGGTGGGAGATAATGATTTCAGGATTTTTAAATTTTTTTTTTTTTGGCCACTGAAACTGCAGATGATAATGCAAAGACAACTAGATCTGAAGCTACGGGATACTGTGCTGTCAGGAATGACTTCGTGTCACATTTAGCAGTATCTCGCCGGTGCAAAACAAATATGAGTGTGCATGAGAAAACCCACAATATGTCGACAGAGCTGATTTTGAGAAAAACGGCTTTGATGAGAAAATATGGGTCCGACACAAACTTCCAACTTGGCTGGTGTTTAGGGGACCGTGACATGTTACAGAGTAAACTGTAGACGAGAAGTGAACACTAATCACTATGATCTCTATGAAGGCTTTGTAATTAGACTACGGTCTCCTAACAAGATCCAAAAACTTCCGTCTTGGCTGTTGTTTAGGGGACCGTGGCATGTTACAGGGTAAACTGTAGACGAGCAGTGAACACTACTCACTATGATATCTATAACGGCTCAGTTATTAGACTACGGTCTCCTAACAGCAATCACTCCAATATGAATGGGTCAATTAGCGATTGCCACTTATAGGATTAAATGCCGTTTTATTAAAATCTTGTTTTAGGGGGGTCACTAACTTCAATTTATCAGAAATGTCTTGTCTTTTATTATATGTACAGAACTCAAAATGTCATGTTGCCGACTTATGCCGGGTTTTCTCAGGCACTCTCACAAATATTCAAACAAAATGTTTTCCCCATATTTCTCCCATCCCTCGCAACTGTTCCCCAGTCTCCTTTTTATCCACCTGACTATCATTTGTTGGACTTCTCTTATCTTTCATTTTATGACGCACGGTATCTTGTTGTCTTTTTCGTATTGTTGTAATCGTTCTTCTTCTATCCCGACCCCTCTTATTTTACCGTACCGTGTGCTTTAGATCCGTATCATCCGAAACACAGGAGGATACCGGGACGGTTCAATTCGCCAAATTCCGTCCGACGACTTGCGCGCGTATCATCCATGTCAACAATGCAACTTCGCACCACACCCCCCTCATAACTGAACGAAAAAGACTAGGACCACAGAGCTATGTGAGTTGTACTCGCCGTGTATATGCGCGCGTAAGTTATGATCATATAGTGAAAGAAGGAATGGTCTGTCCCGGCAGTCTGGGGCTCGGGCATAATCGATTCAGTAGACTGGAAATCAGTTAGTTGTTCCCCCCCCCCCACCTCTCCTCCCCCAGGGTACTTAAACACCATTTACAGTGGACGATTATGACTGTACGTTTGTAAGCAAAAGCGGCTAATAGAGCTAAATGATGTTTCATACGCCGGCGACTAGTCATGGCCTCTGGTTTATGATCAGTTGCACTGAGACAAAAGTTGTGACGTAGACACGGGTGCCTTTGAACTGAGCTCCTGTACCACGTACACTTTTTAATCTTATTCCCTGAAACATCTTAGTATGAACTATAAGTCGTTACTACTATGCCAGAATCACATGATTAAACCAATAAAAAAAAATGAGCTGGTTGTTTTTATGAATATTGGTGTTTTCCTACCACTAACAATGTCTTGAGCTTCTAATGGGGAACATTACACGATTTTTTTTTTTAACGAAGATGTGGCGAAATGGAGACAGGATAACTCGGCCCTGAGGACAATGACAGTTTGAAACATCATTGACTTTCTGGGTTGAGAGCTCAGCGTGAGTGGCAAGAGAAGGGTTTATGATAAACAGCTCCGGTGAATGGCTGAGAACATTAATTCTCCACGAATAACCCTTGTAGAAGATGACGGCAAAATTACGTGTTGAGGCAAATCCTGGAGTGTCTAGATGGGAGAACACGAATTGTGGTAAATGAACTACATAATGGTTAGTTATTTTCTACCATATAGATTTTTATATGACGGGAAGCCATGACAATTTCACAAACAACCACGAAGTTACAAACATTAATTTGTTTGAAAATCTTCTCATACAATTAAATTATGTAAACTAGACAATTGGGGGGGGGGGGGCGGGGGGGGGGCGAGTTTGATGATGAGTCACGATATTGAGTTTTAGTGATTGTCAACTGGTTGGCTTGTGCACGAAGTTTCATTGAAAGTAGTTGTCATGTCATCACTATCCAAGTACTCGGCTGATCAGAATCGGTTGGTGGGCGCCTATCCTAATAGAAGATACATTGCCTTTGACTCAGTAATGCCCAATTGGATGAAAACTAAAGAATACCATCGTTGGAGAACTTCCAAGCGACTTCATACATAATCGTTTCTCTCTGATCTCGGATTATCTGATGCCAAGAGCAATGGCCTTGAGTCTTGTTGTCCCTCGCTGGCTTCTGGTGGATGAAGGAAAATTATGTGTGTAGAAATGTCTGAAACGCTGAGCCTGGTGTCTCTATGTTGGTGCTGTAGGCTGGGACGTATGTTGATGCTGACACAGAATTAATGGCTTTCGTCTTTAATGGGAATAATAATTGTGTGGTGTCCAGAATGGGGATCGTTGTCAAAAGAGATGATATAACGGAGTAGTTTGTTGTTCTACTCGTTGGGAGTGGTGAATGTTGGTCATTTATCTTGGCCGAGCCGCTGGTTGGCGTATAATGGGAACGTTAAATGAATTTTCTGAACCAGACATTTTGGAAATGTTAAGAGACTTTAGTTGTTTACACCAAAATGGAACGCCTGTGGTGAAATCCAGTTGAACTTAAGAGATGCTTTGACAGAAAAATCGAAATGCTCAAGAGATATTTGGTATCAAAACTGGCATTTTCCACTATAGGAATAGAAAAAAAATATACGATTATGTATGTTTGATTTTCAGCGGTCGAGATTGGCCGGTAGGGGCTCAGCTTTCCAGGCAATGAACTCAAATGTCAGATCATCACAATATCATCTGTGAAGAGAGTTTTAGTCATAACATCAGTTTGTCAATGCAGTATTGTGGTCCGCCATTCGCTAGAAAATTGTGTGTGTTTACTGCTCGGCTTAAATTACTCACCGGTATCATATCGTATTTCTTATAAATAAGCAAATACTCTTTTGAAAAAGCACACTCTATTGAAAGATTCTGTGGGAACAGTTGTAATGTTGCGATGTTGTGATGGTATCGTACAAAAAGCCGCATTTACATTATTTAGTTCAAAGTCCCAGTGGTGAAGAAAAAAAAAAAAATGAAATGACGCACTGGTGTCGCATGTTCAGTTCAAACCGTATTAGATTTCTGTCAAGCAGGACAAAACCTGACCTGTAAACTGTCTTGATAGTGTAATTTATTTAATTACCACAATGTTGTAACATTTCTTTCCCAGTGCATAGAACTAGTGGTCACAAGTAAGAAGTTACTAAAGTCAAGAAAACAGAAAAACAAGCAAATATAAAGTTGAAAAAAAAAAAGTGCTGTTCAAAATCAGGTTTTTCCATTTGGTTAAGTCTGGAGGATTTTTGGTTTTCATCAAATTTTATGTGGTTTCACTTTTTCCTTCATAATGTGTGTGGGTCAATGTCAGGTCTTGCGTTACATTCTGATTTTATCCTAATGTGTTACATAGTCAGTACCCCAAACCAAGCTGACCTCAGTTAACATTTCTTTGTGGGCGTGCAGAATGACCTATTTTGTGCCAATCATTTGTGGCTGTTTGTGATTCGTTGTCATCCAATCTGTCATTCTTCATGTGACCCAGTCCGCCTCAGAGTCCTCATCCAGCCACAGACTTGGGGCGCGTTAATGTGGCTGCGTGTTTCATGTTGCTTCATTGGTATTCTGCATGAGTTGCTTTAACTCAATACGAGTGTAGTATTCTGCTGAGCAAGTGTCCGGCCGAGGAGACATAATACAGATCATGTATTAAAATTATGCTTTGTTATTGTGGTCGGGCAAGTTCCGCGTACTCTAGGGGTCCAGGTCTGAATTATTCAGAAAGGCAACCAAAATAGGACAGTGGCATTTGGTATTAGCACCAACACTCATAAGCTTTGATTCCCAGACATTGAGCCAATTTATAACACGTATCTTCGTGTCTGTGGCCATACATTTCGTCCCACCGTTTCCACGTTAACTGTCACAGAAAGTTTGTATATTTATTGTCCACTTTTGACAGAAGCACAAGGATCCTCTATGTGGAGATGGCATGGCTAGAGCTTAATATTCCAAAGTTTCTGGCAATTGAGCCTGGATATACAGCACTGTCAGAAGGAACGGATGATTGAAAACCCAGAGATATAACACTGTATGGTCCGGTCCCTGTGGCCATATACCATTACTGTGGTGGGTAGATTTATATCCTTAGATTTATATCCTTAGATTTATATCCTGGTTAATGAAAGTAGAAAAGATACAGAACGCTCTAAGGGTAGTGGCAGAACTTAAAAATGGATCGAATGTCCTGTTTTGTCAATAATAATAATAATAATAATAGTTCGTCCATCAGGTATGATGGTGACCTTAACAACACCAGAGGAATAAAGAACAGAAATTGTTGAGAATTTCAACACATGGACAATAAAGAGAACTAAAGGACACAGAGGACAGAATGGAAAGACTGTTCTTTCATGACTTATGGCTTCTCATGTGACTGATAAGTCCTATTTTTGCCCTGCAGACCCTTCCGCATAAATGACAAGAGTGCTCCGTTGGTTCAGTACCACTGGGCCTTTTCTTGCGCCGTTCTCTTTTTTTGATAGCCTGCTGGACTCTGTCAGCTTCCCATGCTTTGCTGCCTCTGGTAAGGGCCGCCCTCCAATTTGCACGATCAAGCGAGAGCTTTTCCCACTCACTCACATCAATGGCAAAGGCCTTCAGTGATTGCTTGAGAGTGTCTTTGTAACGTCTCTTTGGGGCCCCAACATTCCTCGTTCCATTGGAATAATGATAATAATAATAATATACAGCAGTCCATCTCAGTAACATCCAGACTGTAAGCTGTGTGCACCATTCTTTTCATACCTGTATTGAATCATACACATATTTACAGATAGATTTATTTAATTGACGACATGAAAAAAAAAAATTCATGGATATTAGAAATGTCAAAAATGGCTCTTCAGCTGATGTTTGAAAGCCATAAATGAATGCATCAGTGCACACTCGAACACAGCATGTTTCAGAGTCCAGTACAGTTTATCTGAGGTCACCTGAATTCCCTATACAAAGTCCACTGTAAGATCAATCGATCGGTCACTGTGCTGTAATTTCATATACTTAGGGTGGGTTTTCCCCAGGACAATTTACTTTCCTTCACGTCTAGTTGGTTTTGAAAATTGCAATTTGTTTTTCTGTATGCGGGGACTAAAGAGTGGCTCGGGAAGTCACGTGGCCTCAAGCAGCTGGTTTGTTACGTCGCTGAAAATTGTGATGTTGACTCCACGGCACGGCCGGCGCCCCACCCCACCTCACCCACGATGGTCTACAGGCAAGGTGCTCGCCTCTCATGTCGGAGGTACCGGGTTCGACCCCTGGTCGGTGCAGACATGTTGGATTTTTTTTTAGGGGGAAAAAATTCCTGTCCCTGATCCTATTGTAGGTGGGATCGAGCACCTAGTCTTCTCGGATGAGGACGATAAACTCGGAAGGGTCGTGTGTCCTTTGCGCACGTTAAAGATACCTTGGCAGTTGAACCTCGAGAAGAGCAGGCCCATCAAGGTCTCTGCCCGGGCAAAATTGTAAAGAACTAATCGCTGCCATAGAAACAGACTGAAACAAGAAAAATATAAGGAAGAAATGTGAGGTGTAAATGACAAGAGCAGCGAAACCTCCTAAAGTGAAGACCCAAACACACACCACTCCATCCTACCCCGTGCACGTTTGCTGGCCATGAGAACTTGCCACCTAAAGTGAAGACCCAAACACACACCAGTCCATCCTACCCCGTGCACGTTTGCTGGCCATGAGAACTTGCCACCTAAAGTGAAGACCCAAACACACACCACTCCATCCTACCCCGTGCACGTTTGCTGGCCATGAGAACTTGCCACCTAAAGTGAAGACCCAAACACACACCACTCCATCCTACCCCGTGCACGTTTGCTGGCCATGAGAACTTGCCACCTAAAGTGAAGACCCAAACACACACCACTCCATCCTACCCCGTGCACGTTTGCTGGCCATGAGAACTTGCCACCTAAAGTGAAGACCCAAACACACACCACTCCATCCTACCCCGTGCACGTTTGCTGGCCATGAGAACTTGCCACCTAAAGTGAAGACCCAAACACACACCACTCCATCCTACCCCGTGCACGTTTGCTGGCCATGAGAACTTGCCACCTAAAGTGAAGACCCAAACACACACCACTCCATCCTACCCCGTGCACGTTTGCTGGCCATGAGAACTTGCCACCTAAAGTGAAGACCCAAACACACACCACTCCATCCTACCCCGTGCACGTTTGCTGGCCATGAGAACTTGCCACCTAAAGTGAAGACCCAAACACACACCACTCCATCCTACCCCGTGCACGTTTGCTGGCCATGAGAACTTGCCACCTAAAGTGAAGACCCAAACACACACCACTCCATCCTACCCCGTGCACGTTTGCTGGCCATGAGAACTTGCCACCTAAAGTGAAGACCCAAACACACACCACTCCATCCTACCCCGTGCACGTTTGCTGGCCATGAGAACTTGCCACCTAAAGTGAAGACCCAAACACACACCACTCCATCCTACCCCGTGCACGTTTGCTGGCCATGAGAACTTGCCACCTAAAGTGAAGACCCAAACACACACCACTCCATCCTACCCCGTGCACGTTTGCTGGCCATGAGAACTTGCCACCTAAAGTGAAGACCCAAACACACACCACTCCATCCTACCCCGTGCACGTTTGCTGGCCATGAGAACTTGCCACCTAAAGTGAAGACCCAAACACACACCACTCCATCCTACCCCGTGCACGTTTGCTGGCCATGAGAACTTGCCACCTAAAGTGAAGACCCAAACACACACCACTCCATCCTACCCCGTGCACGTTTGCTGGCCATGAGAACTTGCCACCTAAAGTGAAGACCCAAACACACACCACTCCATCCTACCCCGTGCACGTTTGCTGGCCATGAGAACTTGCCACCTAAAGTGAAGACCCAAACACACACCACTCCATCCTACCCCGTGCACGTTTGCTGGCCATGAGAACTTGCCACCTAAAGTGAAGACCCAAACACACACCACTCCATCCTACCCCGTGCACGTTTGCTGGCCATGAGAACTTGCCACCTAAAGTGAAGACCCAAACACACACCACTCCATCCTACCCCGTGCACGTTTGCTGGCCATGAGAACTTGCCACCTAAAGTGAAGACCCAAACACACACCACTCCATCCTACCCCGTGCACGTTTGCTGGCCATGAGAACTTGCCACCTAAAGTGAAGACCCAAACACACACCACTCCATCCTACCCCGTGCACGTTTGCTGGCCATGAGAACTTGCCACCTAAAGTGAAGACCCAAACACACACCACTCCATCCTACCCCGTGCACGTTTGCTGGCCATGAGAACTTGCCACCTAAAGTGAAGACCCAAACACACACCACTCCATCCTACCCCGTGCACGTTTGCTGGCCATGAGAACTTGCCACCTAAAGTGAAGACCCAAACACACACCACTCCATCCTACCCCGTGCACGTTTGCTGGCCATGAGAACTTGCCACCTAAAGTGAAGACCCAAACACACACCACTCCATCCTACCCCGTGCACGTTTGCTGGCCATGAGAACTTGCCACCTAAAGTGAAGACCCAAACACACACCACTCCATCCTACCCCGTGCACGTTTGCTGGCCATGAGAACTTGCCACCTAAAGTGAAGACCCAAACACACACCACTCCATCCTACCCCGTGCACGTTTGCTGGCCATGAGAACTTGCCACCTAAAGTGAAGACCCAAACACACACCACTCCATCCTACCCCGTGCACGTTTGCTGGCCATGAGAACTTGCCACCTAAAGTGAAGACCCAAACACACACCACTCCATCCTACCCCGTGCACGTTTGCTGGCCATGAGAACTTGCCACCTAAAGTGAAGACCCAAACACACACCACTCCATCCTACCCCGTGCACGTTTGCTGGCCATGAGAACTTGCCACCTAAAGTGAAGACCCAAACACACACCACTCCATCCTACCCCGTGCACGTTTGCTGGCCATGAGAACTTGCCACCTAAAGTGAAGACCCAAACACACACCACTCCATCCTACCCCGTGCACGTTTGCTGGCCATGAGAACTTGCCACCTAAAGTGAAGACCCAAACACACACCACTCCATCCTACCCCGTGCACGTTTGCTGGCCATGAGAACTTGCCACCTAAAGTGAAGACCCAAACACACACCACTCCATCCTACCCCGTGCACGTTTGCTGGCCATGAGAACTTGCCACCTAAAGTGAAGACCCAAACACACACCACTCCATCCTACCCCGTGCACGTTTGCTGGCCATGAGAACTTGCCACCTAAAGTGAAGACCCAAACACACACCACTCCATCCTACCCCGTGCACGTTTGCTGGCCATGAGAACTTGCCACCTAAAGTGAAGACCCAAACACACACCACTCCATCCTACCCCGTGCACGTTTGCTGGCCATGAGAACTTGCCACCTAAAGTGAAGACCCAAACACACACCACTCCATCCTACCCCGTGCACGTTTGCTGGCCATGAGAACTTGCCACCTAAAGTGAAGACCCAAACACACACCACTCCATCCTACCCCGTGCACGTTTGCTGGCCATGAGAACTTGCCACCTAAAGTGAAGACCCAAACACACACCACTCCATCCTACCCCGTGCACGTTTGCTGGCCATGAGAACTTGCCACCTAAAGTGAAGACCCAAACACACACCACTCCATCCTACCCCGTGCACGTTTGCTGGCCATGAGAACTTGCCACCTAAAGTGAAGACCCAAACACACACCACTCCATCCTACCCCGTGCACGTTTGCTGGCCATGAGAACTTGCCACCTAAAGTGAAGACCCAAACACACACCACTCCATCCTACCCCGTGCACGTTTGCTGGCCATGAGAACTTGCCACCTAAAGTGAAGACCCAAACACACACCACTCCATCCTACCCCGTGCACGTTTGCTGGCCATGAGAACTTGCCA
Organism: Onchidella celtica; assembly: GCA_963931925.1. NCBI lineage: Eukaryota > Metazoa > Mollusca > Gastropoda > Systellommatophora > Onchidiidae > Onchidella > Onchidella celtica. Next base: position 59,024,683 of record OZ007572.1, on the reverse strand, counting down.
CCTAAAGTGAAGACCCAAACACACACCACTCCATCCTACCCCGTGCACGTTTGCTGGCCATGAGAACTTGCCACCTAAAGTGAAGACCCAAACACACACCACTCCATCCTACCCCGTGCACGTTTGCTGGCCATGAGAACTTGCCACCTAAAGTGAAGACCCAAACACACACCACTCCATCCTACCCCGTGCACGTTTGCTGGCCATGAGAACTTGCCACCTAAAGTGAAGACCCAAACACACACCACTCCATCCTACCCCGTGCACGTTTGCTGGCCATGAGAACTTGCCACCTAAAGTGAAGACCCAAACACACACCACTCCATCCTACCCCGTGCACGTTTGCTGGCCATGAGAACTTGCCACCTAAAGTGAAGACCCAAACACACACCACTCCATCCTACCCCGTGCACGTTTGCTGGCCATGAGAACTTGCCACCTAAAGTGAAGACCCAAACACACACCACTCCATCCTACCCCGTGCACGTTTGCTGGCCATGAGAACTTGCCACCTAAAGTGAAGACCCAAACACACACCACTCCATCCTACCCCGTGCACGTTTGCTGGCCATGAGAACTTGCCACCTAAAGTGAAGACCCAAACACACACCACTCCATCCTACCCCGTGCACGTTTGCTGGCCATGAGAACTTGCCACCTAAAGTGAAGACCCAAACACACACCACTCCATCCTACCCCGTGCACGTTTGCTGGCCATGAGAACTTGCCACCTAAAGTGAAGACCCAAACACACACCACTCCATCCTACCCCGTGCACGTTTGCTGGCCATGAGAACTTGCCACCTAAAGTGAAGACCCAAACACACACCACTCCATCCTACCCCGTGCACGTTTGCTGGCCATGAGAACTTGCCACCTAAAGTGAAGACCCAAACACACACCACTCCATCCTACCCCGTGCACGTTTGCTGGCCATGAGAACTTGCCACCTAAAGTGAAGACCCAAACACACACCACTCCATCCTACCCCGTGCACGTTTGCTGGCCATGAGAACTTGCCACCTAAAGTGAAGACCCAAACACACACCACTCCATCCTACCCCGTGCACGTTTGCTGGCCATGAGAACTTGCCACCTAAAGTGAAGACCCAAACACACACCACTCCATCCTACCCCGTGCACGTTTGCTGGCCATGAGAACTTGCCACCTAAAGTGAAGACCCAAACACACACCACTCCATCCTACCCCGTGCACGTTTGCTGGCCATGAGAACTTGTCACTTAAAGTGAAGACCCAAACACACACCACTCCATCCTACCCCGTGCACGTTTGCTGGCCATGAGAACTTGCCACCTAAAGTGAAGACCCAAACACACACCACTCCATCCTACCCCGTGCACGTTTGCTGGGCATGAGAACTTGCCACATAAAGTGAAGACCGAAACACACACCACTCCATCCTACCCCGTGCACGTTTGCTGGCCATGAGAACTTGCCACCTAAAGTGAAGACCCAAACACACACCACTCCATCCTACCCCGTGCACGTTTGCTGGCTATGAGAACTTGCCACCTAAAGTGAAGACCCAAACACACACCACTCCATCCTACCCCGTGCACGTTTGCTGGCCATGAGAACTTGCCAAGGCTTTTTTTTTCGGGGGGGGGGGTCGGGGGAGCACGGCGGTCTAGTATACCTACTTGCAAAGCGTATGTGTAATCCAAACAGATGAAATGAAGCGGGACTCCTGGAAGAATGAAATATTACGGCCTTGAAACTCCCCACGAAAGTCTAAATAAAATTCAAAATTGCATAGTAGCACAAGTTCTGGTGACGTCATGTGAAACAAAGCAATTGACACCCCATTGGTTACGTCTAAGAGAAGTCTTCGTAATGGGGCTCGACAGGTAATGTGGCCACTAGAAATTTGGTTGGTTTATCTGCAAGAAATTGCCCCCAATGAAGTATTTATGGTTTAATTTCCAGGGTGGCTACTTGGAGCTAATTAGCCCAGAGACTGATTCATTGGGCAACCGTACACAGAAACTGCCATGTATTATGTATGGAGAAATAAATGAGGTAACACTGCGTAGTTGTAACGGGTAATTGATACCCGGCCAATGCTAGTAGTGGAAACAATGTGAATAATGAAAGATGAGAAAGGAAAGAAGGAGGTAGGTGTAGACAGACAGGGAAATTATATTTAGTAGCTTTGGGGAAAAAAATCAGGTCAGATCGTATCTTTCTTGCGTTTGTTGCTGCAGAGATCGCCCTGCCCTCAAAATCTGTGGTAGTAGTCTGTACGTTCTTTTCACTCCCGCTTCTCGTGTCTGAGCACTAACTAGGTGCAAACACTTCCAATCGCCTCACATTATTTCTCTGAATGCTGTTCAAGCGCAGCAGTGTTTCTTTTGGATCTACCAAACAAACGGGACTTGAAGCGTATTGCTGACGACGTGCTTACGGGCTATTTCAGTGCACAGAAAGTTTCAACAACCTTATTACATGACTATCTTATTATGAGGAAAAGTTTTCTGTCACTGAAAATTAAAATGGTAAAGATAAAAATACGTTTTAATGCAAAAGATGACAAACATGTCGTTACTGTTATGTTAAAACTGGGAAAGCTCAAAACTTTTCGAAAAACTTTTTTCTTCGCCAGATCTAAAGATCTTTAGACCACGAACATGCGCTGTGTCGGAAAAGCCTTTAAGATAGGTTGTTTTCTATTTAGAATGCAGAATTAAAACCTCGAAAGACGTAAGCCTACTGAAAAGGATGCGTAAAAACCTCATAAGTTCAATAAAGGACCATACGAGGTATGAACTGAAGGTCTTACGCAGAGACCAGGGCACTTACGAGGGAAGTTTCCTGTCTCTCTCCAGGTTTAGAGATCGTGGGGCTGCCCCTAACACAGGAGATCCAAATTCCTTCTCCTATTGTGCAAAATGTAGATATCTTCCTTCACGGACCCGTTCTAAAGGTTATTATTTTAAAAAAAGAAGAAGAAAAAGATTCGATTTGAATCTGAATGCGATGCACTGGTGATTTTTTTGTTTGTTTGGTTTTTTTGTTTTGTTATTGCTGTATAGTTAAATTTTATCATCATTGACATCTTCCAGTGTTGTCTGGGGTGGAAATGTGAAATGATTGAGCCGAAGGGTTCATTTGGCAGCTCTGTGAGATAAGCGAAATGAGATACCGGTGGAAGTGATGAATGATTCTGGACATGTGGCGTGAACACAGAGAGGGTTCGGACAAGTGGTGGGGTTGGGGGAGGAAGGGGGGGGGCAAATGACTAGCATAAATAAAAACTATAGGATATGCTTAGATAGGGTTTACAACCTTGTCCAGGCAGCCAAAGACAGAACACAATGGCGTGACATTGTTAGACAAGGTTCAAGGACTTTTGAAAGAGCGCGCCCAGGCTGCTAGAGAATGTCGCCAGCGAGATGAAACCAATCCCGCGACAACAGCAGACATCCAATGCCCTGTCTGCTTTGCAAATCCCAACTTGGTCTGCGGTCTCATTTCTCCTCGAATACGAAGGGCCAACATGATGATCAGAGTATACATGTAATTAGAGTGAACGATTGACGAACTCATCTGTACAAGAAGTATAATTTTTGTGGATTTTGATCAAATAACCAACACAGACTCTAATTGCTGTCCCCACAGAAACATGTCCAAACATGAAAAAAGGCCACAAGATCTAAGAGGTGAATTAAGAGCAATGCGCGTTGTGGGAAGTAAGAGCTTACAAACGGCCCTAAATAGTGTCAATCAACCCCAAAAATATGAGTAAACCACAGTAAATAGATACCCACCCTGTCTTTGGTGAAGACGGTCCCTTGCACTGTTCAATTCTTGCTACGCCGTGACCTGGTTTTGCGATTTGGCGAAAGTAAGATCTTTCTATAAAAAGCCTAATAATTCTCTGTTCTCAGTCTCCACGTGCTTCAGTCGTGTTTTTGTCTGGACGTAACAAAGTACCCTGCCTGCACACCTTCACGTGCAGGGATTCAGGTCTAAACGCAGGAAATGTTATTTTGACAGTTTTGTGACGTAGATCATTTGCAGGGGCCCTGACCCGTGTCAGATACAGCTGGATGTGTGAGTTCAGCGTGTGAATAAGGGAAGTTGATGTATATAGCTCTAGTATCCATTCATCCATTCCTCTATTTATGGTGTCTGTCTGTCTGTCGGCATTTCCAACAGATCGTACGTCAGTCTGTCTTTCTAAATGTGTGTGACAGGAAGGAGGGGGGGGGGGGTGAGAGTATTTTCTCAGCTCTGTCGTGTTGACGTCCCACCCACCCATCTTCCATCCCCACCTTTGGCACCAGACCGTAAAGTGCTGATATCCGACCATTAATTGGCTTGTATTATTTTTTAATAAGTGGAACTTTAAGCGCTATATGGGCATGAAAACATGTGTACTGCAAGGCCTCTCACCATATTTCTCCTCTTGGCCTTTCTGGCAAATAAAATACAAATGTCTTAAGCCGTCTTTTCATGTGCGGAGACGGAAACGGCAACGGAAACACACACACACACACAAAAAACCCATTTAAGTAGTGAAATAAAAAGAATATTTCCATGTAGACGTAAACGCCGTTTCCGTACATATGGAAACACTTTCTTTTTTACTGCTTGATGGATTTTTGTCGTTTTCTGTTTCCGTTTCCGTGCACATGAAAATACAGCTTGAGCTGACAATGAGAGCCGGTTTAGACAGTAACTGTTGCCACATTCTTGGATGAGATAATCTACCCGGTATTTATGTTTACAAAGCGGTGCGTTGAGCACAAGCACCCAGACAGGTGTTCGTAAATCTACCTGGTAAACACAGCGGTTAAATGTTTTGACTTGCCAACACTCACCTCCCGATAGATTTCTACTGTGTTGGGGAAAAAACCAAGTAAACGCCAGTCTAGGTAAAATTCACCTTTAAACATCATTTTGGCTTAAAATCTCTATTTTAGGAGGCTCACAGCCATTGGCGAGGGGTTGTTATTTTGCTTGTCTTTGTTTCTGTGTGTTTTTGTGGTAGGGATGAGTTTTTTTTTTTAGAATTTTGCCCGACCAGCGGCCTTGTTGGACCTGCTCTTTTCGACTTTCAACTGTCAAGCTATCATTAACGTCCGCAGCGTGCACACGGGCCCTCCGAGTTTTTGGTCCTTATCCGAGAAGACTAGGTGCTCGACCCTACCTATGTTAGGATCAGGGACAGGAATTTTTTTCCCCCATAAAAATTCCGACATGCCTGCACCGACCGGGGATCAAACCCGTTACCTTCAGCATGAGAGGCGAGCACCTTGTCTCTAGACCAAAGTATCCCCTCAAACACTCCTTTTGTAGAATGAAAATTGTGTTATCTTTCTAACTGGTCTGCAAGTGTATATGTCTACTAGTTTGCTTTGATCATCACAAAATAGATATAATTATAATTTAACAAAGAATCAAACGGGACTAAATGGGACAGGGTTTGCGTCTATGTTTGTGTAAGATTGTGTTTTCTGCGTATACAGTGTTTCTCTCTGACATGGCAGATCACCACGACTGGTTTGCCAACGTCTCCGGCATTTGGCGCGAAGATTGTGTGACTTAATGCTGGCAACCGACTGTCGCCGGCATAGCCAGGTCGTGACTTTGATGTCGGTGTTAGGTGAAACTCAGACACGGTATCGCTGCATCCCTGTTCCCGGTCTAACTTTTGTGTGCTATCTCTGGTCTGTTTAGTGATTTTTTTTTCTGCCTCTGAAAATAAATAAACAAAAGCAGCGGGAGACAACGGCAACAACCCAGCAGCAACGACATCTGCAGAAAAAAAAGAATGAAATGGAACGAATTTGAAGTAGAACAGATGGGAGGCGAGAGGAGGAAGAGAGTGAATATAAATTCTGAGAAGGCTGGATCAATACGCTTGGCTGTGATATTTTTTGTTTAATCTAGCAGACCCACCAAGGGAAATATCTATCTATCTATCTATCTGTCTGTCTATCTATCTATCTATCTATCTATCTATCTATCTATCTATCTATCTATCTATCTATCTATCTATCTATCTATCTATCTATCTATCTATCTATCTATCTATCTATCTATCTTTCTATCTATCTATCTATCTATCTACCTATCTTTCTATCTGTTTGCCTATATATCTATCTATCTACCTGTCTATCTATCTACCTATCTATCTATCTATCTGTCTGTTTGCCTATCTATCTATCTTTCTATCTGTCTGTCTATCTATCTATCTATCTATTTGTCTGTCTGACTGTCTGTCTGTCTGTCTATCTCTCTATCTATCTATCTATCTATCTATCTATCTATCTATCTATCTATCTATCTATCTAATCTGGGGACAAGGTGGTCTAGAGGCAAGGTGCTCGCCTCTCATGCCAAGGGTCCCGGGTTCTAAACCCGGCCGGTGCAGGCATGTTGGAAGTTTGGGATTTTTCTCATATTTTCATGTCCCTGATCCTATTGAGGGGTAGGATCGAGTACCTAGTCTTCTCGGATAAGGACGAAAAAATTCGGAGGGCCCGTGTGCACGTTGCGCACGTTAAAGATACCTTGGCAGTTGGAAATCGTAAAGAGCAGGCCGAACAGGCCGCTGCCCGGGCAAAATTAAATAAAAATTCATCCCTACCACCCACTCCCCCTCATCCCCCCACCACCAAAAAAAAAAAAAAAACGCCGACCGGCGCTGCACTGTGGCGACGACGTGCCTGCTCCAGTTGTAACTGGGGTGCAATGGCACAAAGGCAAAATTTCCCAAATGGGATTAAAGAGTTATACAAATACAAATACATCTAATCTATCTATCTATCTATCTATCTATCTATCTATCTATCTATCTATCTATCTATCTATCTATCTATCTATCTATCTATCTATCTATCTATCTATCTATCTATCTGTGTCTGTCTGTCTGTGTGTCTGTCTGTCCGGAAGACGAGCACTTTACAGTCTGTAAGGAAAGATAGAGGCACTCTACAGTTTGTATGGATAGATAGAGCACTTTACTGTCTGTATAGACAAATAGAGCACTGTACAATATGTATGGAAAGATAGAGCACTTTACAATTAATTTTTTTTTGTGTGGACAGATAGAGCACTGTACTCAATCTGTATGGAAAGATAGAACACTTTACAATCTGTATGGAAAGATAGAACACTTTACAATCCGTATGGAAAGATAGAACACTTTACAGTCCGTACGGAAAGATAGAACACTTTGCAATCTGTACGGAAAGATAGAACACTTTACAATCCGTACGAAAAGATAGAACACTTTACAATCTGTACGGAAAGATAGAACACTTTAGAATCTGTACGGAAAGATAGAACACTTTACAATCTGTACGGAAAGATAGAACACTTTACAATCTGTACGGAAAGATAGAACACTTTACAATCCGTATGAAAAGATAGAACACTTTACAATCTGTACGGAAAGATAGAACACTTTACAATCTGTACGGAAAGATAGAAGACTTTACAATCTGTATGGAAAGATAGAACACTTTACAATCTGTACGGAAAGATAGAACACTTTACAATCCGTATGAAAAGATAGAAGACTTTACAATCTGTATGAAAAGATAGAACACTTTACAATCTGTATGAAAAGATAGAGCACTTTACAGTCTGTAAAGACAAGTAGAGCACTATACAATCTGTATTGAACGATAGAATACTTTACATCCTGTATGGGAAGATAGAACACTTTACAAGCTGTAGTGAAATGACCATGTTGAAAACGTGGATGTGACTTAGCTCTGCCAATACCGTCACTTTCCTGAACACGACAACAGGTCCACGTGTCCTTCATTCTCTTCCCTTCCTCCGCTATCCATCAAACACATCAGTGATAAAACAACAACAACAAAAATATTTCAGGAAATTAAATAACATAAACATATATATTAAAGATTCGATCAGGCAAGCTAGTTACTGAATATCGTCGTTCGTGTAGGTTATTGGCATCAGCGTTTCTGTGGCTAGGATTAGATCTAGTGATGTATCTGAGAAACCATTCATTTGCACCTTACGTTGAGAAAAAAAACAGACAACAAGAACCCGCGGCTTAAAATAAGGTGCCTGGACGAGGTGGTAATCTGAGACACCTGTTTGTTGTCGTGGGGAGATTTCATTGTTGTTTTGTTTTTTTCTGGAGAGGGTATTGCGATCAAAGGTTTAATGAACAAATGAAATAAATCTTGCCATAACATGTTTATAGGTCAGGACAGCCAAGGTGGGGTAGAATATTTCATTGTGGTCAAGTGCAATAGGGTAAATGATGGCTTACTTGTTTGTTGTTGTTGTTTTTTTTAAGGTCGACCTGGAGAAATGAAGGGAAAATTAACATTAAAAAAGTGTTGCATTTACAATATGCGGTCACATTTTACCTCTGTTGTACAATGTCTCCATTGGTGAAGGCCACCAGGAAATAAAACAGTATTTATTTGCCAAACTGGCTTATCGCTAGAAATTTTAATAGTATTTTCTGCATGCCACGAACTTGAAATATTATCCTGAAAAGGATGTAGCAAGAATCTATATTGTATTTTTTTTCTTCGTCGAAAAAGTGTACCTTTATCCTGGCTGTATGATCAGCCGACCTGTCATAATTAATGTACAGTAATGACTAATCGGCGTGCAGCACGTCTGAGTGACGTACTTCCTAGGGCGTACGGCGTAGTTTCATTGTATGAGGAAACCACGTGTAGCGAGCATGATCATTATCTCTAAATTAGGGTATTGGGGATGCGCCAGTTTCTCATAGAGTCGACGAAAATTTCCACAAAATGGTCAATTTTATTTTCTCTGTCAAAGTCGTAAGGAAAAAGAAAAATTGCAGTGGGCGAAACTGAAATTTGGTTACGTGAATGAAAGTACTACACAAAGGCAAAAAACAACCAGAAAAGTCAAACCTGGAAAAACAACAGCAACAACTACCACTACTACCGCAGTAACACCAACTACAACAAGGGCAAGAAAACAAGAGAGTGACGTACTAGTATTGATTTTGGCCCTACAGTTTTATGGTATTTTCTGCCGTCCAACAACATGATACTACATTAACCAAAGCCAGGCTAGTTGCTAATCGAGTAAACAACTGACAGAGTCGGCATTGGACATCACAACACTTTTGCAAGGGAAATTCAATAGGAACACCCAGTGGGCTGGAGACTTCAATAGCCACTGACACTCAAATGTATCAAACAGCTCTGTGGTGGACACAGGATCTATTTCTGCTCCGGGCACATCAAGAGTTTTGATCGCGCTTGTTTAATGTATAAATGATGACCCGAGATAACCCGTGGTATTAATATGTCAAAACCTATTAGTCTAATGTTTATTCCCGAAAGTAGAAAATTGGTATGTGATTGCTGCAACTTGGTGATAACCTAGTTAGTTGTACCGGATGCTGTAGTTCTTTTTGGGGGGGGGGGGGAGGGGGGGGGTCGGAGCTTTTGTTATCTTATTATTATTGTTGTTGTTGTTTTTGTTATTATTCTGGCATGCATTCGGTATGCATTGCGAGCAAAAACATATAATGTTGATTTCATTCAAAAAGGTTTGAGCCGAGGTTTTAGCATGTAGATTCGCTGTGCCCTCAAATCGAAATTTAAAAAAAAAAAAAAAATCATTGCAAAAACATTTTCTGCTTCCAAGCGGACGTATCATTTTCTTTTCGATTCTGTGGCCCTTTTTTTTTTCAAACTGTTCAATTTTTTTCCTGCTGTTTTTTTGTGACGTAGGAAAAACAGAGGAATTCATGCGGGCTGTAAAATTAGGCCATGTAATTTGCATTCTAGCGCAGCTGGCGCCTCGATACAATGTCTAAATAATCCACACATTCTTGACAAGTTCAGCTGGAATTGTAGATGTGAATGCCGGATTTTGCTCAGGTCCACGAATTCATTACATGTTGCCAGTTAAGTTTTTCAAGAGAATCATTTGCCCCAGACACTCATCTGCACTGTTTGACGTTCCTAGATGCTGGACATTGACACTGTCAAGATAATCAGATTAAAATGGACGTGACCATTAAACCATTTCGCTCACTATAATCCTGCAGGTGGGGGGGGGGGGGGTAGTTGGTGGACACTTTTGACAGGATCTCCTTCTGTCCAAATCATTCCATTAAATCTGTCTATTTCTGTTGTCTTACTTTTTTTCCTGGCACGGAATGACCATTATCCCAACGACTCGTGTTCTCTCAAACTCAAAATGCTACTGTAAATGTACTCCATGACCGAAATATTGATTGAAATACCCTTTCTAGCCTGCCTGTGAAAGAAGTGAAAGTTGTTTGCCAGTGAAATACTTTGTCATAAATGACCCGGGACGTTTCTAATGACAGGAAATTCTGGAGACGATTGGAAATGGGAGACGTGGAAGTGAAGGAAAAACTAAAACTACAAGAAAAAAACAACAGAAAGAAGTAGACACAATGTCAAAATGTCATCCACTGGCCTTCAAAAGAAGAACCCGATGGAAAGCAGTAACCTTGTGACATATTCAGATCTGCAGCTTAAATGACAAGAGCATGTCTGTTTCCGGCTGTATGATCAACGGAAGAACATAAAAATTGGTATTTTACAGGCAGAAAAAATTCGAAATAATGAATGCAAGGCAGTTTTATTCGCTGATATGGAAATTGAATTTGTGAAGCAAGTGCGCCTTTCTGTCAGTCATCGATCGGGTGCGCCGGTGTGTTTCAAGCGGAGCTTCCTTGTGTGCCTGTAGAAATAACTTTTTGTATGTGAACTGGACGTCCAACTGGAGGGACAAGTAGCAATAGATGAAGTTCAATCATCACTAACAGACATTGCTTGAAAGCTTTAAGTACAATTCATACTGGAACTTTGAAGACAATTGCAGGGAGAGCAGCGGGTAGAGAATCATTGTGGAAGGCGGGGGGGGGGGGGGGAGGAGAAGGGATTTGTTTGCAAACTTAACTGCTTCATTCAGAAAGGAGGCCAAAGATTTTAAACTGAGGGCTCCTTACTGAGTTTTGTTTTGACAAACATCTATACCATGAATTTTTTTTTGTTTTTTTGTTTGTTACACTGGCTCTGAGATGACAGTGTTATCTTGTGGTGGAGTAGGTGTGTCTGAAAGCCCAAATCCCTCGCGCAGGATTCGAGGACAATGGCACCGCTTTGGGCAATGTGAAGACAGGGCTGATGTTTGGACCGTATTGGTTTGGGTATGCGGGAAGCTGTACCCGAATGGAAAACCAGACAGATGGAGTCTCGTGAGACCACAATGCCAAGACAGATCAGCACAACAGGGACAGCTGTTTCTGTGGATGTCAACCTGACCTGCAGCCAAATATTCCACAATTTCCGACAGCACTTTAAACAATGATAAAATACATTCCCACATGTTCAACAAAAACGCAGGGAGACTTTCAATATTCATAGCTAGAACATCCATTTCTATGCCAGATGCACTCTCGGATCTCACAAGGTTAATGGATTTCAGACAAAAAGGTCTTTAGAGTCTCACAAAACTTTAATGGCTGAAACATGCGTGTTAATAACTTACAATTAATTATACATGGCAATTACATAATGATTTCATACAGGCGCATACATGTACAAGTTCACAACAGTCATGAGTATGGAATTATTCAATAGGTCTTTCTGAATAGCGTTCAAGTCCATGGTTGACATTGCAGCTGAAATGGAATTACAAGAAATAAAAGGAAACAATGAACTCTTCACAGAGCTGTCATCTACAAAAGCATTGTATAGAATTATACACAACTGTCGGCACTCGACAACGTTTGCACCTCCTGCAATACAGACATGACATAGGGTTGAGCTTTTAGAGTGTTAACTAGTGAGTTAGTAGTGCTGTCAATAATTACAGGATGTGACATGTCAGACATGAATGGAATTAGAGGGCGCTTAACGAGAGTCACTCATGGCTTTCAGGTATCAATCAGTATCGGCAAACTACAGGTATCAATCTGATCACCACGCCACGACCAGGGGCCATCCATAAAGTATGGACTCGCGAACTTTTGCAGCAATTTTTTGTCCTCTCCCGCCAAGTAAGCATTTCGTAGGTTTGGCCTCAAACGGCTCAGTCCCCCACTTTCTGTACACGTTTACGACCATTACAATGTTTAATGTCCGTGATAAGACATTGATATTGGAAAACTGTAAATGGCATTTGGCATGGACTATTTGGTTATTTCATTTGAATTGCTACATGGCTTTCTTGTAATCCAACAGTTTAATTTGCTAGAAAAACATCAAACTTTTCCGTTCATTAACAAAATTGGGAATTTTACTCATGAAGCTCAGAACAATCCCCCATTCCCGTCTCCCCAAGTGTGATTTTTTTTTTTCTCACTTTGGGGGAAATTCAGATTTCTCTTACACATTCTCTCTCCCCCCCCCCCCCCTTTTTTTTTTCGAGTACACACTTTCTGCATGGCCACTGTTGCAAGTTTTTTTTACAGATGGACATTATTAATTATGGTCTTAGTGAAGTCACGGTCGCTGGGCCATTCGGAGATCATGGTAGTACTCGCCAGAAAATGTGGTATCACTCCAAAGCTTGGTCAACAGTACGTACGTGTGTGTCTAATGTTGTGAGAGTTAGTTAGCCCACTGGATCAAGTTATAACTAAATCCAGAAACTTATGAAAATGCTGCACCTTTAACTGCCAGGCAAGTGCAACTTTTGAAAACAGGTTCATTCATCTTTAAACCCAGTGAAATTGTAGTGTAGTTAGTATTCTTGAAACCTCAAAATATATTTTCAGAGTTGATTTCAATGAATGAAAATCATATTATGTCCGTGATGTGTCAAATTATTACATGGTTAAACAGCTCATCATTTCATCACATTTTTTTTTATTCACATGAATGCAAGAATTCAAAGTTATATAAAATACAGTGACCCGGCATTTTGCAGTCATAATGTTGTGTTCCTACGTCATGTGCAGGCTCATTTATTAAGTGTAAGTAATCTGGATGTTGTAGTTTCCTCCCGGTTGAGCTTAAATCAGGCCTTACAAACATTTAGATAGGAAAAATATTTTGTAATTATCCCCTTGTCCGACACAGTTTCATTGGACTGAAGTTCACTCAAAGCTTGCAGGAATGTTATCTGCCGTCTACCATCTACTATCTAAAACAAAAATGGATAACACATTTGATCTAAGTATCACTTGCTTTCCAACCACTTCTGTGACCGACGTGTGAATAAAATAATTGAATCGTCGAAGTTAAAAACAGATACGCGGACACTGCCGACTTTTTCCTGCTAATTAAACCTAGGTATATGGGTTGTGTCCAGTGGCGTGCAGAGATTTGGTGAAACTCGGGGTCAGCGCCCCTCTTGTATACCCTAAGACTCAAGTATAGGGCCTAGTACTCAGAAATGTAAGAAACAAGGGCATTTTCAAATATGTAAAAAACCGATGAAATAAACATTTTATTCAAATTAAATATGAATCTGTGTGATGTTAAGCGAACTGTACAGCGCGCATAGAGTTACCGCTACTTCACTTTATCTTAATCAGTGCCATCTTAATCAGCATTACGCACGGTATTTACATGTAACATGTTCTCTACTCTGATCTCGCTTATTAAAACATTAACACAGCTTGTGGGACTGTAGGATAGCTTGTACAACGAAGTTAGCAGCGATAATCTCAAATTAAAAAGAAGAAAAATAATTTTAATTTCATTCTTTGATAGGATGCCCCCCCCCCCCCCCCCGAAACGGATGCCCGATACGGTCGCCCTCTTTTCGCCTCCCTTTCTGCACGCCACTGGTCGTATAGAATGCTTGAGACACCCCCGATACCCTACGGTATTGATTCTAGCCCAGTCTACCAGTGTTATCAGCTAACGTACGGCCTCTTGATTAGTCACAAGGTAACAATTGTATGGGCACAAATACGGTAACTTTTACAGAAAGGGTCACCGCGGACGGAAGTATACCATCACAAAGAAGTCATGCCATGCAACGCTGTCTTATTTAAGAAGTCTCGAAACAAATAGATGTATATAGAATATCATTTGTCTGAGAGCAGTAGCGCGGTGAATCAATTCTGTATAGCGTCGATTTTGACTCAGAGACAGGCTTATTTCAGCGTGGGAGATCTATTTTAAAGCTGTAGCCCACATTGCACACAAAAGCCAAGATGAAACAGACGTGGCTGAGTTGACTAGTGGGCTTTGGCCTTTATTTCATCCCTTCATGACGTGAATGGGACTATTGTTTATTCTAAAGATCTTTCCCATACATCTGATCATTACATGACATAATTATCCTGTTCAGATGATATACCAACTTCCAGAATGGTCAACGTTTTAACCAGTATCACAACGCTGAAGGAAACAACACATTCACAATACCCTGTAGACTTGACACTGGTCTTATTGACAGTTGTCATCAGCTGACCCAGAATGATACAGATATTAACTGTTTATGTACAGAGAATCATGAAGAGGCACAGCCCTTGAAAGGTTCATGTTGTAACTTCAACAACAAAAGAAATATCACAGCTTTCAGACATGTAGTGGGTCCATCGGTATCTTGTGATCAAGTCCAGGCGCTCATCAAAAGTTTCATTGAGATCACACTTCAGTGTCATTCCGGTGTCATTTCAGTGTCAGTTTAGTGTCACTCCAGTGTCACCACAATGTCACTTCAGTGTCATATCATTGTCACTTCCACGCATCAGTTATCTTACATGTATTTCAACCAGGCAATGATTATCAAGGGTAGGACATTTCATATGTAAATACATACAGATTATCACACCACATATCATGTGGCAAAGATGGATAACTTGAACGTAATCGCACACAGCACTGCGTGTTGTTGATGTCGGTGAAGAATTGGTAATCGACGTCATAATTTACACGCCGTGTGAATTCTTCGAGGGCGATCATTTGCCCCGGTTGTCACTGTCACCAGACAGCTAACATTACGTACATTGTACACAATTTGTCACCAGTTTCACATTTCCACAACGTCATGTCGTCATCAGTGTAACGTCACAGTCAAATTCTAATCACTCTTCAGTTTGTGCGGTCACGACCTTTGATATGGGAGACACAAGAAAATACCGAGACATCCAAGCTCTCAGCCAGAATACAAACTCAATATTACCATCACATAATGAAATAACAAGATCAGTGTTATGGACACAGGTAGATTATATTACAGAGTAACATACAGCCACACCAAATAATCAGTCAACAGTCAGATAATAGTCCAGAAAACAGTAATATCATGACTCGTCATTAACTACAGAGCCTTTGCCAAAAGATGAGAACAATGAAAAGGAGAAGATGGTGATGAAGACACATGTCATCATTGTTATGTACAAGAAAAATTGTCGCTCAGAACAGTAACATATCCCAAACACAATTCAACTGTTTACTCTGACACTCAACAAATATATACACAAGGTGGGGGGTGGGGTAAATGGCGACTAATTCTTGTTTGTTCCAATTCCACTTTTTGCACAACTGAGAAATTCGACGTTAGAAGTTTGTGGTTTTAGTATTATCATAAAAAGTTAGAATAAATCGGACCTGTGAAACAGCTTAATGTCTGCCACAACGCATTTCAAACAAGTGTTAAAGTGTGCATTTGTGATACTTCTTCTACATACTTTAAAGATCTCTACATGTTCAGAAAATGGAGATAGGACAAACAAGAATTTATTTTCGCAACGTGGAGAAATCTTGAGTTGAATTTAAGGACATTTTTTTGTCATCGCCGTTTTACCGACTCAGTGTTCTGCCTTGTCGCTAACAATCTACAAAGAAAGCTATCTTTGCTCAGGAAAAGGAATTCATATGATCCCAAGTTTGTGCTTAGAAAATGACGAAATACAGTGGAATTTCCAGTAATTCCATCAGATGTGGAGAGGTGATGTGGAAGGGAAAGGTCAGTTATAGAAACGTAACGTGTGTGTGAGACTGTGATATTCCCAGTCAATATTTCCTAGTCATTTAGACCGTCGCAGACAATGGCAAAAGCTTAAAGACGCAATATAAAGTATTTCTGGCAGATACTACAGTGTATGAATCTGGCGTTGCTATTCCCACTGGAGATCAAATGTTGCTTTTTTTATGATCTTTTTTTCCACACAGCTAAACATCGTATATTTTACAAAGAGGGAGAAAACAAACTGAAACCGCGTAAGACATTCCCACTATTGCCTTATTTGCTCACTCTACGGTTTGGCCAAGGAAGATTGAATGATCTGTTTTATCAAAATACGAGAAATCCACTTTGTAATGAATAGACTAGAAAACTACTGCTAATAGATCTTTCTGAGATTTGGCGTTTGGGATGAAATTTGGATGCTGATGTTCATGGCTATATGCTAGCATACAGTTAGATGCGATCAAGAAATAACCCGGAAAATGCGAACAGAAAAAAATTTGAAGGGATATTTGGCGAGAGGGTTTAGGCGACTGATTAGAAACGTTATATCGGCGTCTGGTTCGACTTGCGGCATCCAGTTCCGGGCAGAAGAGTGGTTCAAAACCTGGAAGAAATAGGACAGAGTGATTGGTGTGAAGCACTAGTAGCGTTTTCTATTCGGCTTCACAACCATTATTGGTTTCGTACCAGTAATTATAATAACTGTACAGTGACGTGAATTACAGGAAGGCAGTTGACTTAGTCTGTTGGGTCAACCAGCAGACAGTAAGAGCCACCTATGATGAAGAGCTCACTGAGCCAGTCTCCGAAACTTGACTATTTTGTTCTGGACTGACTCTCCACATCTCCCTCTGTAAACCTCAGTGGCAAAATATTTGTCCTGGTTTTCTTTATGTTTGCGCTGCAGATCCGACAATCAGACACTAGCTCTAAGATGGCTGATTCACTCCAAATCGTTCTCAACTATTGATTTTCTGCTGGTATTAGTTACAAGAGTATTTGTCTGAGACGGCATTGTGTGTTTATCAGTAGTTGGGTATGACTAACTGTTTGGGTCTTGCACGGGCCCCCGGGCTACGCCGGGCCGCCCATTTCTTATGGTGTCCCTTGTGTGAGTCAATCAGTGCTAGGAAATGATTTCAGTTTTCGTTTCCGGGGCTATTTCTAGACTTGTCGTGCTTCAAAATAAAACAATCTAAACGTGCGTTCAGGACTAAATGTTTAGGTTTATATCTCTCCTAGCAGTTTGGTATCCCAAGGTGCAAATATAACACATAGAACACAATCCATGATTTCACAAACATTCATTTACAGTTTTTTTGCCGGATCTGATTTTCAGCTGTTGTTTAACGAAAGGAACGGCATTTTTCTGCTTTAAAATATAATGAAGTTGGCAGGGCAAATCAGTGATGTGATAATGTTTGGATTAAACGTACAGCAAAGAATGTAAAACGCCTCCGGATTTGTCTGTTGCCTGAAAAATAAATTCTTTGGTGCATTATTTGTTATGTCTGCATTTTATATTGGCACATTTCAAAGCTGGTTGGATCAAGTCAGAGGTGCAAATTCCTATCACTGATATGATGGAAAATAACTTTTGCAAGTATGTATGGCTGAGAAAGGAAGCCGCAGACAAACACAGCAATTTTTTTTTCCTTCAGTAATTTTTTCTGATGTTAATAGTACAATAATACTAATACTAATCAAATCATGATGCTAACAGACAGGCAGTTTCTCGCTTAAACATAATTATGGATATGTTAAGAAAGGAGAACACTGCGTCTGACTTTCTAAATCTTTTGCATCAAATCGTGCTCACACGAACTTTCAAAACAGTGCGAAAATAACAGACGGTACGGCTTTTTTGTTTTGTTTTTTGCAAGACTGATACCTGAAAAATATGTACTACTATGGCTTGCAGCTAGAGATTCGACACGAAAATACCAACTGAAATGATCCACTGTGGGATGCAGGCTAGGGAAATGGAAACAACAATCAAGAAATCGTTCCAGTTTTGTCACTTCTCAGAATTGCTGGAGATTTCCAATGTTATTCACATACACTTTGGCATCACCTTAGAGTATATATATACGTGAAGGTGTCAACACGGCTGTGCAATGGATGAGCACATCGAGAAAGTTCCTGAGAAATCATGACGTTATCAATGCACGATCTTCATCAAACTTGGAAGAGCCCTTCTCCGGCAGTAAAGTGTTGTGTTGCGGCAATCTGGCGCCTGGAGTTTATTACTCTGTATGCACGTTTAACTTGATGATAATGACCGACGAGTCGTACAAGTGAACTCAAGACTTTTAACATTTGAAACCATGTGAGCAAGTTGAAAATGGGCGTTTTTCATTACGGGATTTCACCTATAATTATGCAACAGTTTAACTGTGAATTCTGTTTTTCTTCTTCTTCACCCCCCCCCCTCCGCCCCCACCACCACCCCCGGGCCAAACTCCCAACAACAAAATCCCCCCAACTTTCCTGTTCCTACAAAAGTGGTTTCGGCCCCATTGAGCGTCCTCAGAACATTTTCTGCATTGGAAATTTTAACCTTTAAGCTGATATAAATTTGCGTTATCCTTTTTTAAACCAAATGGAGCCACCTGGGTAGGGGACATGAAGTGCAGAGATAAAACTATTCATTCACACCAAATGTCGTAAACGTGGTAAAATCTAAGAATATAATTATGTTTCTAATCTCCACAGTGCGGTGAGCAGATGCTTTTGCTTCTTCAGCCCTGCAAATCTGATAAATGTTCACTTCAAACTGCAGAGATTAAGTCATCAATGCTGTTCAGCACCGGGTATGTGCCTGTTCATTTTAGGCAGACTTTGAGTAATAGACTGGAATTGCTTTAAGCTCTGTGAGGATACACAGACTCTCTGGTAGACAGAGGAATCTTGGTTATTTTCAGTGATTAACGGTGTATGTCACTAGGATAATCAGCAGTGCTAAATTTAAAATAATAAAGATTTTAAAAAAGAAGAGCCTCATGAGATGAGATGAAAATGTCAGGGAACCAGAGAGCAATGAAAACGTATTAAAGTCATCTAATTCGAAGGCTTTCGCTGACATCTGAAGGTAGAGATAGCATTACCACACCTGTGTTCTAACAAAACAGCATCAGACCCATCAGTCAATACAGGAAAAATTTCGGTAGACGAGTGAACCCGGTGCTAGGTACACTTAAAAATATAAATGCTCCAACACAGCACCCCAGTTAAACACACGGGATAGGCACTCACATCTAGAGAGAGATATACCAGCACACTTGCAGACAAATATAGGTCAGTGAGCCGACGGGCGGGCCACATCAAAAAAGTTTAACGTGCACAATAAAGAATTTGACTGATTGGCAATTTGATGATTGCTCCACAGCGGACTGAGCAAAGTCATGTCTTCTGCACAGTTAGGAGGTTTTAGTTAAAGAAATCATATTAAGTAGCTGGATAAACCAGGCTGGATTATAGATCCACACCATGCCAAAGTTCACCTGGACTCCAAAACAAACAGCACATTCTCATGGATGAAGATCAGCGAGTCTGATGTCTTCTGTGCTAACCACATGAACCCAGGGCTGTTATTGTTCCATGCGGCATCTTGAAAGTGATGAACTTTTCAGAGTTGTACCGCGTACGAAAACACGTTTGCTTAGTATCTCAATGTTGGCATTTTCTGACTCAAGCAGGATAGAGAACTTAACTCTTCATACATTACATTTCTGGACATTGGGGTCAGTCAAGCAACCAAGTGGCTTTATTACTCTATTATTAGCGCGGCTGTTTCAAGTTCAGTCCCCTTGTCTTGTTTATTCGTCACATTTGAATGGTCAAAGTTGCGCTACGCTGTGAGCCTATTGAAGTCGTAACGCGAAGTTCAACCTTTCTACTGCCTATGGAATCAGGATAAGATGAAAATACTGTACACGTTAGTATGAAAAGAGCGACTTCAAGAAATACAGTGCGAAATAGTTATGTTTGTAGAATGCCCCCCCCCCTTCCAAGTTTATTGTATAACTCTCTTTTCCCCGTGCTTGTACTGACGAGCACTTAAGTGTGGAAATAATTATATTCATGCTGTTTATACTCATATTAAAATATCGAACGTCCTTTGTCTTTAGAGATGTGTGTGAAGAAAGGGCTGCGATCAGAGAGACAACGCTCTTGTGGTTTATTACTTTAATCATGATCAAATAAATATTAGTTTGCCTTGTCTTCGGTGTCTTTCAAATCTGTGCTTTAATATGCCCTTTCAAACGCTCAGTTCATTTTCATTAGTCGCGTAAGTAATCAACTTCTGTACAGGATTGCTGGTAGAGCAGGTTTTGGGTTCACATTTAAAACCGTGTCGGAACTTTCAACGCTCGTGTGTACAGGTCATAGATGTAGGTCAGTTAGCATGCCCAGCTGTGACCATCATCAAATTGCCTGGCCACACGTGACCTGAACTTCTAGACTACTGCAATTTCTAGCAAAGTGTCGCCTTTCCCCCGAGACCACCTACCCCCCCCCCCCCCGCCCGTCACATGTTCCCTGCAGGCCAACCCGTCTGATTTGCCTATTTCCTTGCATTTTCACCCTGCCACTTCATGTTTTTCTATGTTCAGTCTCTCAGAACATCCTCCAGACACAACTTGTAGGCCGACGGACAGACACATTTACGTACGCATCCATTTCTTCAGCGGTGTAGGGAAAGATGCATATGAAACGCCCCTCTCCGGCCTGACCGTTCACCATCGCTTTCTCCACTGATCAGTCAGAAATGATTGCCCCGGTGCAGCTGCAATCTCTGCACATTTCTTCTCCTGCCGTGAGCAAAATCAATCTTTTCGGACGCTTTTAGTGGCATGCCAGCCTCAGTTATCGCCAACATCCAATACATTGTATGTATCACTGGAGCCCTGTACTTCCTGCAATCAAAGCAAATGCAATCCACCTTCGTTGTCACTTTCCAAAACTACTCTCTTATTTCTCTTTCATTTGCTTCAGATGTATGTAGTTTTTTTTGTTTGAAAAATCTACTGCACATCTGTCCTTGATTGTCTACAATCCTATTATGTACGAAATAATTCACCCTTTTCAGGGTCTAGCTCGCGATTTGTTTTACATGAGAAGTCTGAAGTAGAGAGGAAGAATAACTACAGGTTTATGGGTGTGGAAAATGTATCCTGGACAAGATGAATACATGGGGCAACATTGATGGGAAAGGGGAGTGCTCGGGGAGAAAGTTTTTGGACGTTTATTTGATGAGATTTGGCAAGGCGCAGACGTTGTGCACGGCACATGTCTGTAAGTGAGCGGAGTAACCTTTCAAAAAGAGTGATCTATCCGAATCTGTTTAACATCAGCGGTATACACAGCGGGCCAGGGAAACCACACAGAGAGCCTCAAATACGAAATCTATTGTAAAGATTGTCTAACATTTCCTCGTCCATCGCTCCATCTCAGGGAGAAGACAGAAGGTTCAGTGCAGTACAAAAGACGATACAAGAGACGAATAAAAATAAAGACCAAGCGATTTAGCGATTTGCTATTTCTGGTGAGTTGTGATTACAAGCCAGGCCAGTATTCCAACAATCATGTTTTTCCTGAATTCCTTCTCCCGGCCAATTATTGTGTTATCATGTATTGAATTTTGTGTGTTGCTGACGTGCACATACCAGGAATTAATTGTATGTTCGCCCATAATTTTGCACTTCTTACTGTCTTGGCCCTGAAGCGTAGAATGGCTGATGAATAGAAAACGTAAATCACAAAGCAAAACGATATCATTATTTGTTGCTGGGCGGAGAACGTTTTTTGTCTTTTTTTTTTTGACCATTCATATTTTCTTCAGATCGTACATTTGTCATCGTTTCTTTGCTAACATGATAGAAAATGCTAAGTTTTTCCAGTATTTAAAGAGGTAAGTCTAGATTAGGGTTAGGGTTTGGTAACACCCCTGAGCAGTTTTCCTTATGCTAATTAATAGCCCCACTCCTCCGAGAGTCGGCTTAAGGGTTTCCTAGTCAAAACCGGAAGTTTAGCCCACCTTCACACAGATAACCGCCTCTGGATAACTACTGGAAAATATGAAAATAATTCATGGGCTGTGCATTTTTTCAGTTCTAACAAGTGTTTTTCTGTTTCAGGGACCTTTTCAACATGATAAAATTGGGAGGGGGGGGGGGGGAGTTCGTTAATAAATACTATGGCTTATTTTGCAGCAGTCTTCTTTGATCCAAATTAACCCTTTTAGCACGTTACCTATTTAAGCATTCTGTTCCCAAGAATACGCAGGGGTTTTGTAGAGACAGGGAAAAGAAAGTGACTAGTCATAGAAAATCCAACTTTTCACAAGGAAGGAGTTGTCAGATCCCATTACATATTATAGTTTTTTGATGGGAAGAGAACAGAGAATGAGCATATGAATTTGAAACAGGGAAACATTTGGTTTGAATTATGTAAATTAGCTCATTAGTTGGAGCTAGTACACAATTCCCGAAACCAGTCATCCGATATATCGGATCTCACGTATTTCTCGCTACTTAATCCACATCCGATATATCGGATGTCACGTGCTAAGAGGGTTAATATCCATAAGCTACGGGAAAAGACCTCTAGTGAAAGCGGTTGAACATTTAAATGTTTTTTTTTTTTTTTTGTAGTACTCATGGTGAAAGATAAAATGGTCCAGCAAATCAATTATAGATAAAAATACTGAATTGCTGAATGGAGATCAGATGGCAGTGGTACTGAGTGTCAGTTCTATACTCAAATATTAATAAACTGTTAGTCAGACATGATTCATTCACTGGTCAAGGTCAGTTTGTATGTGTAAAGCAAACACCACTCACTGTCTGAGTTTGCTATGGTGCTTGGATATGCCTCCCCCCCCCTTTTCCCCCTAGAAACGATAGAAAAATAAAATAATAATAACAAAGGGTCTTTAGCACTGTTGTATCCAGACAATAGGCTTCACCAACTTTACCAAAAATTCCCAAATTCTGTGACCTTAACCTTGCTCATAAAGTGAGACAAACATTGCATGTCGTACTAGTCAGTTGATATGAGTAGTCTGAGCTTTACTCATGGCCAGTTGTTTGCCTCACCTTCTCCAATCACCACTCTTTTTGATGTCTGACCTACATTCAACTAGCTGGGTTTTCCCCAAAATCTTGTGTTCTACTATTATCACAACATAATGTCTTTGGTTTCAGTATCAGTAGTTCTGCCATGTCTGTCAGTTTAGGACAATCGGAAGAGAAAACAAAGTCTCTGTCGTCTATAGATACTTCGAACGGTTTTGGACACGTCAGATCGTACAGCCTTGGGAACGAATATTATTTTTTGCGAAGTTTTAATGATGACAAACAACACATTTCATACAGATGTTCACATGATCCTAACAGAAAACATCCAGCGATTAGTTTGTACAGTTAGTAAACCAAACCTCATTGAGGTAATGATAGTTAAGAATGTTCTCTGACACTTTGTCCTCCTAGCATTGCCGTAGATACTGGATGTACTGAAACTGTCCACCACATCTGGTCCGGCCAGCCAGTCAAATCCACGGTCCAGCACCTCAGAAATAAAAGCCACAAGGAGTTTCTGAAGACGCTCCTGGGGTGAAATCTGTAAGAGATTCGGTGCCCTTCACTCTGTGTTTTGTATTCACCAACCAACACTCAATCTCACGTGTAATCCACATAATGTTGTATTCAAGCCTGACTGTTCCGCACGGCTGATGTTGAACACAAATATTACCATTTGTACATAATGGGATTTTTTTTTTTCAAAGATGATCCTCAGGTCAGCCTGCTACACAGTCATAATATCTTTCATTTCACCCGCGATTCGAATTATTTGCCAGTTTAAAGGCACGCGCTTTTATTCTTCCGCAGTTATTCGTGTATTTCTTCTGCAATTATCCGTGTTGTCATCATACGTCCATGGCCCATTTATCCGTATTTCATTTAAATATGCATTTGCAAAAGGGAGGTGGGGGGGGGGGGAGTGGAGGAGGAGAGGTTGTTTTTTTTACCAAACGTGTTTGAGGTTGTTTTCAATATACCTAATCACTTCAGAATACAGGGGGAAAATAAAGCACATAACATGACGTTTACACACGTTGACAGCATACTATGTATATACTATGTAGATGACATTCACCTGCTAGTGTTGAAGTATATTCATTCCAGACACAAAGTGACGTGAGAAATTCAATGATCCATCGGCATTTGAAATATAGAAAACAAAATACTGAATCTTTCATTTTCAATAATCAGCGGAACAACTTAGTCAGTTCATCATTAGCGGCTGTTCGGTTTAGCAAGCACTGTGTGTTCGGATTCAGGTAGTGGAAGAATTAGTGCTCCTTGCGAAGTCTTAGAATCTATGCGTAAATGTAGCAAATTTCATGGTAATAAATCACCGCCCTGTTGCAGAGCGTCCCTTTAGTGGTCTAGAGACTGTTGACGTCAGTTTGCTGTAGCTCTGTAGGCTATTTTGACCGTCCCCAGTTTGGGAGTACGAAGGCTGTCAATTGCCGAGATAATCAGGATTCCCCGTGGTTAAACGTGTGTGGTTTCCGTGTGTACCATGCTGTAGTCACCGCCGTTTGGGTGACTCTTCACGCGATGGAAGAACGGTGGGAGATGTTTGGCTACAAACAAACTCTTAAAGGTGTCCCGAAACTGCTGTGACATGATGCAGTAGAGAATGAAGTTGACAGCGCTGTTGATCAGCACCAGGATGTCCATCAGATCGCCCAGGTGAACGTACACGTTGTCAAAGAAGTGTTTGTCCACAGCGCTGATCCACGCCACGATGCCTTGGGGGATCTCTGTTATAATAAAACATAGCACTACAGCCACCAACATCATGGTGGTGCGGTTGTGTTCTGAGCCGTCGTGGTCGATCACGCGGGAGATGTTGTTGAGTAGTCGAGCGCGGCGTTTCTTGGCTCGCTGCATGGCGATGATCAGCAAGGTGGAGAGGTAGGCTAGGAGAATGCACGGCAAGATTTTAATGACCACACCGAAGAGCCAGTGGACGAAATTGACATAAATTGGGTGAGTGTCGGCAAATGTGGAGGGGACGACCCAGTAGCACGGATTTTTGGTGGGATCCTTGTGTATGTTTCTCACCCGGTACATGAAAAAGTAGGGTACACAGGAGACGATGGTTCCAACGAAGACTATGAGCACTGTCAGTTTTGCACGCTGCATGGAACACATGGTGGTGGCCAGCTGATGCTTGCACACGAAGATGTACCGGAACACAGCTAGAGAGACGGTCAGCCACATTGCCATCATGTGACAAGTGATGATGAAGAGATTGTGGAACAAGATAAAATACATCCAGGGCTTGGTGTGTCTCGTTGTCTGACACTGGGGCCTGCGGAGGGAAATCAAATAATTTAATGTAAAGCAACAAACATGAGCATTAATTGTAAAAGTAACCCGGATACAAGCATGTTATTGTTGTGTCAGGTCACACTGATAATGATCACATGAGTGCAGGTTTATGCCTTGATCAAGTCTTTAACCTTGTAGGGCTCGAGGAACATTGTATGAAACGGTATTCAGTCACAGAAATGTGGATTTTTGATAACAAAGCAATGCGCCACATAGTTTATTGACGCTTTTGCAATCGTGTTTACGAATATGAAGGAACAACGTGTCGCTGAAATTGCAGTTTTAACGTATTTCAGGCATAATACAACAGTTATGTCTTGTCTCCTCCTGATTTCTATAGGATTAAAGTGTTGGGTTTTTAAAGACAAGTAGGCCATCCCGAAAAGCTGCAGTTTTGAGGAAATTGAGTTAAAGAATGCTGGCCATTGGCAATTGCCTAGATATTATTCATTTTCTGATGGATGTTTTGTAACTGTCGATTGGAAACGAAACTCCTCACAAAGGATGGACAAAACGCTCGTTTTTTGGCGTATGCAGTGAAATCTGTAATTTCCAAAACTGCGGGACAGCCTGCTGGTCTTTCAAACCACCAAAATAGGATAGAAAATTTATTTTCCATTGCTGCAGTTTGAAGAGACATTTTGTCACTTATCCAGAAAGAAAGGGAAAGAGAAATCTGGCCATCGCCAAATCACATTCACTTGTAAAGACCCAGAATTTTCATTTCATTTCCATTTTTCCCTGCCAGATTTCCATCTCCCCATCTCCCTGTGAATGTATGGCTAAGGTAAACACAGGCACAGGGAGACGATTTACAGATTCAAATTCCATACCAAATAGATTTATCACTGCGAGTCTGAAACATTGAAATGAGATGTTATGATTTCCTATCACACATCCGACGGTATTTAGCCGAAGAAAGGAAGGAGATTTGTGGGGGTAGAGACTGCCATTGGGAAGATGTACAGGGCTGGAAGAGAAAATAGAAAGAAACGCACACGGCCGTGACAGTGAGCTCATTCACAGCCTAACAAAAACCTGAGCTTTGCCGGCGAATGCTAGATCGATGCCGCGAGAAACACTGGACATGCCGAATTAGTGGGAAAGAATAACAGAGTGGGACAAAGCGCATTTCAGTGATGAATGATTGAGCATGGCTGTAGTTATGGATCGCTATGACGAAGGGGGTTAAATGAATGAGATCACTGGGAGGGCGGCCTCGGTGATCACCCGTTCCTAGTCGGGGTCCCCAGACGCTGGTTTTCTTATTAGTGGCTCGTTAGCGCTGATGTGTGCATGTATATGTGTGTGTTTGTGGAGAAGGGCCATTGCTGAAGAGGTCCAGGATGGCTTTGCCAGGCAAAGTAGGAACATTTAAGTTAAGCAGGCATTTAGGTCAAGAATGAAAGTAAACCTTTGCTGATCCCTTTTACATTGTCCAGGCCGCGGCAGTCTGGGTTATGTCAGTGTTGCTGCGGGGTTTATAGACCCAGGCATTCTACACGTATTTTGTTGATCTCTATCGCTGCTAATCAGTGTTTGTGTGGATGTCTGTGCTCAGTTCATTACCTCTGCTAACTGAGCCACGATACAAACGGTTGCAAAGGGGAGAAAAAGACCATACCGCGAATATTAGAAAGTCAATGAATTATTGATGGCATCCAGCAGAAAGGTATACGCATCTACTACTATAATCATTAATATCATCGTTGGCTGATGACATGAAGAAAAATGTCAGGACATAGTGGATTTACAATACAAAAGGTCGAGCTTGGCGTCCAGTGTGTTTTAATAATGATGCCGCGTTCCCAAACGCTTCGGGTAATGAGGGTTTTATTTTGGCTTGAATGGAGATTTCTGAAACTAGAACTGGTCAAAATAAATCCACGGTATAGCAGAAATAAAAAAATTCGAGTTATATTCCCATTTTGGTCATTGTCTCTCAGAAAACTGCCATGACTTTCACTGTTCGACATTGCCATAATGAGAGACGTGTGGCAATATCGTATAATGAGGTTTTGGTTCAAGTTACCAAGATGGTCTCAGTGCAGTGCAAGTCAGTGGGTGGACAGTAGGAAATCTGTTGCTGACCTAGTTACAGGTTATTCATATTTTATGATATTTGATTGTTGGGAGTCAGTGTGATTTTTTAGCCCTGAAGTTGGGGGGGGGGGGGGGATATTCACGTAATAGTCATGACAGTAAGAAGCATTAAGAGGCACGGCATACATTCTTTTCACAATGGGGACCGCACATGAATTTAATGTGTTAATCCATGAAACTAAGATAATAAATACTACAGTTTGAATGCATGTGCTGAACAAAGGACAAGGGTGTGTGTGAATCCCTTTGAATTCCAGTTTGGAAGTACTAATTGAGAAGACTACTTCAGAACTGTTCCTCATGCAACGTTTACTGAGACTAGTTGGCCCACTGTCGCGGGGAAGACACAGATGTGGTTTTTAAATTTGAGTTTCGATCACCAATGTGTAAATTGAGGCGCAGAACGAAATTTCCTGTCATATTTTTTAATTCTACATCGGAGAAAATACCTTTGTTTTTCCCGCAGCTCAAAATGCCGGAACACATTCTTCTGTTCAACTCAGTTGTGGCTCAAAACGAACGAAGGGTTTAAACATATAGCGAACTTCAAGACATTTTAAAACATCCCACGTATACCTTTACATCTTCCTGTGCCTGACATAACATTTTGTAGAATTTAAGGCTCGGCGGTTAAAAAGATGCAGATAAATGAGACAGGTCAGTAGACCTGCCCCATTTCCACCCCTAACGACGGGGACTTGAGAAACCGTAAGAGACCGAGTCTCCCAGGGACATGTGCTGCCCACTTTTATGTCAATCTTCCGGTGATCGGGTTAGTTTACACACTCGTGCCCCCCCCCCTCCCCCGTCAATATCCACTCGCCTGATTGGTTGCTTTGAATTTCTGAGCAAGAGGCGAGGAAAAGAAAGATGGCTGCCGTCACTTACATTTTTGCCACGATAAAACTGCGAAACATTGAGAGGTTGAATACTTCAGGGGATTAAAATTTGGAGAAATGAAGTTTCTTTATTCTCTTCCGCGGCGGACTTTGTCTTTTTAATCGATATTGTGCGCTCGCATACATAAAACCAGAGCGGAAACACACAAAGGGAGGAAGTCAGAAGAAATAGGGCCTTCTAACACATCATTTTGGCGTATCGTATTGACATTAACGACAGCTGTGTGATTACACCAACAGCAAAACAATAACAAGATTTCTTGAGGAAACAGAAGTGTCATCACCAGCAATGGACCTCATCCGAAGGCTGTGGCAGAGACGCGGTTATTTCAGAACAACTATTGAAGCAAGCAGATAATGTCACACAGAGTGAGGGATAAAAGCTGACAAAGTGTGTGCCGCAGTGTTAAATACGGTGAAACTTGATCGTTGAAGATATATACCCCTGGGAATGCAGCAAAAGGGAAACTCTGCAGTTGTTGGAGAATCAATAAGTGCAAATCTGAAGCAGATTGGGAGGCGTCTTGTGTCTCCGAAATGAAAACTATACAGATTTGCTATTTCTGTGTTATAAGCCAGATAATGACCAGTTTAGACGGCATCTGGGTAAATCAGAACTGATTTTTTGTGTTACTTACTTATTAAGTATATAGAAGTAGAGGGCCATAACTAGGTATGGGGTCATGGTCAGTAGGTCAGCGATGGCCAGCGCTGTCAGGATGAAGTTTGTAGGTGAGCGCATGTGCTTCCTGGTCAAGACGATGATGTTGAGTACATTGGAAACGATCCCAAACACGCAGACCACCAGAGCGAAGTAGCCGTGGATGCCCTGTGGAGAAAATCACATTGGCAATCAATCAGTCAATCAATCTATCAATCAATCAATCAATAAAAAAAATAATGCAGATGTAAAAGAAAAAAGCGTTCTATGTCTTTCGAATGGTGAGTTCACAAATACTGAATTCCTTGGGGCATGCGTGTTTTGTATCCTTTTAGAGTGGCCTGAAAAGTCACTGTGAACACGTTTAGACAGTTCACAATATGGACCAAAGACTGCTTGGTGACAAAATCGCTCTAAATGTTCCCATTTAATCGAGAGTTGGGCGAGCTGTGAGTGAAAATTAAAATGTTTTGACACTGAAATATATATATATTTAACTGATAGTGGCACGATGATTTTGTTATGCGCAGACATTTCTGTTACTGTGAAGAGAGAGAGAGAGAGTGAGAGGAGAGAGAGAGAGGAGAGAGAGAGAGAAAGAGAGAAAGAGAGAAAAAAATAATCTTAACTTGGAACCTTATTAATCTAGTTGGCAGTGACTTCGTGTTTTGCTGTGGCTTTGGGCAAGAACAGTGAGGCACACAAACGATAATGGAGAACCTTCCAAGTAATTGGCCACTGGAGGGAAGAGAGAGCCGTTTCATATTCTAGAATGTTCCACCTTTAAGCAAATTGTGGGGAGCCGGGACAGAACGGGCACATGGAGAAGAGGGACCAGATTGATCGTTCATTACCTCTCCGCCACGGTTTTTGTCAGGCCTTTTGAAAATTCCTTCACGTTTTTGGGCCAACTCGCGACTTGCATTTCACCACGGAACTTTAGATAATGATCCATTACATCATCGCCGTTTTCATTATCATTTCTCTCCAAGGATGGAGGAAAGCGGCGTCTGAGAAATGTTGGAAGTAACACACGGCCAGAATTCGTTGGGGTCTCCAGCTGACTCGGCGGGAAAAAAAAAAAAATCCTGTTTACAGCACAAGCTCTGAAAACCAGACATGTTACGTCAAAAGAGACAACTCAGCTTGGTCTTGGTCACTTACGAATTCAGAATGGAAGAATGGGAGACGGTGTGACGTCATTTGAAATTCATGCCCGGATGGAAATTGTACGCGAGACATTCGTGTAAAATGAAGTGCGTTTTTTTCTACGAAACATTTGCGCAGTCTTTGTGCAAGTTTCAAAAAGATCGATAAATGTTGGACTTATTCGATTTTTGAAAAAATGTAATCTACTTATTGTTTGTAAAATCCAAGCTAGCTAACTCTCTCTCTCTCTCTCTCTCTCTCTCTCTCTCTCTCTCTCTCTCTCTCTCTCTCTCTCTCTCTCTCTCTCTCTCTCTCTCTCTCTCTCTCTCTCTCTCTCTCTCTCTCTCTCTCTCTCTCTCTCTCTCTCTCTCTCTCTCTCTCTCTCTCTCTCTCTCTCTCTCTCTCTCTCTCTCTCTCTCTCTCTCTCTCTCTCTCTCTCTCTCTCTCTCTCTCTCTCTCTCTCTCTCTCTCTCTCTCTCTCTCTCTCTCTCTCTCTCTCTCTCTCTCTCTCTCTCTCTCTCTCTCTCTCTCTCTCTCTCTCTCTCTCTCTCTCTCTCTCTCTCTCTCTCTCTCTCTCTCTCTCTCTCTCTCTCTCTCTCAGAGTGTGACGAGCCCGTTCTGCAAGACAGGTCTGATTGTGTTTAGCAATATCTTACAGTAATCTATGTAAACAAGTGAGAGGAACAGACAATCGATTCTCCCGTGAATTTATCTCTGCACGAGCGACGTCATTGAATACGTCAGGCTGGCTCCGATTTATCTTTCCCAAAAAGAATTATTTGAAAAGAAAAAAAGCAAAAAAAAATTGAAAAGAAATTGCAAGGTGAACCAGCTGAAGTGTGTGCAGATTTGGAGCTCTCACCGTCCACCTTTTATCAAATGCCTGTGCATACTCTCATTGTAAGCCGGCGTGCGCACCTGTATTTGTATCAGCATGTCACTTTAAAAAAAACAACAACAACAAAAAACAATTAAAAACAACAACTCAGAACAGTAAGTATTGCGTCCCCTTGGTATAATGACAAGATTCTATCTCCATGATTTGGCTGAACTGAGTTGCACACTACACACTACTGCTACGGGCCTTCTCCATTGTGTGTCATAGTATCAAGCAGATTCGGTGTGTAATTTGTAAGTATTACTAAAAAAAAAAAAAATTCTCTGCTCTAAAAGCTACGATCACATGAAAGTTCAGTCCTCGATTTCTCAAAAGTTGATGGAAGGGAATTAAAACCTTATCATTTAAAGGGGACGATTGGTTGAGGACAGTTTTATTTCGTCCCAAACGTTTATGAAGTCACATAGCAGTGTCATGTATTGCTGTGCGCATAGAGACACTCAAGTGTCGGACTTCCCGGACAGTTTGCAGACTTCCTGGCGTGCAAAACCGCCTCTGCTCAACCACATTATCTCACCATATCTTGGAGCAACCTTATCTAAATTAGTTGAAAGACAAATCGTATGCTTTTATAACGAACAGTGTATGTTGCTGAGTCGAGAAATCAAGACTTATGTCACCTACATGAACGTGCCGTGCCATGCCGGATGCTAGTAATCAGTGTATTCACCTGAAAGAGACCTGAGCGCCGTGCTCTCTCGTGCGGTACATGAATCAGAATAATGTGTTAATCTACCGTGTAAATGTAATAATAGTGTGTGGGCAAGGATTCGGAAAGAAAAGCCTACAATATTCAGCCCTCTTTATTGTAATATTTTTGTTTTCGTAATTTATGCCACTCTAGTGGAAAGGAGTGATGGCAGGGAGAAATACTCACACTGTGATGCTTTCTATAATTTCTGGGGACAGGATTTTCATATTTGGCAGTTTTAAGTGTGCAACTGTTCCGCTCGCGTAAATAAATAGATACATTTTTTGTCCTTTTTTTTACATTTTTGTTTTTTTGTTCGTTTGCCAGGGTATACCCATTCAAATTACTTAGATAGACTATCTTAAATGTCTGCGCGGGGTTTTTGTTTCATTTCATTTGCTTTCTGAATGTTGAGAAATTAAATTGTATATTAAGGCAGGCTCTTTCAGAAAGGACCTGACCCTTTGACTGAGATGATTATAGGCGTAATGATATATAATTATATTGCTTTATATTCGTTAAGCTTTGGTTATTCAGACTTTCAGCTATTTTTTTTGGTTCTTATTATTGCTGTTATTGGGAAACTTAAACGTGGCAGCTCAGGTCATCAAGAAATCAGCTTTGTGTTTTGTGTCATGAATATTCAATGATGAAGTATCTCCGCGAGCAGTTTTATTATTTTAGTTGCATGTAATTGAAACGGGGTATTGTAATTGATGTTGGCACGTGCAAAAAATGATTGGTTTTCTCCTCGCCGCCCCCAAAGGTAAAATTCCCGGGCAGTTTCTTCTCATGTGAAAATCTGTTGAACGCCGGGCGATTAAAGACTAGACGGAGTTTTAGCCCAGGGCCGATTCTCAGCATCAAGATTTGTAAGTTTATTATCATTCCAGCTTGGTCCGTTTTCCTTGATGAAATTGTAATTGCGTAATCAAAAGTGAACCGCCCTTACAACCTGTCTGAAATCTCTAATTACAGATATTATTAGGATCATTAATTTTGACATAATCTTTCTTTTGGCTGGGATTTTTTATTTTTTTTTGTTGGTACGTGCAGCTGGATAATAATGAACTTTAAAAACACACACATGCACGTGCGCGCGCGCACACACACTCACACAGAATATCTGTGAGCTCACAGCAGGACTTGGAACTAAGTTAAAATTATGGCAAAATAATAATTTTAGAAAATGTATGTTGGAAGGCTGTTCTTGTGGGCGCGTATAATTTCACATGGTGAGTCATTGTTGAAAAATGAACTCAGCATTTTCTGTCCTTGTTGGCTGTGTAATTAGACTACCCGCCCCAAACAACATTGGTGCTTTGGAAATCCCCACACAGAAACTGGCCAGGAAGGAATTTCTTACATTTCCAATTCTTCTGGAGTTTAATGTCTCGTTTTTTTGGTCTTTTGTCTCTACGCAGGACTTTGCAGTATACAGCTTATTCTCTCTTTTTTCTTTTTTTCAACATTGTAACATTGCACAAGGATTATCAGTTATGTCATGTCATTGAATGAATATTTTGTGAAGGAAAAGTCAGTGTGTTAGAAAAAAGTTTGCTATTGACGATAAATTTGTCAGAGACAGCATCATAATGTTATGAATTCGGTGATCAGAGGTGAAGGATATAAAACCGCGATTCTGTTGCAGTAAAGTGTAGTTTTTGCAGTGGGACTTACCTGGTAGGTTTCACTCAGCTTCTCCAGCGTGGAGCGTATGGTCATGTTTGCCATAGTTGTGGTAATATTGTTGCTGTCGCTGGTGGTAGCCAGAGTGGTAGCAGTGCTGATGTCCATCCCCAGGCTGCTGTTGCTGCTACCATCACCCGTGTCCCACACCAGGTCAGGTATGGTGCTGTAGCTACGCGTAAAGTTAGCCATGTCGCCGTGAAAGGTGGTTAGTCAATAACTTGCACAGAAAGCGATGACAGCCCGGGTCTTTTAGAACAATTTTCTGTTGGTAAATTAGTAACGTTGAGCGAAGGACCACAGAGGAGGGACGAATCACTTAATGTAATGACTCACTTGACCACAATCCCTGTCAGCAGTGGACAGATAGTTGTCATGGGAATTTGCTTTCCAGTGAAAAACGTAGATTAATGGGAGGCGAACGCGATGTCTGTGGGGTAATGTTCGGAGACTATCGTCAAGTGTGTCCTCGTACAATCAGAAAAGTCATTATATCCGAGGTGGCTCCAGTGATAGCCTTTGTACAGCGGACTATGTCATCAGCCTTGGACTTGGGCTCACGATTTGCCCAGGACGCTGAGAAAACTGGCCAAGTGTGTGTGTTCTGGCCGATGTCCAGTTTGTTGGGGTCACGTCAAGGAATGAAAGGTTTATGAGTTTTTCCGTCAATGCCTAAGCCAGGCGGACTCCAATAGCAATCTGGCGTGCGTCATGCAGACGCGCTTGATTTTCTGAATGTCCATACCCTGATAGAGAAAAATGGCATATGTCCACTTGGGGGAATTTCAGATATCTCATTTTTCTGCATTAACACATGACAGTATGCCCCCATAATGATTCCAGATTTAGGAAAGCGTTCAAATAAAACACATTTTTTGAAACTTCAAGTTGGGACAGGAAATTTATGTCAGAAAACCAAAGGCAATTTTTTTAATCGCTGTTGTCATCTTTCAATCATGTTCCGACGGCATCCTTGCTAATATTCTTGGGAATTGCCAACAAGCGATGCGTTTTCTTCAGTTTCCTTAAAATGCGCTTGATTGACATTGATGCTGCTGGAAACTCGAGCCCTGAACGTGTTCAGTCTCTGGCCGGGCGATGGTAGGACACGAGTTGTAAGTCAATGGAACATCTTGTGGTCTGGAATACTACACTGTCCATCGGCCGCAACTATCTGGATTTGAAACCGTATAATGGAAATTAGGCGGAAGCCTCTCGACGAGAGTCTAACTTTTCAGACTGGCTGAACAAGCCTGGAGTAGAGCCGGAGACTAGTGTAGATAGTGGCTGTGTGGTTCACTTGACGTTACCAGAATTGGACACCAGTAGGAGTGAAGCGCTGGGTGAGGGGACAGTACTGTTGTATCCAAGTGACATCCGATGGCTTTTAGAGTCGCCTGTCCCAGGGTCATTGCTTTCGATTTCCAGCAAATTCGCTTTCTGTGTTCATTTCCAATACAATTTGGGACGCCTGGAAAAGCACACAATAAAGATGTTTAATGGAATGGGTAAGGGTAGATGAAAGTCCGGGACACACAGAGAAATTGGTGGAGAATGAAAAGAATCGATAGAGAGCGCAGAAAGTTGTGTAATTTAAAGGATGAATAGTTCATGTTTACAGAGTAGCATAAGTCCAGCATGGGTATTGACTCTGGACCGCCGCTGTAAAGACATTGATATAAATTCATTTGATGACGTCCACTGGTCCATATTATTCTCTACAGTCTGCGACACATTGTATTTATCGGTTATTGGTCCGGTCGGATAAGGGATGGACGGAAAGGCGAAGCGAGGTCTGGACTGGCAATAATAGGTTCTCCTCCGGACAATAGGAGAGTGCAGAGGCGAGAACGGGATCCAGAGACTGGAGAAAAATGACCCAGTTCAAGCCTGTCACGGGCTCAATGAAAGGAAGCCTCTCATTGCCCCCAAACCCATCCACGCCTGCCAGGACAGCCTTCTTCACCCACTCCCTTTTTCTTTACCTCCGTGTTCTTTTTAATCTTTTCTCTTCTTCGGCCACCGCACTGGCAAGGCAAGGTGTTGGCTAGGAGACAGGGATGAAGACCTCTAGAGACCGAATCAAGAGGAGGAAAGGAGGGGGGAGGTGTGACATGAGGAAGTAAAAGAGACGAGAAAAGCTGACTGAAATAGTGGTCATATGGAAGGAAGGAATGGTGTGGAAGACTAAGTGGGGTGGAGGGATGGGAGGAAAAGGGTGATGACTTCCTACTGTCATGATTAATGCTAGAACGTTCAAGCAAGACACTGGAAGACATGGGAAATCAGTTGGTACGTACAAATTGATTCAAATGTGAAACACACTCGGCGTATCGTATCTATATTTTTGGCTGTGTGTAGAAAGTTTGGGTTGTGAATTGCTCAGTCAGACGGAAGAGAGGTCTGAAGGGGAAAAATAATTAGGCCCCAGATGGAATGATTGCCAGATGTCAACTCGCGTACATCAAGCAGCTCGTAACGCTGTAACGTGGCGCGAACACGATTGGCCATCGCCAGAAAGAAAATAAAAATAGATGTGTCGAGATACAGATGCACAGACTGACAGAAAGAGTGAGAGATAGAAACAGATGGAGAAATACGGAGAGAAACTGGAAGGGGGAAATGGAGAATTTGGAGTAAAGAAGCGTGTATTGTCTGTCTTGAATTTTATCAACGCGCTCAAGCAGAGAGCGGGGGGAATCAGGCATTTGCTGAGATCTTGGGCTTATAGAGCCAGAACGGAAAGGGAAAAAGAGCCAAAACGCATAAAGATTGCATGTACAGTCAGGTCCACGGTGACCACCAGATGGTTAACACGAACTTTGCTGTATCATCATCTCTCCCCGCTGCCCGTATATTGTTATCCAGGAAGTGGGGATTTAACACTTCCGGGTCCGGAAATTTGTTCATAGATTTATTTTTAAACTGCAATAATTTCACCAGCCGCAGCAATCCTGCTATGAATATGATTTGATGGCCGGTGCAGTTAGCCTTCGGACAAGAACTTTTACCATCGTAGGTGCCTTTAGATGCATTCTGCAATGACTGTGCTTGTCAATGAAATTTGAAGCATTATATTCATGACTCTATCAATGGCAGAAAACGATTCACAGTCTCTGATTGTCATATGGCATTATAGCCGGCGGTCACCGCACACAGGTTTGCAATTAAACATTCGTCCCCTTAAAATGACAAGGTTCTAATTCTCTTCCATCAACTTTTGAGAAATTGAGGATGAAAGGTTCATGTGACCAGAGCTTTTAGAGCAAAGAATTTTTTTTGTTGTTGTTTTTGTTTTAGAAATAATTACAAATTACACACCGAATCTGCTTGATACTTTGACACACAATGGAGAAGGCCCGTGGAAGTTGTGTGTTTTGAGTAACTCAGTTCAGCCAGTAAGTGGAGATAGAATCTTGTCATTCTAAAGGGGCAAGTTTATGAAAAGGAGTTACAGTATTATAGCTGTACAGTGTAGCTGTAGCATAGTCAGAATTCTGTGCAGCAGGAAAAGGGAGAAACGTCTTTTCTGGAAGAGTACAATGTAGCAGACAAACATTCTTTGATTAGTGCGGCAGTGACAGAATTTGGCTCATGCTGATATCGATAACGCCACTGTCAGCTTTAGGAAGCCACAGCAACTCCTTTCCGCTGCAGCTGATTTTTTTTTTACTTCATCTGGAATCAGCGAGAAGTTTTTGATGTCTTCAAGGGAAGATTAAAAAAAAAAAAAGTGTGAAGGCCTTGAAAAGTCGCCCTAACCTCCACAAATACACGTAAAATACTACAATAGCATTGTAGATTTGCCGGTCAGAAGATCATGTAGCCCTCACGTGGTCATTTCGCTACAAAACAATAACAACAGCAGGACTACTGTAACGACAAAGCGGAAAGATGACAGTCTTAATTGTATTGTCTTCCGCAGTCACAGCGACAACAACAATGTCAGCGTAGGCGTCAAAACCAAAAACAGGACAGATGGCAACCTTAGCTCTTGTTTGTTTTATCTCCAATTTCTGAAAAACTGCGGATCTTTCAGTACATAGAAGAGCTGTAACAAATGCACACTGACACTTGTTTAACTTGCCTTGTGGTACTTATCAAGCACAGTCCTGATTTATAAAACAAAGTCCATATCATATTACAACTGCAAATGTCCAATGACGAATTCCTCAGTTGTGTAGAACGTGGAGTGGGCACAAACAAGAACTGTGGTCGCGAGACAATGAAATCAAGATTTAAAAAGGTACAGAAATGACACAGGATGGTTAGAACATGGTTAGATGGTTAGACACTGCAGTAACAATGTGATCACTTGTCTCTCCAAATATTAGACGAGAACTTGTATTTATATTTGTATATTTTCTTCTCCTAACATTGACACATGAGGGAAATGGACAAATGTCGCGAACAAACACTTTAAAACTATATTGTGTGAGTTCACAAGTTGTTCAGTGTAAGATCGTTGTCCTAGAAATCGATGTGTGAACTTTTGGCCTCTCAGTTTCAGAATCCCGACTCCCCGGCGCACAAATAATAGGTCTGACAACCAGTTCAACTATCATTGCACACAGACAGACATTTGCAGGAGTTGACAATCGCGTGCTGTAAACCCTATCATTTCCAGCAACACATCTTTCGTTAGTGTCATCCGTTCTTGAAAGACAAAGTTTCACCGTGGATCCACTGGCTGCTGGACTTCACCCTCTTAATATTCTCCAATAGCAAAAGGTTTTATGTTATCGTGCTGTACAGTGGACGACGGAAGCACTTACAGAAATACGAAATCATTTTGTGCGGCCTTGATCATATACGCATTTGATGACGGCCTTGGTGGTATAAGCATCTGATCACGTAGAATCTCAGGCGATGTCCATATAATAGGCAGACTGGGATACGAGGAATCATTCATGTGGGAAAACAAGGGAATTAATGCAGACTTTTCAGAGCTGAGGTCGGGGTTGATCAGTAGTGCAAACATTGGAGATATTTCCAGTCTAGTTGTGATTTGTAGCAGTAATCTGGCATTTCTCTACGCTTCACTTAACACGTTTCTCAGTGTTCGTTTTGACTGTAAATTCTTGCCCGATTTAATTTGTCCAGTTCATGTCACAAGGTATCAGTTTGTGACTGCTGAATTCCAGATGTCTGTAGCCGCTGAGTTGAGATAATCGAATATAAGATAAGTCTAGTTCTTTTATCAGTATTTGCCAGAAAATAAACATTTCAAATCGATGACGGACGCTGTGAAGGTCCTGAAATGAGCATGCTCAAAGTAAAACAAAATGCAGAGGGGAGATTTCTACCAAGTTGTGATGAGATTTTTCCTGTACTGAATCAAACATAAAATTGAATATTTCGTGCTCTTTTAACGGGCATGAATTAAAGCATCTGCTGTCGCCTGTCTGTTGCATGCTCTCTAATCGGGAACTCAGAAATTAGTTATCAAAGTTTAAAATCAGTGGTCTGGAGGGGGTCACTAGTTTATAAAGACCTCGTCATTGGATTAATTAATGAAGCCAGTAGTACAGAGATGAGTACAGGGATGTCTAAGGGTGGCAATGACCGGCTTTGAAAAAGTTGTTACAAGAAAAGACAGAGAGAGAAAAAAAATCATAGAAATAGAATAGCAGCGCTTGAAGGGGGAGAGACGAACTCTGTCAGGTCAACCAAGATTTACAGTAATTGGAAACAGAATCTGCTCTTCGTGTTCACCTTATCGCACTTGTGTACAAATGACAGTGGGTGTTCGAAATGGATGGGTGAAGAAAGCACGGGGTATTAAATGAAAGAAAACGAGACTGGTCTTACAAAGATTTCACAAACGAATATATATGAGAACTGTCACTCTTTCACGGGTTGAAGAAACAATAATTTCACTGAGCTATTGGAATTTGCTGTTGTTTCAAGGCGACTGAAGAACTGCTAGAACTGTGTGTGTTCCCTTGTGTTGGTTGCCCAGAGGAGCTTGTCAGGATGTCCGCCCTCTGATTACTATGGCGAAGAACGTCATAGCCCGAGGGCTGGAAAGTGAAGTAGACACAACACTGATTTAATGAAAGGACTGGCGGATCAATGTCGGACTCAAAATGTAAAATCATCAGTGCTGACGGTGAAGACGTTGTCGTGTGTAGTTTCTGAGCTTGATTCCTCATCAGTACTCCGA
The DNA here is from genome assembly GCA_963931925.1 of Onchidella celtica. Taxonomy (NCBI): domain Eukaryota; kingdom Metazoa; phylum Mollusca; class Gastropoda; order Systellommatophora; family Onchidiidae; genus Onchidella; species Onchidella celtica. Next base: position 58,985,107 of record OZ007572.1, on the reverse strand, counting down.
TGGTCGTATGTCATCAGTGGTCTGCACGCTATGACAGTATCTTTCACTGTGTCTAATGAAAGTTGTAATGATAGAGGTCGAGGTGAGGGGTTGATGTGATTAGCTTGCAGATAACATATCTGAATGCGTGACTTGCCGTCATGTCTCGAGGAAAGCGCTGAGGGCAGCCGATGGGTTCGTCTTTCTTATTTCGTCAAGATTCAGAGGAAACGTTTTTCATCCTCCCTCTCTACGGCAGAGGTACCGACAATGACACCATATTATCTGTTATATTCCAGTCTGCCTGGAGCAGTAGACTCGTCCTACAATTGTGACGATGTCATACTCATTTGCCTGAATTTTGTAAATTAAATATTTGTGGTCCAAACGACCTTTAGAATTGTGCCGGGGGGTGCCAGTGTTGGGTGAACAAGCCACACGACTACTGTCATTATTTGGACCGATCCTCTGGGTGGAACTCTGGCCAGAAGAATTTACAGAAAAAAAAAGGAAGGAGAGAAAACTGTGTCTCATTTTGACTAGGTCAGCTTCTACAGACAGACTTCTTGTTGTCTTGGTTTTCGATAAAGACAGAGTTGACTTTAAATATAACGTTTTATTCCAATTCGGCTATATCCCATTCTCCACACATAGCAACCGACCTCAAAACCACTGACGTTTTTGCACGGGGCGATGCAATATACTACAAGACAAATTAATGTGCAGAATCTGTGAAGACTAGAACATTATCACGCTTTACGTATTTGAAGAATAAAACAGAAATGCTCCATGTTATTTTTGGACGGGCATTTTTTCATAATCCTGGTTTTTACCCCGTTGCCCTGCCTTTGATTTGTTCAATTTCTTGTGTGGATGGAGACGGTAGAGTGTGTGTCAATGGCAGGAAATGGGGGCACGCTTGTGGAACGAGAGATCGGAGGTTCCCCAGAGAAGAAAGTAAATGCCGGCCATGTGAACACAAACAGAGAGAAACACGTGAAGCTGAGGAAAGCGGAAGTTGATCCTGTAAATGGTAGGAACGCTGCAGAAACAAATGCAGGAACGAAAGTCATCAGTCCAACGGGTGAGCCAAGCCCGAAATGTCACGCACTAGGGTGGTCTGTAAACACAGGCTTGCTCACGGAGACAAGACAATAGTGAAAAGCCTGGAAATCGGATAATCTGCTTTTTTTTTCTTTTTTGCTTTCTCTAAAGGAAGGCAGAGAACTAGTAACAGAACGGAAAATCTCAAATATTTGTTGTAATTAAACAAAAATTGTTGTTGCTGTTGTTAATGTTGTTTAGAGCTCCTGTCCTCCCCGGCACCCGAAGAGCAGGGGATGGGGGGTGGGGGTGGAGGGAAGAGGAGGGAGGCGCTTTGATTTTAATAACCAGTTTTAATTGTTAAAAAAAAAACAGACAGATCCCAACGACCCTCGTCAAATCCGTTCGATATTTAGTACAGTAACAGAATGTTATACAACAACCCTTAAACAATGCAGAGAAATACGCAGTGGGGAAAATCTATTTGTCCTGTCGAATCCTGTAAACGGCCGTCTCGTTGTCAAATTCCTCCATTCATAATATTTATTTATTTATTTATTTATTTATTTAAATAATCGACCAACTCCGGGTTTCTCTTGTGAAATTGAAACCAAAACATGATTGTGTGGTCCAGTTAGTTGTAAATCTGTAATGAAAAGATACGCTTACGAATACTGCGGAAATATTGGATTCCTCGGTACCCATAAGCACGTAATACTACATTATTGCACTGTATCTTTATGTAATCATAGATACGAATACCAAAACAGTACAGCACCTCTTGGTATCCGTAAGTAGGAATACCGCAAAAAAGTACCGTGTGCCTAAGCATCCATAAGAAGGAATACTGCAAGAGTACTGTAGGAATATTACAAAGAGTACTGCACCCCTCGGTATCCATAAGTAGGAATGCTACAAGAGTACTGAACCTACGGTATCCATAGCTAGAAATACTACATAAGTGCTGTATCCCCCCATATCCGTAAGTAGAAGTACTACAAAAAGCACTGCATCCCTCCATATTCACAAGTAGGAATACTACAATAGTACCGTATCCCTCCGTAATCATCCATAAGTAGGAATACAACAAAAATACTGCATACCTCATAACTATCCATAAGTAAGAATGCAACAAAGTACCGTATCCCCCGTTACCCATGGCCACCACTCCAGCGCAGCACATGTCTGTGCCCTAATATTTCCAGCTTTTGTCACAGAAATGAGAGCTCATAAATCGGTCTATGCGCCAGGGAGAATCTCTGTCTCGCCTGTTATCCTGCAGCACCTAGCTAGCGGATCCCTAAAGCTCCATAACGCTACAGGAAATTGCAAGGTTCGAAAAATCCCACTTTGAAGAGAGGGGGAAAAGAGAAACGAAAGGCATTTTTTTTAGCGGCATTAAACCAAAGCCTACCTCGCTGAATTTTTGTTTGCCCGTCTTCATAGTGTTGCTGTTGTTTCTTATCCAGAATTGGACTGCGGTTGTTTTGTATATTTAGATCTCAGACATTCACATGATAAAAGTGTTAAAGGAGTGATATCTTTCGAAAGGTATACATGAAATAAAACCACGCAGTTTTGCCGATGATGGTATCAAATAAAAATCCCAGAAAAAACGTTGGGTATTTGGAAAGTCCACCGAAAACAATGCACTTATAGTTGTTGTTTTTTTTTTCCCCTCCTCTGTTATATTATTGTTAATCTAACGCTCGTGTCGACAAGCTGAAAAAAGAATGTATAGTTTAATTATTGGCAAAGAAAGAAGATTAATCTCCTGAGCTTTTGACAGGTCTGCACACTAGACGTGACAAGGAGCCAATCCCAGGGTGTGTATGGCGTGTCTGTGGTGTATACCACACGTCAGCTGGAAATGTACTAGATTATACTGAAGATGGGGAGTCCCAAGGGTATTACCTGACCGTTGGTTTGAGTGCAGAGAGACTCGAGCGCTAATTGGTCTCCATGACAACTCAGACTGCCATCGGGGAGAGGGGGAGGGGGGGGGGAGACACGCAGAGAGACCATGTCACTGATTAGAGAGAGAGGCAGACAGAGAGACTGTGTCACTGATTGGACAAAGATTGGAGAGAGAGATTGTCACTGATTGGAGAGAGAGAGCGAGCGAGATTATGTCACTGATTGGAGAAAGAGAGAGAGAGACTATGTCACTGACTGGAAAGAGAGAGAGAGAGAGAGAGAGAGAGAGAGAGAGAGAGAGAGAAAGAGAGAGAGAGAGAGAGAGAGAAAGACTATTGTCACTGATTGCATAGGAGACAAAGTAATGAGTTGTTAATGAATGACACCCGCCCTTCAAAGACCGAGTTATTGGAGTTACGTTCGCTTACGGGGTCTGCGACTTTTCGTAATTCATTATTTTAATTCTCTAAATCAGAATATTATTTAATTTGCTATAGCTCGACCATTTTTCTTAAGTATACAAAAAACAACAACAAAAAAACTCGAAGACCTAAAAAAAAACAAAAAAACTAAACAGACTCCATACAACGAAACACTAACTTCTTCAACGTCTCAGCCGTGGGGAAAACATTTTATGTCCGGAGGTGAATGGATAAGATAGAAAATCATTAGAATGATTGAATCATTTTTTTTTTTTGGTTCCGTTTACAAATTAATTTGTCTGCATTTTATTTTGAATAGCAGCGGCGGTCTGTACTGTAAACTGTAGGTTTTATTCCTTAGTCTGCAACTGTGGTGCTCTGTGTTTTTTCCTGTCTTATTATATAATTATGTTCTCCGCAGTCTTTGTTCTCTGTCCTTCTCTATCTTTCTCTTTCTCTCTCTAACTATGTCTGTCTCCCTGCTCCCTATCTCCCTCTGTGTGTGTGTGTGTGTGTGTGTGTGTGAGTGAGCGAATGTGTAAGTGGTCATGTCCATAGAATCCGCTGCGCTATTTTTTTAATTTTTTTTACGGACAATGACGTATGAAAAACTCTCTTTGCCTTTATAGCGGTGAGAAGCGGAGCGGAACGGACGCTGTGGACAAGTGCACATAGGCAAAGAGTGTTTTACGTCATTGTCCGTAAAAATAGCGGAGCGGACGCTGTGGACAAGAGCAGTTTGCCCGAGAGAGAGAGAGAGAGAGAGAGAAAGAGAGAGAGAGTACATGCATCTATAGCCGAGTCAATCTCTACGCCAGATAACAATGGTCTCGCACACACACACACACTGAACGATTGTTCCTGTCCGTTACAAGGAAGACAGCTCCCGTAGACACGAATTAACAACAGGACAATACTGCACCTTAAAATAGAGTTGACAAGATGACGCGTATTGTTGCCCTCAGATTTCATTTACAACAAGAATTTTGTGGTAAGTGTCCGATTTTGGTTGTTGGTTTTTTAACCTAATTCTGTCTGTTATCGCGCGGATAACTCCGTAGACGCTGCAATTATCATTATGGTTATCACCCGGAGAGGTCGACGTGTGAACGGCTGAGAAAGATAATTAAACGACGTGTGAACGTCTGAGAAAGGTAATTAAACAACTGTGTTTTTATCTATTTATAGATGATTGTGCCCTATTAACATTTCTTCTGTTCCCACCCTGTCATCAGTGTCAACTACTGGCAAGCATACCCAGCGCGGTGTACCCGATGTAGCCAGATCGACGTTTGATTTTCAGTCCTAATTGTCGCAGTGCGTGGATCAGTAAGACCCTCTTCCCGGCTTTAATTGTCAGTGTGATGAATACGACACACTTTGTCATGGTTTTTGTCTCTCTTGTGCACTTTTGATCTATGGTACTAGCTGAACTCTTCGCGACTAGCACTAGCCCTGCTATGACAATACCACGGTTTGCTTGATCCATACCTAAGGAATGATGGTACAAAATTTATACGCTTACGCAGAACATTTAACTCGAAAGATCCTGGCTTCCGTCACACGCTACAGACTCAGAGTGTTGTCGTTTTGTTTCACTGGCTATATAATTGGTTTAATCCTACCCGTACGTCTTGGGATCCCATAGGCACCACACTGTTAAAGAGGATTTTTTTTTTTGGCCATACCCTTAGTCGTATGTACGGGGGGGGGGGGGGTCTCAGATACATCACACTACTACAGAGGATTTTGTTGATGTATCCTTAAGCTGGGTTCTCATGTATACGGAAACGGAAACGTCAAAAAAAAAACAACACCTTCAAGTAGTGAAATAGAAAGAATGCTTTCGCACGCCGCTTCCGTAGACATGGAAACATTCTTTCATTTTACTATAACTAGTGTAAGGGCACGTTCAAAGAACGGGTTGCAATATGTAGATCTAGGTAGAAAACAACTCACAACTGGTACAGTAACACCCGCATGGCCCGTGCATAAGACAGACGGAACAGAAACTCATGCCTTCAAACTTTCAAACTCAACCGGAAGTTTAAAGTCGAAACAAAACAAAGGCAGGAGGGAGGCCATCATTGTTGAGGAGAAAGCATTATTCGATATTTTTTGGCCTATTTTCATTTATTACAAAATTACGATACTTCGCTTTCATGTCAAAGGAATAGACATAGTAGCAAAAAGAACTATCTTTCACATGTAATTTTTTCAGGTCTGGGCATTTCTTCCCCGCAGCAGTGAATTTTTTTTTTCCTTGCTGTTTTTTTTATATAGATATGAGCGATTTTCAGCTTTACGCGTATATTCTGGGATCTGACAGACACGATACTTTTAAAGAGGGTATCAGAGAGTATGTATGTATAGTGAGAGTTCACTATTGGTCGGTTTGCACTGCGAGACACGGGAGGCTCCGCGAAACCATTGTTAGCATGGACTGGAAAGTAGGTCGCTTCGGTAAACAAAACCGGTTTGTGCATTTCCACGGGGCATAAGAACTTACAAACGGCTCTAAATAGTTTCAGTCAGCCCAAAAATATGAACAAACCACACTAAACAGATATGCACACTGTTTTTAGTGAAGACGGTGTCTTTCAATTCTTCGATTTCTTGTTTACCGCAGCGACATAGTTTCGCGATTTGGCGGAAGTGAACCCTCTTTATACATCTATACTCTCTGAGGGTATCCTAATGAAATGTTCTTTAGGAGTGACGTGACGTAACGCCGTGGATATTTGTTTTGCGACACACGACGAGGGATTATGACAAAAACATTTTCGCTGCTGTCTTCTCAGACTCAAGGTAATATTTTCAGTCTTTCCTTGTTCCCCATTCTTTCCTACGCACGGCTTATTACGTGGGTTTGCCATGGCCGGTGTGACACCGCTGATAATGTAGATTACTCGTGTTGGCATCACAATCGCCCGTCTCAGCCCCATTATCTGTGCTATATTTATTCCCCGTTTCTCCGGTTTGACACGTTCGTGTGACAATCGACCTGGCAGTGCTGGCTACTGTTGCTATGACATGAATGAGACTGACCAGGTGTGTGTGTGTGTGGGTGTGTGGATGTGGTGGGGGCAGGGATCGGCTCACTCGATGACCTGTGTAGGAGTTTGTGGACACAACAAGGTCAGAGTCCGGCGGTCTCACACATCGACAATGGTCTTGGACGCTGGCAACATTGGCATGTCTTAGGCTAGGCCAAAGAGATACATCCACTCTATCTCATATCCGGGCTAAGCGGGTGCATGATGGCACGTTGAATCATTACATACGGATGGTTACCGCTGGGAAAATAATGCTTAAAGTTGTGGCCGCAGTAGTGACAGTTCTGAGGATCAGATTTCATGACATTTAATGAAGTAATTGTGCTGCCCAGAAAGCCACTGTCAGGTCATTCCACATTAATCAGGTGGTTTGACAAAGAAAACGATATTCCAGAAGGTCCTCAAACTGACCAAATTACACATCAAAATCTTCTTAAAATTAAGATGTTATAGTCAAACACTGGTCAAACATTGACCAGTCATTCGTGTTGTTGTTCCTATCTCCAAGTTGGTTTGCAGAATGGCTTAAGGGTTAAGTGCCCGCGCTCCAAGATCTGCTAGGAAATTTCACTGGCTGTAAACTGGGCTCTCTGCTTTGTCTTCATTTTGTGCTGTTTGATCACAATGTACTAAATCAATATGGCTGATGTGGAGAAGGGGCAGTGTCGTTGGACACCCGGCAGTTTAACGTGTTAAAGCGGGGCGAGGTAACGATCTTCAGAGCCTGTTTCCTAAATTAACATTCCCAAGTCGTGTTATTGTGGCCGGGTTTCTTCCGGTTTTCACTCACTTGCACAATCCAACCGTGTTGCACCGGAAAGACAACGCTGATTCGCACGCTAAGTCTGCGTGATTCGCCCGGTTATCGAAGGCACCGCAGCATCTTGACATGTACATGATTGCTGGTTATGCTCACGGTTCCATGCCATAACACAAGACTTTACGGTGTCACAAGGGAGAGACCTTCTGGCATTATCTGCTCAATGTGAAACGAAGACAGTTTCTTTCACCTTTCTGTTATAGTAATCTTGCTTGGTCCATTGCACTGGTCACAACAGCTTGAGAGGAATTCATGAAAAAAAAACAACCAAGTATCTCCCAAAGGGGCTCCCCATACTATTATTATGTACTAGAGACGCCAGCAAACAGAGGAAGCTTGCGCCGGGAATGAATCATATCCTGTAGATTCCAGTTGACAAGTGGAAAGTGACACGATTTTGCTCTTGTAGAACTTCAAGATTTCCTGTGTACAAAATCAATATATTTTGCAGTGCAGTAACAGGATGCCGACACTTCCCAATAGGTAACATCCGCCATAGGGAGGTATCAGACTGAGCTCGGAGCATCGCAGCCAGTGGCTGCCGGCAAAATGTACATCCAACAACCCAATAGATAATGGCAGAAGCTGATTGTGTCTGGCCGAGCTTGGTATGATAGAGTCTTCCTGGATTTTCTAAGGAAATATAGGAAATTATGGTGTGCACTTCTAATCTGCCAGCATCTGACTGTTCCTCTCCGGGCTGAGTATGATTCCCCCCCCCCCCTCCCCCTTGCCGAGTGCTCTACCATCAACAAGAAACGGAAATTATTATTATGTTTATGGCGATATGAAATACGGAAATAATTTATTTTCAGCGTGATTATGCGTTGCTGTCACAATTTTCACAGTGTGTAATAAATCGTCGTTTTCGGGAAAACCAAATCAGTGGCGTCACTGGTTACAGTTAGAACTGGAACACATAATCAGAGATGGCAGGGATAACACCGGTAAGCTTATACAGACCGCAGAGCAGAGTAGACAGTTTAGGTGTTCAGACTGAGGGATACAGAAGAGTAGAGAGTTTAGGTGTTCAGATTGAGGGATACAGCAGAGTAGACAGTTTAGGTGTTCAGACTGAGGGATACAGAAGAGTAAAGAGTTTAGGTGTTCAGACTGAGGGATACAGAAGAGTAGAGAGTTTAGGTGTTCAGGCTGAGGGATACAGCAGAGTAGAGAGTTTAGGTGTTCAGACTGAGGGATACAGCAGAGTAGACAGTTTAGGTGTTCAGACTGAGGGATACAGCAGAGTAGACAGTTTAGGTGTTCAGACTGAGGGATACAGCAGAGTAGACAGTTTAGGTATTCAGACTGAGGGATACAGCAGAGTAGACAGTTTAGATGTTCAGACTGAGGGATACAGCAGAGTAGACAGTTTAGGTGTTCAGACCGAGGGATACAGCAGAGTAGACAGTTTAGGTGTTCAGACTGAGGGATACAGCAGAGTATACAGTTTAGATGTTCAGACTGAGGGATACAGCAGAGTATACAGTTTAGGTGTTCAGACTGGGAGATACAACAGAATAGACAGTTTAGGTGTTCAGACTAGGGGATACATCCAGTAGGCCTACACTAGGTGAGTAGACCTGTACACCCTCTCCGTGTCGAGCAGACCGAGCAGAAATACAAGTCTGGCTTATTTCCTACCGCTCTGTAGGTCTTCATAAACAGCAACATCAAGTAACCAACCGACTACAGGCCGACGACGGATATTATTGTACCAGATTCACATTTTTATGAGTTTGTCACTATTGTTCAACAGTATAAATGCTGACATGCGTTTTCAACGCCAGGAAGACTGTAAGAAGAAAACGTGGGTGAGAAAAGAACAAGTCGTGTAGCGGCACTGTTGCCTAAGACTGTCGTAACTAAAAAAATTAGAAAAATCGATTTTAACAGATACTCAACTACACCAAGAGCCGTATCCAATGATCTTGATTATAGACTCCTAAATAGAAAAAAAAAAATTATCGAACAGGGAACTTTCAAAAAGTCATCATAACTAGAGCAGTTGTGGTCAAATAAAACAGTTGGTTTGTTTTTTTTTTGCTTCCCCTGAAAAGTAGCCAAGACCGATAACTGCAGTTTTAGGGTAAGGTGACGATTTTATCTTATCCTGGGCCAAAATCAAGGAAGACTTTGAGTATGTAGGGAGAGGTAATAAGTGCGTTTAAATATAATAATATATAATATAAGATAAAAACATGTTCTGCAGATTTTCTGCACTCCGAACTGTATTCGGTGCTGCAGTGGATGGTACCAGTTTCCCAAAATTACGGCTTTAAATTGATTTCACTTCCCGAGAAATTTTTCCCACATAAACAGCGTCGTTCTGGAGATCAAATACGCCGTTATCTACAGGATGGCGCAGGTCGGCAGTCTTTGCAGTTGGATCTTCCAGGTCTGACGGAATACTATGTGCCATCACTCGACATTGCACTGCAGTCTTGTGTGGCCCATCTGCCGGCTTTCAAGTTGATTTCATCACAAAGACAACACACTGCTCTAGCGTACAGAAACAAAGGCCGTGACACACTGAGATGTCTTGCTGGTCAACATCTATTTTCGGAGTGAGTTGTAAATATATAGGGTGGGTCGGCAATGGGTTTATATGAAATAGTAGCCGCTTACGTAAGACCTGAGGCATCGCATTGTCTGGCATTTACGTCAGTTTGTGTACTTGACGGGCAAGATGAGCTTTTTTGTTTTTCTGCTATTGGACAAGGAAGTTTTATTGCTTTTTTTTTCTTTGCCACTATCTAGTTTGTAAACTATAAGGAAGTTATAATTATTTTTTTTGTGCCGTCAGAGATTACTGGAGATTTACGTCATGACTAGACCTAGATTTTGACCAGATTAAACTATCGTTGCCAGGAAAGATGACTGCAGTGTTATAGTTCGCCTGTTTAATTATATTTATATATATATATATGTGATGAAGGACTTGTGTCAATAACAGCGTGTCCTGAATCTCTCTCTCTCTCTCTCTCTCTCTCTCTCTCTCTCTCTCTCGCTCTGTCTGCTTCTCTCTTTCTCCCTCTCTCTCTCTCTCTCTCTCTCTCTCTCTCTCTCTCTCTCTCTCTCTCTCTCTCTCTCTCTCTCTCTCTCTCTCTCTCTCGCTCTGTCTGCTTCTCTTTTTCTCCCCCCCTCTCTCTCTCTCTCTGAGTCTCTCGTCCTCTTTGTCTCCTGATGAATGACAGCCGAGTAGGTCATTCCCCACACAGATTTCTCGAATTATTTCAGAACTGCAAGGGAACTATTATTTCAGCGAATTTTCTTATGTAGTTAAGTGATTGGGTATGCTGGACTCTACAAATATCTCATATTTGCCATCAGGATGGATGTGACTCTTAAATAGGGGGGGGGGGGAGAAAATATAACGGTGTTAAAATAAATGATAAATATTGTTTGCGGTATCTTGCTAACATGACTCAAAGTTCCGACTGAGACGTGCAAAGACTAACAGCCTCAACCCTCGGTAAAATGGGGGAGTATTTTTACATTATTTGCCTTAGAACTTTGCATGTTGACACATGAATCTGGTGGATTAAGTGTTCCCGCCCCCAAACCAACAAAAACAAAAGCCATCACTATATGGATTCGGAAAGTATGGCGGATGAGATGAGTATTCATCGTAGATAAGAGTAACTTATCGTTGTGTAATGAAAGTCAGTGAGTAACTGGCTAGACAATAGAACTATCGTTAGATTGACAAACGGGAACGTGAAAGATGAGTTCATGATCTCTTGTGGTGCACGACAAGAAATTCTGTCTCTGGCAGTTCAGCGGCATGATTTGCGGGGAAGCTTCATCAGAGAGAGTATAAATCCACACCATTTCGATCGTAATCTTGTCTTCAGTGTAGGAGTTTATGTAATTCTCTGAATATACAGTTCATCTCTTCTGTGAGATCTAATGACGAAGGACATCAGTACGAGGAAAGGTGAATCACCTGGCTCTGTAAGTAATCTCACATACTCTGTAAGTAATCTGACTTTAATACCTCTGAAATGTTCACTATGAGGGACATCAAAGCGTAGAGCCAACATGACTGGTTGAAAGTGACTCACGGAACCAGAAATGAGTTGGTCACGAGGGGAGGGGGGTGGGGGGGGGGGTGGCAACCCTGATTCATTCCATTACAGTTTGTTGCATTCATCAAAGTTTTGGCGTTGGTATACCAGGCCAAGAGAAGGCAGTATCTACCAGCATAAAGCCTTGGACACATTGTAATCCAAAGGTTATTAGGACCGAGGCTGGCTCCCGAAAAGGCAACTCTATTATACTGGTCACATCAAATAAGCCTCAGAATGACGGCGTTGTTGCATTCATCCCCATATAGAATGACGGATGAAACAGCGGCATGAGCGATGGGAGGAAATATTCGACCTTTTTCCACACACATACGCACCCAGGCATTCACGCACGCACGCAGCCATACGCGCCTTGTCGTCATTATGATTCCACAAGCCGATGATATTATTTCTGCTTGAGTCCGGAGTTTTCAGTGACACTACAAATTTCCGTGAATTGGGCATTGGTGCAGCAAAAAAATTGATCCGCTGTAGTTTGGGCTCTTGCTTTCCCAGGGAAGATGTCAGTCAAGATTGGTCTCTGCGTGCAAAGCTTCAATATTGATCAGTCCACTTCTCACGGGGATCATGTGTAACTTATAATATTTGTGTAGCTTCCTGACAAAATGAGGCGCATCTCGGAACAACCCGATTCGAGAAAATTTGTCAAAAGGCATCATAGGGTCAATTTTATCCATTTTGAGTTTTCTGTATTTTTGAAAAATTTAACCTCTTTACTATTCCTTTTCCAAACGACAGTGCTCGTTGAGAGCGGTAAATGCCTCAAAATTGGCTTTTAATCGAGTCACCATCAATGATTTTGTAATTCTAAGCTGAAACTTTAAAAGTATTTTTCTCAAAACTGTGGTTGCGTCACTTCCTGTCTTTGAGAGGCCATAATTATGTTCTCAGCTAATTAAGTTACAGTAGTAACTTTTTTTTTACCGTATGAAAGGGCTTTGGATAACCAATTTGGTGATACCAATATCTCCATACCACCAAAATGCGAGAAGTGCCTTATTTTGCCAGACGGCTACACATTTTGTGGTATATTTATGAGCCATAAGCTTTGGCGGGGAAAAGGTACGGATCTTCACAGTACACGTTACCTGTAGTGATGCTGCTCTCGGGAATGCGGGCAAGAAAAACGCCTGGCTCATTAGCGTGGGCTTAATGGTGTTAAAATTGTCAGTCTAATCATTTAGTGGTTTGGTTTTAGACCTGATATTTTACGGTGAAACTTCATTTTGTAGTAATTCAATTAACGATTTCTGTGCATTTGGGTGGCATGTGATTTACAGTTCAAGACGCTTGTTTCTGTAATGTCTTCGTTGGAAACTACGCAGAATGCGAAAGGCAAAGAATCGGCAGTGCTTTTCTGATGAAAAAAGCCCAAACCATGTTCTTTACTTAGATTTTCAACTGAAATACAATCGGCGTTCCTTAAAAAATATTAGCCACAAAAAGAAAAAAATCCCGACACATTACTGGCATGTTCAACATCTGCTTGAAGACATAACTGTTCAAGTTCAGAACACTCGGTCATTTCACTGACATCGATGACGAGCAAAATCTCACCTCTCGTAGTCATCAACTGAGCTGTGCACCGAGGTGCTGGTAGTAATTAGTGTGCAAACATGTGGGCATTCTCAGTGATGGATGCAGTCTGGTTGAACCATAAGCTAATGATGATGTTGGCACCTGATTTGGCTAAGTGTTTCGTATACATGACCGTTTCAGCTTATTTCTGTTTTTAAAAAAAAAAAAATTCCTGCCAGAATTTATTCAGGGATTCACTTGGTAGTGTATATCATATTATGAAATTGTTTGCGCGTGCGCCCCCCCCCCCCCTCCAGCGTGAGAGTAATTTCCGATAATTTTCATCTATTAGCAACACCGAAAGGAACTAATCCCTAGTCCAGATTCAAAAGTAATACATTTACTGAGGCTTATCACTGATTTTACAATATCTGCACCAAGTCTACCTTTTATCGGTGATAAGTCACAATTAAGTTGTTATGCGATTAAGTGTTGTTTTCCATTAACTTATACATTTTTTCTCTGAGGAAAACTCTATTGATGTAGGCCTGCGCTTCATAGCAGAATTAATAAACGCAATATGCATAGTAGGGCACTTTTTTTTGTGTTTTATGCATTTGCGCTTGATTTTTATAAATGTCCTTTTCTTTATGTCACTTTTTTAGTTCGTTTATAATTAAATCCTAGGCGTGGTCTAAACTCCGTATGCTTTCTACAGATGAATAGGTAAATACCCATTAGGATCAAAAGTAAAATTATACCTTTTGTGTTGCCTAGGTACGCTACACCTGTGGAATGTTGAATTTTAATTAAACTGCAACGACAGATGATTCCACTGGGAGAACAAGAATGGAAAAGTGAGAAAAAGTGGAGGAGAAAGAAAGAATAGTTGGGGGGGGGGGGGGGAGAGGAACAATGAGTAATGAAAGAGGATGAAAGAACACGTAATGAAAGAGGATGAAAGAAAGAACGGCTGTGAGCTGACGTGAGCGGGTACCTACACGTGCACAAATTAAGTCAAATAAATCCCGGCGTAGAACGCAAAAGATGCTAAGTAAACACCCGGGAGCGTGACGTCACAGTTTGGTGTTTGACTAATTTACTTAGCCTTTAAAACGCACATCCGCGTTTGCCCATACACACACACACACCTCACCAGTAAGCCACAGTTTCCAGCATTTGTGTGAAAAGTGAGAAACTCGCTGATAACGACTATTTGACTAAAGGCAGCGAATGAAATCTGTCATCAAGAGACACATGGTAAACCAATTTCTGTATCTGAAGAATATAGGGAAAAAGCAGCAATAATCACAAAAGATCGGAAACTGGAACAATCCCTGTTTAAAGTTTGGCAGTTGTGTTTTTTGCCTCTTACAGATGAAGGGGGGGGGGGGGTGGGGGATACTTTTTGATATGTTGTGGCTGCGGCTTTTTCGTTTGTTTGTTTGTTTTTCAAACGTTGGTAGTGCAGAGGCGAGGCTGGTGAACTAGCGGAGACGGTGAACTAGCGGAGACGAGGCTGGTGAACTAGCGGAGACGGTGAACTAGCGGAGACGAGGCTGGTGAACTAGCGGAGACGGTGAACTAGCGGAGACGAGGCTGGTGAACTAGCGGAGACGGTGAACTAGCGGAGACGAGGCTGGTGAACTAGCGGAGACGGTGAACTAGCGGAGACGAGGCTGGTGAACTAGCGGAGACGGTGAACTAGCGGAGACGAGGCTGGTGAACTAGCGGAGACGGTGAACTAGCGGAGACGAGGCTGGTGAACTAGCGGAGACGGTGAACTAGCGGAGACGAGGCTGGTGAACTAGCGGAGACGGTGAACTAGCGGAGACGAGGCTGGTGAACTAGCGGAGACGGTGAACTAGCGGAGACGAGGCTGGTGAACTAGCGGAGACGGTGAACTAGCGGAGACGAGGCTGGTGAACTAGTGGAGACGGTGAACTAGCGGCGACGAGGCTGGTGAACTAGCAGAGACGGTGAACTAGCGGAGACGAGGCTGATGAACTAGCGGAGACGGTGAACTAGCGGAGTCGAGGCTTGTGAAGTAGCGGAGACGGTGAACTACCTGAGACGAGGCTGGTGAACTAGCGGAGACGGTGAACTAGCGGAGTCGAGGCTGGTGAACTAGCGGCGACGGTGAACTAGCGGAGACGAGGCTGGTGAACCAGCGGAGACGAGGCTGGTGAACTAGCGGAGACAGTGAACTAGCGGAGACGAGGCTGGTGAACTAGCGGAGACGGTGAACTAGCGGAGACGAGGCTGGTGAACTAGCGGAGACGGTGAACTAGCGGAGACGAGGCTGGTGAACTAGCGGAGACGAGGCTGGTGAACTAGCGGAGACGAGGCTGGTGAACTAGCGGAGACGAGGCTGGTGAACTAGCGGAGACGAGGCTGGTGAACTAGCGGAGACGAGGCTGGTGAACTAGCGGAGACGAGGCTGGTGAACTAGCGGAGACGAGGCTGGTGAACCAGCGGAGACGGTGAACTAGCGGAGACGAGGCTGGTGAACCAGCGGAGACGGTGAACTAGCGGAGACGAGGCTGTGTGAACTAGCGGAGACGGTGAACTAGCGGAGACGAGGCTGGTGGACTAAACGTGTACATGAGGGGAATAAAGGTGAAAATCGCTTCTTGTGACAATGGCTGCATTTCCTCTCCTCCGTGAAATTCATTTGGAAGCAGAATTATAATCAAGTTGGCCTCTTTCTGGCTGCTAATTATTTACATCTATACCAGGAAGGGAAAATACACTGCAGACCAGGCCAGCTAGTGCTGGCAAACCGATAGCCCGCTGGCAAGTGTGGAGATGGCAAATAGTTTTCCCCTAGTGAGTTTGCGTTGACCTGTCTTTGAACCGGGGAATCCTTGAACGCGAGAGCCTCTTTATTAATCTAATAAGATTATGATAATGATTTTCAAAAGGTAACGATTAGATGTAGAGAGATTTGGAAGATTGTCTAATTATATCAGCTGTTCCGATGAAAATGATAATTGGGTTCGAAACAAATTGTCGCAGAGTGGAAAGGGTGCAGGGGCAATAAAACTGTGCATGAATGTCAGTAAAGAGGACTGAAATGAACTCAAAAAGTGGACTCTTGTAAGACAAAAACATGCAATCGTTGAGATAAAATTTATCATCAAAATTTTCAAAACCTGTGCGTAAGAAGTAAGACCTATCAAATGTGGGTGTCGTATTTTTCAACTAATAGTTTTTTTGGAACTAGAACTAGCCTACCAGAAGGTTCCATGGCGTTCTGAAGTCCACACCTTCTCTCTGCGGTAAGTCGTTCTCAGTTACGATCTGTAGATTGTCACTAAAGATGTGGGAAGTGAAATTCAGCCGACCGAATTACCTGGCTGTACAACTTCATCCACTGTGGAATATTGGAGACGATTGCGGAAAGTCACATTCTCTAAACCTTCAGACAAATAGAGAAACCTAAACGCTGTGTGTGTGTCTCGTTTTTCAGCTCCCTATGTGGGGAATTTTTCCTTCCACAGCAGTTGGTCTTTAGGTTGTTTCACGGTACTTGACACTCCCTGTACCGGTCCTTGTGGCTATGCGATATCTTAGTGTTATCATCGTAAAGATCCACTATTTTTGTCCAACAACCCAACATGATTGTAAATTATGATAAATAGAACATGTGGCAATTTCACGTGTGTTATTTTGGTACTGACCTGATCGCAAAGATTTTGCTTTTCCATTGATTGAAGTAGTTATCAGTGGATCTCCTACAGACACATGGCCTGACAACTACCACATTGACCAGTGACACCCGAAATGTCACTGTCACCATTAGTAAGAATATGACGTGTGAGTGGATCTCGCGAAATTGGGCTAATGATGAAAGGACCAAATTGCTGAGAAAACCCTACCGAAATGGGAAAAATGTCCTATGGAAATTGGGATTCGCTTAAGAGAATGAAAGGTTTGCCATTTTTCTGTATTCACTGAAAATATTTTTGCTTGAAATCGCCTTAGAAAAATTCTGTTTCGATTTTTAAAAGAGGTATGAAAATTTCACCTTCAACCCGATTTCACCGGATCCTCAATGGGATCCACAAATGTCTAGATGCTTCTCGACACTACAGTACTTTCACACTTCCGGTCACTATTTTAATCCCCCATCGTCCAGACCAGGTAGTGAGACCGGTGTCCACTAAAGACGATGACCGTGGTAATGACACGACGCGTAGTGTGATGTCTGTCCATAAATTCCCCCCTCTCTCTCAGTCTCGCACATTGTAACACTAAAAATAGTTAAACATGACGTACATTGTTGTGACATGTCTAGTGTAAACTGAAAGAATAACCACTGGATTCATGTGTCAAGAAAGCAAGCTTGTTTGATCTGAAGGCTTGGTTTTCCATAGAATGTTTATGGCGTTTCTTCCTCATACTTTCAACAAAACCTCAGCACTATAGAGCCGACAATTACACCAAATTCTGTCATCTGAGATCCCCGCATTGTCAGAGACAGATACATGGTTTAATATTCCTTTCATACATAATGAAATATGCATGAGATAAGACAGCTGTAGAGAGATACATGTGGGGAACAGTTCAGAGAATCCCACTGATGGTCCCAGAAAGTTCTGTGGTCGTGACGGTGTAGTATGTGAGATGCAGGTACCGACCAGCGTCCGAAAAAGCTACCCCACGCGTTGAAGTACTCGCCCTAATTAGATGTGATTTACCTGGTCTATCAGCAGAGCTGCAAAATTGCCCCAATCTATATGTTCCTAATCACCAGGAATTTCAGTCTGACATCTGTTACCAACCAGACATGCATTCAATTAAGTACAGAACTCTGGCGTACCTGCTCCTGCAGGGCTGGGGCACCGTGGCGTGAATTAAGTATTATATACACACAGTGGTCTTGGCAAGCTAATCTAAACCTGCGTTCTAACCAACCATGAGATTGCTGATTAGGTTAAGGGAGATCTCAGCCGTGAGACGGTGCAATTTCTGGTATACAGGTGTGCTTCTATACTTAGGTAATTCATGTATGTAAATGATTTGACGGAAGAAGCAGATGGGGTAGATATCGAGTGAGAAAGGGAGTGTAGAAACGTATGCACTTTACGTGCACAAGTCACCACTGAAAATCAATACTTCGATATATATGAGCATTGTGACAGTATTAGCAAACAAACAATGAGCAAGTCTATATTATGAAAGCCACAATTATTGGAAATAGGTTTTCACCACACAGCTCTTCATTCTGCTAAGTTAATGTCTCAGTTGTACTAGTGCTAGTAGCAGACCCTGTCTAAGAAATACTAGTTGGATTCAAAATTATATTCGCGTATTCTTCAAAATAAAACAAAAAGTGTTCAGAGTTGAAATACCTGCAAATGAAACGCAGGATAATGATGTAAAATGAGAGGTACAATCAGGGCCAAGAACTTGCCCGGGGGAAACTTTTAAACTAGCCTTTAGCATGACGTGCAGCACAGAGACTGGTCAATGGAACTGGAGATAGATCAGTTACCTCCCCTGCAGTACCAGCTCCAGGAGATTGCTTATCACAGACCCAGTGATTGAACGAGAAATGGTCGTGCCCAGGCCACGGGAAAACAGAGAGAGAGAGAGAGAGAGAGAGAGAGAAAGAGAGAAAGAACGAGAACAAAGTGTGTGAAAAGTGAAAGAGAGACCATGAACGGAATGTAGAAAGGCGGAAAGGGAATAAAACACTAAAAAAATAATAAATTGTTCGTTCCAAGTACCCACCCAACCGGGGATTTGCCCCATCATGTTTGGGTTCATGACTAAAATGTAGACAATGGGATCATTCCTGGGGTGTTTTCTCAAAACTTTACGTCATTTCGATACCCTGTCTTAAAGATGCCTGGGCGCGGTTTACTTGACATAAAATAGTTTACATCGTCCAGCTTGCTCTGTTACACGTCCAAACTACCCGACATTTGAATTGCCAGCGGAATCATTTTAAATAAAAGACGCAACAAAAGAAACGCGTAATCGATTCTTCCTGTTAGGTTTGTCGCTGGCGTAGTTTCGTCACTTTGGTTTAGGAATGATTATAACAATGGTCTTATCGTGAACACGAGGCGCGGCCCTCTGAAAGATTGACCAAACCAGGACGCTACCATTGTCCCCCCGTGACAGACGGGTGTCTACTACTGCAACTACTTCTATCATAAAACCATTAACTGCAGATAGCAAATTTTTCTCTCTTTTTTGTTTCCAAATACTGTATGAACAACAAGAAGGAATGTATTTTTTTCTTTCTGTTCATTAACTCTGTGTGTACCTACAGCCGATAGATCGGTTCTTCCGCAGGTCATGTTTGTGCCAATCGCCGATGTATCGGTGCACGAGAATGCTAGGCTATTTCGCAACAGGAAGAATGAAAGCCGACTTTCTATTCATAGATGTTGCTGTAGTTAGTCTTCATTCATCTCCCCCACTGCTTTCTTCTTGTATCGGCAAACGTGGAAAAATTCATGGCACACAAAGAGTTAAAAGAGTCTCGCAAGATTACAAATGTTAATTTATATGAGCAAATATAAAAAATATATATTTATATATATTATATTTAAGGTAAGAAGTACGTCTCAAGAGAACCAGTTTTTCCCCTCCGCTGTAAAATTAGACCGGCGTCCCTATGTGTGATGGTTTCATAATAGGACAAGCGATAAAGAAATGAAAACTCACCCGTGCATTTGGATTGTTGTTCTCTTTGTCTTTGCTACCATGAGTAAGATTATTTCAGTATACATTAACATCCGGCAGTTTACAGGTTTGATGAATGTTTCTATGATCTGTGTTAGAAATGGCTGTATTCACATTGTCAGAGGATAGGATATAACAAGGAAAGCGTTTTTGTCCCTCAGATATCAGGGGAGCCAATTTTTCCACAGCTTGCCTGGTTGTACTGAATGTACGGAGTTTTAGAAGTGAAATGTTTATATTGCATTGCTTTGTGCCAGGTTTATTATTTTTTTTCTTTTCCAGTGTTTTCTATCATCAGACTACACCCCGTCAGTGTGAAAACTGTTTATCTGAAATGAGAAAATACGGCCCAGGGGCCGGGATAATCCAAGCCCGTGGAAAAAATATTTAACCACACTAACCCACGTAAGGCCACGAGCTGCCAATCGCTAGAGGTGTTATGTCATTTTATTTTCTGTGATTTTTTACATTGAGGAAACAGCACCTCTGAGACCATTATCAAAGCATAGATTTATCAGCATCAGAACTAGCGTTGCTGTGAAAATGAAACTATGGTAGGCTTGTTTGTAGCCATGTTATGACAAACTATGGCCGTTTATAAGTTATACATTCTATGTTGCACTCAATTGGTTGTTGGGTTTAAAAACATCGGGTGTGCCTTTATTTTGGTTTTAGGCTGGGAGTTTCATCTCTTTGTGATCAAGGATCAGGAAGTAGGTTTTTTTTGTTTTTCCAGGCTTCGCGAGATGAGAGAGGTATAAAGTTATTAGGCGAATGGATCCGCCCACGATTTGACTGCTGTATTGCTGGGGAAAAAATTATATAATTTCAGTTTAATTAAACTTCTGGCAGACCAGATCAATTGAAGTCGTGATGTCACAGTTTGGAGACCACTGAGGTAAAATAATGTTGAAAAATACATAGTAAGTACCGCGGTGCAATAACTGCACAATGGTCACTCAAATAGGATGAAGTTATGTCATATGTACAATGCCAAAGTGGTCCTTCAAGAAGGAAATCTCAGGCGAATAAAAAGAAAATGAACAAAAGATCAGAACTGATGAACAAAAGTGAGAAGTAAAGCTGGGCTTTCATATGTACAGAAACGGCTAAAATCCATGCCGGAGTGAACGGAAGGAGTTTCATGTGTACAGAAACGGCTAAAATCCATGTCGGAGTGAACTGAAGGAGTTTTCCTGTGTACAGAAATGTTGTTTCCGGACACATGAAAACTTTCTGTATCAATACTTGGAGGATTTTTTTTTGAGGTCTCCATTGCCGTATCCGTTTCTATACACATGAAAACATGACTTTAGACTTTCATCAAACAAACTTGACATTGAAATAATTATGCGGTTTTAGTACAATACAAAAAAAAGAATGGTCGTGTTTCGCGGGGTGTTGTTCAGTAGTCAGAGTCACAACCGGGAAGGACAGGGCAAATTTACATGAAGGAAGAATACACAGCTTGAGCAATAGAATGGCAAGATTTGCTACACATGGGCTGTGTGGTGTGCTGGATGGGTGCGGTTGTCGCAAGTAAATACTGAACTCTTTGTTGTATTGTCCAGATCTGTGTGCGCGGTTTTGCGTCACAGTGCGCATCGTTTAGCCGTGATTAGACGGCGGCGGTGTGCATTATTGATGTGCAAATCGCCGTTTTGCAATCACGGGGAGTGTGAATTATTCACTTTCTAAATGTTTGGTGTTATTTGATACTGCAGTTGATGTGCAAGACTCGCTCAGGTGTGAAATAGCTTGCATGCCACAAACTAGTACGGCGGGCAGCGTTAGTTAGACAACGGTTAAGTCTAATCAAGCTAACTGAGAATGATGGGATTGATAATGTGTGTACATGGGATGATAATGATGTTAATGACATTGATGACTGGTCTCCATGCATTGCGATAGTAGTGCCGATGGAACTGGGAAACGATTTTAAAAAGTATGGGGAAGTGTTGACTTTTTTCTAACGTTCAGTCCTAATTCTGCCTTCCCACAGTCAAACAACGCCTGAAGAAATTAGGAGGGAGATGAGCCTATTCTAATAAGTTTCACTTTTTTTTTTTTTTTTTGACAACAAATGAACTTAATCATAATCTCAGTGATGAGCAATCTTTGCGTTTTATTGCATCGTTTACGTATTATGTCTTACGCTAGGCATTGCTACATACAACCTCTTGTCTTTCTGCGATATTTTGACTTCTTAGTGCTGCAGTTGACGGGGTCCAAGAAACAAGGTTCAGAGTAATCATTAAAAAAACAACAAAAAAACTGCGACATCCAATTGGCTCGAATCATAATGATGGAGACTGGAAAAAGTTTCCGGTACGGAGGTAATAGACGTGCTTGCACTTTGGTTATATCAACATTCTAAGATCTCTGGTGAAAATAGACGATAATTCAACCTAAATGGTGACCCTAAATTCGGCGTAGATCGAAAGTCCTCCTGCTGTATGCTGTTATCCTCACCAGTATAGCTAGAAATCGGACAAATTATAACAATGCATTTAGAAATATGCTACATGTCACTGCATGACCGATATTCCGTTCTGGATATAGAAAAAGAAACCGCCGTGATGTGTGGTATTAACACAAGCACAGAATCGATGAGGAAATCACTCTTGTGTCTAATAATCGCCCAGAATACTGCATGCAGTAGGGTGCAGTGCTCAGCTGGACAGAACGCCTACTATCGTATCGCCGAATCTCACAGAACTACAGAGCAGAACAAAAGAAAATACAACAGTCAAGCCCAGGCTAAGACTTCACCTTGTCTATGGTCAAAATTCTGTTGAGATTTATGGCCTCGTAAAAAAGCGACATTGCTATGGCATAAGAACGCATAGAGCCCCACCCTTGTTTTATATATCATAGCTGCATTTTTTATGATGACATGATTAAACTTCCGCCTGATATTTGTTGTGAATTATCATTTCATGTTGACATTTAAGTCCAGCATGCAATAAACTCGGTGGAGTCGTACAGGTGGTGTAAATAAGTTATCCAGATCCATGACCAAAAACATCACGGATCATAAATCACTTGTAGCGTTACTTATATTTCCTTTTACATGTTCTGTTTCATGCACTTTCCTATTCTGTCCTCTCTCATATGCATTTCCCCCCCCCCTCCCCCCCATTTCTCTCGGTTGCCTACGCAAACACTTTGCGTCCTCCTACATTTAGAGTGCTCTGATAATACTCCCCTTGTATATTTAGACCGTGCTAGCTTGCTGAATCATCAAAGATTACATGTTCATACTTCTATTTATTATCCTAATCACGATTGCTTTTAATAATTTAATAACCATAATTTTGGCAAATTGACTTGGCGATTCCTTTTCAACATCGTCACTCCCAATATTTGCCAAGATTTTTAGCCTTGATATTTTTTCTCTCTTTCCGTCTTAATTCTTGCCATAGGCTCATTCACTTCCCCGGTGACGTTTTTTTTTTTTAAAATGCATTTTATTTTTTTCGGGTTATTTTTTTTTTTCGACATGTTTATCACATCAGTAACGAAAGTAATCGCTGGCTAAACTAGTCGGGATGATCGAGAAATTGTCACTTGGAATCATTATACGAGAACCGAAGAAAAATGTCAATTCTCACTAAGCTTTCCGAATTTTCCGAATTGATAGCGTTGTTGCGTTAAGTCAAGTGACAATCAGCAGCAGCAGCAGCAGTACAGAATTCATGTGGCTAAATTCCTACTTTGTTTGGACATTGGAAATTTAAAATGAAAACAAGAAAAACAAAAAGTGCCACGATAGATTTTCTGAGGCGCAGTTTCGATTTGTTGATTCATTTGACTCCCGGCTGAGAGTGAGTGAACGTCTTTCACCTTTTGTTTAGCGTAGCATTTGCTGGCTAGGCTCCCGCTATCGCCCTCCAGTCTTCACATCTAACTTATTGATTTTCGATACCAAATTGATAAAACGCAAGCTTTAAATGACCGGAATTCTTCCATGTTTTTTAATTCGGTTCAATAGCCAGCACTGCTCGCGCCAGCTACAAGGGAGAAACTGGTCAAACTAGAGAAATCACTGGTAGTTTGTTGTTGTTGTTTTTTTTTACCCGCGCCTAAAGTATCGAAAAGTCAGGTGAATCTGAAACTCTTTGCAGCAATCGGGTCAAGCTAGATCGAACATCTATTATTCAGGTGTTGTGTATGTGAGGTATTAATTCGTCAGAATATATAAATTACCCGTCCCCCACCCCACATTCTGGCGTATCAACACATTTCTCATTTGACCAGAGAGCTTTACGACGTTTTTGGGTCACTTTTCTCATTCTTGGCGGATGTGGCACAAATATTTCCACTCAGAACTTTCAAAAACTATTAGAGACATTGATACGTCACTTTGTGAGGACGAGGATCTCGCCACGAGCAGAGATAAGCTAGTCATAAGTCAAATTACGTAAATAAAGAAAATGTAGCCAAATTGACCACGAGGGCTGCAAAGTGGCCGTTCTCGTGACGACGCGCCGTAAAACACTAACTGAAACTCAAATCCACCAAAAATCATGGAATCTGGATTATGTGCCGAGGATGACGATGTGCGTGGCTATCGTTGTTTTGCAAGTAAGAGAAAAGTTACGTATTACACTACCAAAAAAAAATAAAATGAAATACTTCAGAAACATAAGAAAATTCGGCCATAAAGTGATTAGTGAGTTGATGTAAACAGAATCGGCGTCGGCAGTGACAAACAGCACGCGGAGATGGGAGAAGTAGCCGTGAAGTCAGGCGACCTTTCAATAGGATTTGAGGCACAGAAAGAGAAAACGTTCACATTCAAGTCCTCCAAGAGTACAAAATAAAATCACCGGCATACGAGAGAAGATAAAATAAATGGAAATGTTAAAGTTAAAAATTTTTATTTTTTTTTAAAAGCGGGAATACAAACTTTCCATGGAAAAACTCATGGAACTGCCAATCACTCGGGAAACTTGAGTTAAAGATGTTCTGAGTCAGGAACAAAATAAGGAAGGAAGGGGCCGCGAGAGAGAGAGGGACACACACACACAGACAAACACACACACACACAGAGAGAGAGAGAGAGAGAGAGAGAGAGAGAGAGAGAGAGAAGGCTGGTGACCTAGGCATAGAACAAATGAACATTCCAATGATATTTAGCACAGAATACAAAGTCAAAGAGAAGCGCGAATTCATCATTAATTTGTATCGGCCAAGTTGTCAGTTCTTTTCTCAACTGATAATCCTGATGTTGCATTAAATCATATCTGCGGTAACAAAATGGAAAAGAAAAGAAAAAAAAAAAGTCTACTTTAAATGAACTTCGGACACAACTAGAATGTAGAAGTATGATATAATTATTTATAATTTATAACCACTTAATCCACGTCAGATTTTTCTTTCACTTGCACAACACTTTAGTAGGCAAAATTTCAACTGAAAATGACATTAATACAGATAGGTACCTCTTGTGTGACAAAACCAATATGTAAATACCTGTTGCAGTAGTTATTTGGAAAAAAAAGAAGTAACTATGACCACAGGAAAAGAAATATCCAGTGAAAATTGCAGAACTGGGGACGGTCCGAACTGTTTTAAACACGTAGTCTAGCACGGTGTACATTTGGTGGTGGAGAGAGTTGAGCGCTGAGGGTGTGCGTGTGCTCGCGGGGGAGAGAGTGGATCGCTGCTGCTGCTGCTGCTGCTGCCGGCGTCACGGCTGGGCCGCTGGGCGCGTGCAGTGTCGTCAAACCTTTTTCCCCGGCTCGTGCTCCGGCGGTAGTCCTACTGGTAGTGGTTGTTGTCGCCGCTGATGGCGGTACTATGTCGTAGTCGTAGCTGCGTTTACAAAGTTTGGGCTTTTGATGTCCCCAAGTGTTCATTCAACTCTCAGCGATTGTCACTTCTTATGTTGTTTACAAAGTTTGGGCTTTTGATGTCCCCAAGTGTTCATTCAACTCTCAGCGATTGTCCCTTCTTATGTTTGATGTTGTTGTTGTTGCTGCTGCTGTTTTTGTTGTTATTTGGTTTGAGCTTTTTTGTTGTTGTTTTGTTTTGGCGCCTGTTGACCTAAATGTGGTTGACGTTGTCCGCGAGGAGATTAAACCAGTTTCTGGTCTGTTTTGGTACCTGGGTTTGGAACTGTGATCAATTGTAAGGCTAGTGATGTTTGAAATTACTCACTCACATGCTAAATCCGGTTCAGGTTTTCTTTCAACACCTAAGTCTACTTTCATGTTTGTTGTTGACATGCTGTTGCTATTGTTGTTGTTGTTGGTATTATATCATCTATCTGATGTTGCAACTGATATGATTTGATTACAGCACGGATTTAAATGTTTTTGGAACTGGTTTTCCAGTAAATCGTGGCCTAGAAGTTATCCAAGGCTGCTACTGTCTTCCTGCGCTTCCCGTCTCATGGGATATCCTATGACTAGATAAAACTTTTGCAGACAAATCTTGCAAACCTTTTGAACCCATTTAACCCAGGAAAATGAGACATGGTTGCAGCGTCCGGACGGGAAAAACTTGGAATGTGAGTCTGTAAAACAGGGCATGGAGAAAGTTCGAAAATTGTCCTGGCTGAGAACAATATTTACTCACAATTTCCTTGGCAAGTCGTTTGCTGCAGTATTGTTAGGAAATTTAAATGAAAACTCCATTTTTGTAGGTTTTGTGATTGCTTCGGAGTTGTCGATGTAAGATTTGTAGCTCTCTCTCATTTATATAGACAAGGTGGTCCGCTGACTCGGGGAATCTACAGATATGATTTTTAAAATCAAGTTTCGATCATCAGTATGTAAATTGTGACGCTAAACGAAATTTCCTGTCATACTTTTTAATCTACCCGAAGAAAATGCGTCTTTTTTGTCCGGCTCAAAATGTCGGAACACTTTCTTCTGTTCAACTCAGCTGTGGCTCAGAATCAATAAAAAAGCAGAGAACTTTAAGACTTTTAAAACACGCCCACGTACCCCTTTACGTCTTTCTATGTGTAATGTGATAGTCTGTAGACTTTAAGGCTAAGCTATTTATTTCCCTTCTGGTATGATTTGAATGGTTATGATTAGAATAGCGACTTAAGAGTCGGGTTCGTTCAGTGTTCTTATCACACGATAAGGTTGTGGTCCTAGACAGTTTCTGTTTGTTAGTTGGCCATTGGTCTGTGTCGTAGAGATGAAGATGTTGTGTGACAGAAGACACCGATAGTGGAAAGGGAAATGAATTTATAAATACCCCGCATGTTTTGAGAAAAGATATGCTTATTGCGGGGTTAGTTGAAAGCAATTTTCTCCAAAGTCAATGGGACTTTTGTGAATCGAATGAAAGGGGGTCATGTTGTCGATAGGGTAGAGGAAAAGGTCACATTCTGTAATTAAAACTGCTCAACTGTACCAGTGTTAGATTTCTCTGTCATACCGTTGTGCAACCTCTTGTCCCAGTTTAGCTCTGTTAGAGTATATGGTGGTGGTGATGATGAATGTTAGAATAATTATACTGTATTATTTCCTTCCCACGATGTGGCAAGAAATGCTACTTCAAGTGAGCATTGGTGCACAGTGCACACTGTTCTTGGTAGGAGAATTGCGCCAAGTCGTGCAGTCTTGTTGCAGATTGTTCGTCACTTCTGTCGGCTGAGGTATTCATTAGTTTCTTTGTTCTAGCAAAAGACTGTAAACGGCTTTGTTGTTTTTTTTTCTGTGGAAATTCTGTTAAATCTGTTAAATTAACCCAGCATGAAACATGGCGTACGGCGAAAGCTAATGGTGAGAGGATAGATTTGATGGATGTAGATCATTGAGTAGACATTACATTTAGGGGCGCCATGCAAAATCTTCCACATAACTCCACGATTAAAATACGACAGATTGCAAAAACATCAGCGTTGAAGGCCGTGAATGATAAAGAAACAATGCGACAGTCAAGATGTGAAGAGGTTGAGAAATTGCACTTTATCTCATGTCAACAGATTGAATTCAGACCGTGTGTGTGTGTATATAGACGACCAATAAAGAACAAGCAAGGCTCAAAAGGCCTTGTAAGAATGTGAGAGGCAGACAAACCTGTCACTGTTATAGACACAAAGGAGACAGGCTGAGTTTCCAAGGGCGCTCACGGTGCGTTCTCCTGGGGAAATGAATGTGCAGCTTTGACGTTTTGCCACGTACAAACCTATCCTACATGATTACACTCCAGTTTCAATGTAGCTGAATAGGAAGCAAATTCGTCTTGACAACCAATTATCTATAACAAACGTAGACCCCACCCCCCCCCCCCAAAGCCATTAATCCTCTGGTTAGATCATTCTCTTTTCACCTGTGCATATTTATTTGGGTTGTAAGTTGGCCTGGGTTTTTGCAAGGTTTATTAACAATACATCTAATCTAGATGACATCGGAGTGCATGGACGTGACTCACTTAGCGCCTTTAACGTCATTTTCATACCTGAATAAACAACACTAAAACGTCTTGCACGGGGAGAAGCCATAAAGTAATATTATTTTAAACGAAAGGATTGTAATAAAGACGATTACGTTGATAATATGTAACTCGGTGCATTCAGGAAATATTCGCCAACGAAATATGCCATCGATGTCTTATCTTTAGAGATACACTGTATTATGACATTGTATTAAGATCATCAATTCCTTCAGATGATGTTATATATAATAAAAAACGACTCATACCGCAGTGTAAAAACTTGCAGGGGAAATGAGAACATTTCTCATTCAGTGCTCATCATTGTATGGAAATTATCCGGATCTTACCTGCAAGTTGGTTAGGCTGAAAGGAAACATTAACACCATGAGATTTTCCCTGGGTGCTTGAAGTCTTCAGTTTGTGGGAAGTCGTGTCTAGCTGCCGCCAGAGTATGCGGTATAAGACACTGACATCTATATAAAAAAAACAGCAAGGAAAAAAAATTCACTGCTGTGAAGAAGAAATGCCCAGACCTGAAAAAATTACACGTGAAAGATAGTTCTTTTTGCTACTATGTCTATTCCTTTGACATGAAAGCGAAGTATCGTAATTTTGTAATAAATGAAAATAGGCCTAAAAATATCAAATGATGCTTTCTCCTCAACAATGATGGCCTCCCTCCTGCCTTTGTTTTGTTTCGACTTTAAACTTCCGGTTGCGTTTGAAAGTTTGAAGGCATGAGTTTCTGTGCCGTCTGCCTTATGCACGGGCCATGCGGATGTTACTGTGCCAGTTGTGAGTTGTTTTCTATCTAGATCTACATAATCTGTGTGCCGATTGTGCGTGTTGTTTTCTACCTCGATCTACATAATCTGTGTGCCGACTGAGTAGATGCAACCCGTTCTTTGAACGGGTCCTTACACTAGTGTAAGAAAAAAAAACAAAAAAACCACACACACACAATTCAGTTTAACGTGCATTTATGATGGAGATGGAAGTGAACCAGATTAGACGGTGACAATGGGAAAATTTTTCCAGAAAAATGCCCCTGCAGACCTTGTGTGAAAAATCTTTTTCTGCTCAAGGACCTGCAGATTTGGAATTCTCTGTCTCCAGCCTCGGAGAGAGATTGGACATTTCACGGCTTACATCAGCTGAATAGACGTCTCTTTGACACTGAATATTCATGAATGTCTTTTTGGTTTTGATTTTGTAATTTATTAGATGCATTTATAGGAGTATGTGTTTGTGCGCGTGTGTGTGGTTCAATAAAGGTACGAAATAAATGTTGTAAATCGCTCAGAGCATAGCCCTTAACCGACAGAAGCGCTATAGTAATGCTATGTTCTACTGTCATTGGGTATTGAACTTGAAAAAAATATGAACTTGTCTGTATGTTGTCGATACGCGTTAAGCAGGGAAAGGGCGAGGGAAAAAAGAAAAAGAGAATGATTTGCTGTAAATAAAGTTTAAACATAAATAATCCATTCTTCTGGCAACTGTCTCAGCAGTAGAAGATGCTATTTAAATTTGACCACCCACTTCATGGAAACGAATTGTAATTAGGGACTAATAATATAATTGGAAATCATCAGCCAACTGTCCTACTCGACGAGAGTTCTAGCCCAACCAGCTACGATGAATGAGCCGGATAATTCAAATATTATTATGCGGACTTCACATTTAAATTTGCAGTTATTATTATTATTATTATTTTAATTTATAACCCAAAGATGAAATGTGAAAATCCTATTCGTGTCATGAAACTGAAGGGCCAATAACGCATGTCATGCTGTGAGGGAACAATCTGCAATTAACAGGGGCTTTTGTAAACAAAACTTCTCAGTACAAACAGTATTCAATGATTGCGTAACTGGCAACCTGGCAACGCTTTTATTGTTTGTTTACACTGATGTTTCATGACATTTGGTGATCCGCGGGCCCCGTCTGTGTACGTATCGTTTGGTGATCCGCGGGCCCCGTCTTTGTACGTATCATTTGGTGATCCGCGGGCCCCGTCTGTGTACGTATCATTTAGTGATCCGCGGGCCCCGTCTTTGTATATGTCATATGGTGATCCGCGGGCCCCTGTCTGTGTACGTATCATTTAGTGATCCGCGGGCCCCGTCGTTGTACATGTCATTTGGTGATCCGCGGACACCTGCCTGTGTACATATCATTGTGGTGATCTGCGGACCCTTCTGCGTACATTTGGTGATCCGCGGGCTCATGTCTTTGTACATGTCAATTGCTGATCCACGGACCCCTGTCTGTGTACAATGTCATTTGGTGATCGGCGGGCCCCTGACTGTGTCATTAGGTGATCCGCGGACCCCCGTCTATGTATTTCGCTGAATTGTCTCCACTGCTACATTTGGCTCTTGTTAGGGGCGCGTAGTATTTTCCGCTATAAGCCATCGCTGAACAGTGAACACATCTCAGTATTTTCTGTGTTTGGCTTTGTAATTTGATTCCCGGCCCCTTACAACATTGGCTACATTGATGATGTTAGAGTCTTGAGGTTCAGGCGGAATCAAAGATCGAAGGGCGTTTCTGATAAAAACTTCTCTAGAAATCGCACATGACTTCAGTCTGATTTTGAACAGTTGTGACCGAGCAGTTTGGAAGTATTGGGTCATTCAAAACTGGATCACGTAGGAAATGATGGGGAAACTGAATTTAATTTGAAGTTTGTGTGCGGAGAGGAGATGCAAAACGCAAATTCTGGTGTAAATTTTTGCTGAGAGAAGTGAAATTACTTTATTTCTGCCGTGGGTTTGGGTTTCAAGACGTCATTTCGGCGTCTGCCCCCTCCGTCTCCCCTCCCATAAGCAACCGCATGTTTTCTGTTTCCTGACTCTTCCTTTTTTTAATTACTTTAACCAAATCATGACATTGGGGAATATTGGAACATCAGGGCCAACATCCAGATACGGTTTTTATAATGAAACTAGTACATTTCTTTTATTTCTGGATAAACCTGTGAACCCACCGTTCTGTATCTCTGTCTTTTTGGTCTAGAAGCTTCCCATATTCTGCCGTCTTACTACAGATTCCATGCTTACCAGAGCAATACGCACTCATTTCTGGTAGGGTATTTTCGCGCTCGGAATCGGCCGCGTATGAATATCGTTTCCGGTGAGGTGGCTTATTGAAGGGAGCCAAAATAAAGATCACTGTATTTAACATTTTCGTAACTGTTTATTTAAAAATACCTGAAACTTGAATCAACACAATTGGTCGATACAAAAGCGATTGGGCTGGACTAGTTGACACTTAAGAAAATATTAATTTGATGATTTTTGAAACTGCCATTTAGGCTGTAGCGTCGAGGAAACGAAAGGGGCAAAATTTGCATCACTATGAAATACTCCCGCCACTATTTTTTAATTTTTTAAAATAATACGATGTGTGTTGTGGTTCCGGGATTCGGTAAAAATTTCAAAAATTCCTTTCGCTTAATAAATGTGTTTGTTTGATGAATTATACCAAGGTTCCTTGCCTTTGTCGGAGTATTTGTTTAACACTAAATATATTCAGTCATCGGAATGAGGGCTAAACTCTTTTTACCCAAGACTGATAATTTATAAAAGAATGTGTTATTTAACAAGGCGTGTCCGATTGTTCTTTCAGCATGTCTACGACAGAGTGCATACATCACTACGTTTTTTTGCCCGTACGGCGCCACCCGTGAGTTTGATGTTCCTGTGCTCACGTCGACGTGAGCGAGTGTCAAGGTATTTTTTGGGAGGGCTTAAGCATTTCGGGTAATGAGATGTGCAGACAGCGCGCGATAAGGTTTGCAGGGAAAGGGGGGGAGTACGTTACCTGTTTCGCTGCTCAGCTCAGTCATCAGGCTATTAAAGTCGTTACTTTATGTGTCTTGTTAAGCTATTATGTCACTGATTTCTTTAACATTGGCACCAGTTTAAGTGGCAGTGAGTCCTGACCTTGAGTGCAGCGGCAGATTGCACCTCAAAATTACTCGAATAACAGCGCACTTAACTGAGATATTCCAGTGTTGCCTTTGGGAAGCATTGGCAACTGCATTTCTCAAGAAATGTTTTGAAACGATTTCGTAGCAGGGCATAGAACATATTATTGTTTTAAGGCTGCTGTTGCTAGGGGACCGTAGAGTAATTACAAAGCCGAATAGAGAAAATACCGAGTTGTGTTCACTGCTCAGCTATAGCTTTCTATGCAAAATACACGGGCCCTTAACGAAAGTCCCTATTTTAACTATTCATTTCTCAGTCATTGTAATATTTTTCTATCGTATCTTATGCAGGCCTTTTTATGATACAACCATTTCCCATGACAGAAATCAAAGGATATTTTTACCTCTCTGACAATTGTTTCCCAGAATGCGACATTCCGAACGTGTTCTATTGTATAAACAAAAGATATTTTGTGTTAATGTTTTACTATATTTTTGCATTTATTCCACCATTTTAAAGATTTAGAAATTTGGGGTATCGATAGGGGGCACCAGATCATGGAGTGTCATCGATACGGGGGGGCACCAGATCATGGAGTGTCATCGATACCGGGGGGCACCAGATCATGGAGTGTCATCGATACCTTGGGCCACCAGATCATGGAGTCTCAGATGCAAGGCCATCACGTGAATATTGTGTTCGCCACTTAACAACACGAATTGTGTCAGCACGCAATGTGCAAAAAAGCATATTTCTTAATATGAAAATTGGTTGTTTTTTTTATTTATTTTTCATGCATTTCATGACTTAATAAATGGATAGGGAAGAGTTCAATCAGAGAATAATCTGGTACAATTGTCGTCTAAAACGGGTTAACTGCGATTTCGCCAGCAGAGAAAAGTTGATCAGGAAATATCCCGGGCGAGATTAACCCTGAAATCTTGAAGAATTGCCAGACCACGGGTAAATTTCATTTCAGAATAACGGGCGCCAGCAACAGTTAGTCAATTAGCAATGCAGTGGCAAATCAGCGGAGCCACAGAATGTCCTCTTAGGCAGACACAATTAGGGTCAACCTCTGTCAGTGGAGATTGGCCAATGCTCACAGCGATGTAAGCAGTGTGTTGGTTGGACTGTCGCCGCTGGTCACAGTACTGTTGTCCCGGGCTGTGGATATCTTTGTTTTCTGAGGCTGGACGCTGTCGGCACAGGCACTTCACTTTTCTTGTTGTTGTTTATTGTTTCTTCTCGATTCTGGTCTTGCCTTTCTTGTCTTTGTTGTGATTGCCTCCTTGGCTCATAGAAGGGCTGTTTGGGCCCTTAAAAGAGCTTTTGTTAATGCAGTTTTGAAAAGGGCTGTTGATGGGGTAACTATGATAAGGGCTATTGTATGGTAATTGTGAAAAGGACTGTTGTTATTGTAGCTGTGAAAAGGGCTTTTGTTATGGTAACTGTGAAAAGGGCTGTTGTTGTGGTAACTGTGAAAAGGGCTGTTGTTATGGTAACTGTGAAAAGGGCTGTTGTTATGGTAACTGTGAAAAGGGCTGTTGTTGTGGTAACTGTGAAAAGGGCTGTTGTTATGGTAACTGTGAAAAGGGCTGTTGTTGTGGTAACTGTGAAAAGGGCTGTTGTTATGGTAACTGTGAAAAGGGCTGTTGTTGTGGTAACTGTGTAAAGGGCTGTTGTTGTGGTAACTGTGAAAAGGGCTGTTGTTATGGTAACTGTGAAAAGGGCTGTTGTTATGGTAACTGTGAAAAGGGCTGTTGTTATGGTAACTGTGAAAAGGGCTGTTGTTATGGTAACTGTGAAAAGGGCTGTTGTTATGGTAACTGTGAAAAGGGCTGTTGTTGTGGTAACTGTGAAAAGGGCTGTTGTTGTGGTAACTGTGAAAAGGGCTGTTGTTGTGGTAACTGTGAAAAGGGCTGTTGTTATGGTAACTGTGAAAAGGGCTGTTGTTGTGGTAACTGTGAAAAGGGCTGTTGTTGTGGTAACTGTGAAAAGGGCTGTTGTTGTGGTAACTGTGAAAAGGGCTGTTGTTGTGGTAACTGTGAAAAGGGCTGTTGTTGTGGTATCTGTGAAAAGGGCTGTTGTTGTGGTAACTGTGAAAAGGGCTGTTGTTGTGGTAACTGTGAAAAGGGCTGTTGTTGTGGTAACTGTGAAAAGGGCTGTTGTTATGGTAACTGTGAAAAGGGCTGTTGTTGTGGTATCTTTGAAAAGGGCTGTTGTTGTGGTATCTGTGAAAAGGGCTGTTGTTGTGGTATCTTTGAAAAGGGCTGTTGTTGTGGTATCTGTGAAAAGGGCTGTTTGGGGCTGGCACAGTAAGTTGTACCTTTTTTCTTCTTTTCCTCTTTGTTCCTCTTTTTTAGAACTCTTGTTTCCATCCTCTTACACTGAGCAGACATCTATTACACTGTCATCCATTTGTATCACTGTTGTATTCCTCTTGTGTTAGCCATCGTCAATGTTATTATTGAAACTCAGAACAATGAGAGAATAATTCAGCATCATTTGATTTCACACGTTAGGCTTGACAAATGGTGAAAGTGACGTTAGGCAAAATGTTGCACGTACAGTGAAGAATGGTAATCCACGCTAACGGTTCTTTTTGTGTCTCTTGATCTGCTTGAAGTATCCCCTTATAAATATATTTTGAGTCGTCGATTTCCTGTGCTGTTTCACAAGTTTTGTCCGAATTTATATTTGCGATCACAACTGTGTTTTAGGTCTTTATTTTAGGAGGTTGGCTGCCCTTGGCACTTACATCTCACTTTTGTTGTTCTAGTTTCTGTGTGTTGTTGTGGTAGGGATGAGTTTTTTAGAATTTTTCCCGGGTAGCGGCCTTGAGCAGCCTGCTCTTCTCGACTTTTAACTGCCAATGTATCTTCAACGTGCGCGACGTGCACACGGATGTGCGAATTTTTCATCCTTATCCGAGAAGACTAAGTGCTCGATCTTACCTACCATAGGATCAGGGACAGGAATTTTTTTTCCCCCCAAAAAAAATCCCAACATTACTGTGCCGATAGGAGATCGAACCCAGTACTTTCATCATGAAAGGCAAGCACCGTGGCTCTTTCGATCACAACCTTCCGTCGCTGTCTCATTAATATAAGCACACCTTGATGAGATTTTATACATGTTGAATACATCAGAAAACATTTACCATCCGTGTAACATTGAATCATAATACCTCTATAGTTTGGCCTTTATTTGCCATTTCTCGTGTATTCACAACCGTGTGCTCGTGTGAGCGTGGATTCAGTTATGTACCGCTTCCGAAATGTCAAAACCACATCAAGATGTATTAAAGATGCCAATGTTTCCTATACTCCACCCTTACAATAATATCAGCTTTCGGGATGAAAGTAATGCTATCTATGTATTGTTCTGCCCAGCAGCTCTGAAATACATTTATGTTAGCTTGATTTTTTTTCTGAATTCAGCAAGATTCTGACTATTACGAAAGTTTGGCCAAATTATGACATTTAAGGTAAGCTTGCAAAAAGATGTCATTAAGAACCACCCAGAGGGCATTGGAAAAAAACATGCTCAACATCAGCTGCAGGATCACCCTACATTGAAATACGCAAACAAACAGCAGCAAGGGACTTGGTAAAATTCATGCTACGTCAAAAGCGGAATTGGGCTGGACATGTGGGAAGGATGAATGACAATAGGTGGACAAAACGATGCACTGAATTGCAAGGAAGGACAGGCCCAGGAAGAAGATGGCAAGACGACATAAAACAAAGAGGAAGAACATCATGGATGAGGAAAACATCAGACAGAAAAGAATGGAAAGCATTATCGGAGGGCGCGACATCCTGCAGTAGACGGACAATGCCTAGGTGGAAGACGAAACAAATTTTCTGAGAACGTGACCGGAGTACAAAATGAAATTTGTTGATCTTATGATATGATTGATGACCGATAATCACATATGATAAAGTTATTTTCTTTTTTATTAATACTGGCATGAGTCTGATAATACAAAAAAAAAAACACCCATTAGATTGAAGAAAGAAGACTTTTAACATGCTGATGATAATAATATATATATATCACTGGGAAATGTATTGAGATATGTCAGTGAGCAAAAAATGGACACTTTTTCCTGAAGAACGGGAATGGTTTAGATTGAATGGATTGTTTGGAATTTTTTTTTTTTATTATTTTGAATGGACACGTGAAGCTGCAATTCGTGTAAGAAAAAAAAAATGACTTGCTCAGTTTTGTCTCCGTTTTTTTCAGCTTGGATTGAATCGGGTGCACTCAAATACTTAGATTTTTTTTTTACTTGCATGTCTGTTATTCTCGGTTTACAGTATGTGTTTTTCTGGTCTTGACAGACTGACAATTGGGACTTTTT
Source organism: Onchidella celtica (assembly GCA_963931925.1). NCBI lineage: Eukaryota > Metazoa > Mollusca > Gastropoda > Systellommatophora > Onchidiidae > Onchidella > Onchidella celtica. The sequence continues at coordinate 58,948,848 of OZ007572.1, read as the reverse complement.
TTTTTGTTTCTTTTTTTAATCAATTTTGTTTTCTAATACCAGCACAGATGCGGGAAAGAACACTGTCGGGAGGTTAAACATTTCATAATCAAAGATTTTGACTCCCATCCTCAAAACGCGGGACTTCAGTTTGCCCACTGGTGCCATGGCATCACTTCCAAGATAAAGACTGAGCATTGGTTGGATCGTATCGATCATCGAAATTTAATAAAAAGAAAAAACCAACAACAACAATAATAAAAGAAAGACAGAAAAGAAAATAGAAAGGATTTGAAAAAAAGGCCCGGGTGGGGGGTGGGGGGGGGGGGTAATATTTTTCCTATTGGCAATTATTGTTTACACTTTCGTTTTGTTTTTCTAATGACCAAGGAATATTTCGAGCCTTTCATGATGTCTGTCTGAGGTTTCTTCTGTAAGATGTGTCTGAGTGGCAAACTCGGCCCTGGGAGAGGTTGTTTTTTTTCCCTGTTCTAAATAATTGTAGAGAATGTCTGTGCAGCGTCTCCGGGGTAAACCGAGTGAAAGAATCTCTCTCACGGCCTTGATTTTAACTTCCGGTGGATTTTTTGGCCGGTTCTGTAACATTACAATGGCGAGTCATTAACTTAGTGCCATTTGCTCAATCGAATGGCATGGTCGAAACTGTCTTTTTTTTTTTGCCACAAGTGTCGAGCACAAAACAAAAAAAAAACAAGAAACATCAGCTGGGAGGTGTACACAGTTGCTGACTTGACAAGACGCTGAGAGATTTGGAGCACTTTGCTCAAGAGACAGGTTACAAAACCTTGCTTGTCTCAGTACCTGGTGGCATGTTCTTTTCAAACTGCGGGAAGTGCAAAACGTTGTTCAGTCAAGTTTAAAATGTCAGTCGCCGAAGGGAAAGGTTTGTGCAGTAGTCCACTTCCCTGTTTACTGTCCACTTACGTTCAAGACCTTTTTTTTTTGTAAATTTCCAGGTTTTTGGACACTTGTAAACATTGGGTTTAACTCCGTTGATTTGTTGTTCTTTGTTCCTCTGGACGTGATGAGAGATTTTTGGATTGGTATCTTTGGGTATTCTGTTACAAAAAAGAAGATAATATCATAGTACCTAAACAACCATAAAGTACGGTTTGATGTAGCTACCAAGGGGGCCCTGTCTCCAGTGTTCAGCATTAACTTGGCGGTTTTGTACCAGACAGAATGTTTTGCTGTCTCTGAAAAGATCCCACGCGTCATTAGTCTGTACCTTGAATCTGCGAGAGACAGACAATCATTGGACAGGAGCATCAGACGACCTTAGTTTTTGTTTGTTCCAACTCCACTTTTTTGCACGATGAGTAGAAATTCGACGTTAAACGTTTGCGGCTTCAATATTATGAAAAGGAGTTAGAATATGTATGAAACAGCTGGATAAGTGCCACAATGCATTTTATACATGTGTCAAAGTGCCGCATTTGTTATAGCTCTTCTACATATTGAGAGATTTCCAGTTGTTGTTGTTGTTTTTTGTTGTTGTTTTCTTTTGTTTTTTGAAAATGGAGATTCAACATACAAGGACTAAGGTCGCGATCAGACGTATGTTAGCATCACTGCAATATTAAAAGACACTTCATAAGGTATAGGAAAACCTGACGAAGTCCAAGATACCAAAATGAGCTATGTCGTTTTGTTTGAAATTTATTGAAATGGTACAGTACGTAGATACTGCAAGTGCTAGGTGACATTAAAATGTAAAATCTCTTAGATTAGCAAAGCAACTTAATATTTTTGTTTCTTTGTAGTTGTGTGAGGAGATGCAAGAAAGAACTCCATAATTTGCTTCCCCTTTATGTGTGAGCGCAATTCCGCCTCGGACGTCGAACAGAAAGGTCAGCTGAAATTTAGAGAAATGTCTCTGAAATCTTCCATACTCTGCTATTATCTTCGTGTCCAGTGCAAGACAAGTCTAGTGTGGCCGATCACACCACAAGGGAGAGCAGCAGCTGCAGCTTCCCCAGCGTCTTACACAATCATTTCCCCATCATTATATCGCTTTCTCCTCAAGCCTGTCACATTTTCTTCCCGGCCTAAATATGTGTGCATACAGCCACAAGAGCATATCAATCCGTCATGCGTTATGATATATCTGCAATAAACATGTTTTTTCCCCCCGAACTTAGTGGCGATTTCCTTGAGAGCGGTCAGGGCGTGGCTTCAGATTAGTGAAGTTGTGATAGCCTTGCTCTACGATAGTTCTGCCTGTCTTGGGCCGTTTGCATACACAAAGTTCAATTGCACCGTTTTCCAAACGGGAAATAGAAAGAATTAGATAAGTGTCGGGGCTGACATCCCCGACACTAGCAGGTCCCCAGGTTGTGGATAGGGGAAGGCCTGCAGATATATGGGTTGGCTGTGAATATTGAATAAGCAGTCCCGAACAAAACTGTTAAAATGGGCAGATGGGGCTCGCAGCCAAGAAAGGCAATCCATGTAGGAGAGTAAACTTGAAACAAATCTGCAGAGATCAGCTACATTAGCCCAGTAAGGCAACTGATCTGGGAGAGAAAACTCCAAAAAGAAATCCATCACGGAAGACAGACTTGCTTGACCTTAATGGTGCATAACAAAGCAAGATGTACACCACTATCACAGAAGATAAGTGGGCAAACTGTAGAAGCAAATTAAATAACTGAATCTGTGCTTTAGCGGTTACACATAATCCTTATACCGTTCGTGAAATTTGACACTGAAATATATCATACAATATAAATGCGATTCGAAAGCTCTAGTTATGACAGTGTCATGCGACAACCAGTCTCAATATGCAGATAATGCCTGAAACCATTTTTGTCATTCCTCTGGTGTGTAAAACATTGACTCCGGATCACTTGATGAAAATTGCTTCACGTAAACAACGCAACTTTAACGTGATAATTTATTATACTATAATTATCATTAGCCGGCGTATTACTGATCGGTGGTTCAAAACTATCATGAATGTATTTTCTTGCCCAATAAAAATAAATCCACGACTTATTGATCGGCAATATTCCAAGCGAAGAAACGATCTGACTTCCACAAGTAGACGACGAGCGCTGGGTGCCGACGATGTTCAAGATTTATGGCTTTGGGAAGAAAAACATGCACCATTCTTTTTTTAATCTTGCGTATGAGCCGACCCGTTACTTCAAGGCAATGCTGTGACGGACTCGTAAATATCTGAAATATCCCACGAGGAAAAAAGTTTGTGGCTCATAAATTAATCAGAATCATTATACAGCATTAGCTCTGCAGGGTGCAAATGTGTTTGTCTGGCACCAATCCTTACTGGTTTTCACCTGTGGATACCCAACTTCTATACCTTGTGTATTCACCTTCTTTCTGTCCTTTTCATTTTATTTTACAATCTTGTCTTTTCGCACATCATTCCTTGCCATGCACCCTTCGGTCACAACCCTTTTTTTTTTCTTTTTTTTCAGAAATAAATTTGGCAAAATGTGCTCATCGTTGCAAAGATTTATGGGTAAAGAAATGGCTTCCTCCGTGTTCGAAATTTTGTCTATGAGGTTTTGTTATTTTTTTTAATTCAATTTAAAACCGAGGCCTGATTTTCTGGCCGACATGTTTGTTTTATGTTTGTATTTACAGGCGAATAAATATTTCATGTACTGAGTCAGAATTCTGGGGACGAAATGCAGCGCTTCCCGCCTTTTGTATTATTATGTTGTTAAGTTGTTGTTCATTCTTCTGAGATAAATTATGTGGGTGTTTATTGGCTTTACAAGCTGAGCAAATGTAGTTTCTAGAATTACTTGGGACATTCAGAACTAAAGCCATATTGTATACAAGACGTAGAGACATACATGATTTGTTCTTTCTATCATTTTTACCTTCTTTTGCCTGCTAGTTTTCCAGTGAAACATTCACACGCTGCTTTTATTCTCTCCAATGTCCATTCTCTCTATCCCTGTCTGTATTCTATCATTTTTACCTTTGTCTGCTAGTCGTCCAATGAAGCATCCACACACTGATTTTATTCCTTCCAGTGTCCATTCTTTCTATTCCTGTCCGTATTCGTTTGGAGCTGGATCTGTCTTTTATCAGCGCATCTCCTCCCACCGTCAGAAAGCTTTGGGGCAACTTCTCCGCCAGCACAGTCCATGAAATCACGATAAGCGTTTACTTGTAGGCAGGCTCAGACCGGCGAATGGCGCGGCCTGCTCCGGCACTGTACCGCTCTGTCATCCATACTCAACTGTCGGGTCAGAGGAAAAAGCAACCAAAAAACTATGATGTATCCTCTGGTTTATTTGACAAAGTACATCCTATGGGAGAAGAGGGAGTAGAAGATTATGACGATGAATTGCGTGAGAAAGAAATGGAGAAGAAAGAAAAGAACTGAAAGTAAGACGATCGAGAAGAGAAAGAAGATGAATGAGATGTTAACCACCAGCCGGGTCAGCCTAATCACAGCATAAAATCAGGTTGTTTGGAGCCTGCGTCATCTGCGGTCCCTCATAGCCTTTTCCTATATTTAATAAATAATAACTCTAATTCCCGGCCTTTCAGAATGTTTCTTTAATCTTTGAATCAAACTTAATTTTTATTCTCGAGCCACGTTCGTATTTTATGTTTAATGTGCTGTCTCTCCCATGTGGCCTGGTGGATGGTTATGCGCTTTTCCCTACGCCACAAGATGTTTATTACGAATTAAATGATACTGTTGTTTTTTTTTATGTTTCTGGGATGAGAGCGGCTTAGGAATGAAAGACGGGAGAAAGAAAACAAATGTATTTTATTAATCATTTCTGAGTAACATTCTTTCTGCGGATTGTTTTTAAACATAGAAATGGGAAGAAAAAGCGGAGGATTCGGAGTTTTGTTTAATTCAGTGAATGAATGAATGGTTTTTGATGGTAAGAAACTCCCAAACGTCTACTTTTTCATTCTCTTTTTCTGTCATTCTCCCAGTCTGTCAATCTGTGGTTATACCAAGACACAGTACACCGAGTCCGTCAACTTGCGCGCGTATCATCGACGTCAACAAGGCAACAATTCGCACTGCACTCCTTCACAATATTGTATGAAAAAGAGTAGTACTCACCGTATTTATACGCGCGCAATTTGTGGACTCATATAGGGAGAAGGAATAGTTCGACTGGGTATTCTGTCTCTCAGGTTGTAGTTAGACAGAGCAATAAATGCTAGCCAAGCTTGCACATTACACCCCGTACACTAGGGTTATGGCCAATGGCACCTTGTGCTCATAAGGTCTCAAGATTAACACTTGCGTACTTTTGTATCCAGACTTGACTAGGTGCATGCATGGCAAACCAAAATAAGCCCGGAATAACATTGGCTCTTTGGAACTAATGATATAGTTTGATAAACTGTGTTTATCACCACTTACAATAATCTTTATTGTACTACCAAAGCGACCAACTCTGTGACATCTGGGGAGCTCACACGCTGACGAAAGTCGAGTCTAAAGTATTTCTGGAGCGCAGAAATTCAAGATCGGTGCACCAGTTGACTGCCGTGCACATTTTTTTTACAGTTCACAACTATGGGGATCTTCATAAAAACCATCAGGAGCTTGTAGCACCGAGCACTGGGCAGAGATAGTAGACGCTGATTGAGTGACAGCGGGACTGGCGCACGTGTGAACAGAGACTGTGAGCACCTGTACTCATCACGGGAGATCTAGACCTTGCACTCTCAAGACTAATGAAGGTGTGGGGGTATCTGGGTCAGTTGCTTCGGAATTTTTTGGGGTTATAGAGGGGGGAGGAGAAGAGTTGGAATTTTACAGTGTTACTGCTCTTGAGCTGGGTGACTTAATAAGGGGGAACACTCGAGTGTTATTGCGTGAGTTTTTGGCCCTGCATGTGTACAATAATACGTGCAATTACACACGTCATGTTTGTGGCTGGTTGTTTTAGCTTAGTGATTCTGAAATGGGAGACACTTGACTCTAAGTTGGGGAGGGGGGAGTGGTAATCAGAAAGGTTTGACATTCCCAACAATAGACTTGGCTGGGCATTATAATAGAAGTTTTAAGATCCATTGACACAAAGGTTCCATGTTTAATTTTACTGCAATTTACTTAGAAATTTGGTTTTATAAATGTTTCAGTAATCACCACTGTAAAAGTATAATGGTGAACAAAAAATATAATGAGATGACTATTCAAAATGGGGAAGAGATTGAGGAAATGGAAATCGTGGATGGCAAAGTGAATGTATATGACCTGCGACTGAGACTGGTTTAGCTGAAGTCATGGGAAATGACTAGGGAAAGCTGAGTGGAGACGATACCAAAAAGGCTGTTGTTACAAGTGTTACGAGCTGGGTCCTCGAGTGTTACGTTGGGGATTACTAAACTATAAATTTAGGTGTTCGACTGCATTTAAATCGAGAGGTTTTAGAAATTACTCTGCCATACCATGCCACATACACTAATAACAATTTCGAGTAAGTTATATCAAGGACCTTGTAGGGCCACAAATTTATTACTGAAATTCCTAACAATTTCGTCTATCGTTTACATATTAAAAGTCAACATCAGCAGCATCAAATGAAAATACTAAAATACATAACTATAAATCTCCTCTAGAGTCTTAAGAGATTTGAGACTCTATATCATTCTGATTCATTCACAGTTTACTTAGTAATTATTTATCTTCAGAAATATAGACTGCCTACTACTTCACAAATAATATACTTATGTCTCAGACGACAATATTAACTCATTTAACTGCTTATAAAGGATCAAACCGTCAAGACACACTGACGTAGTTAAGATAGATCTAGATCTGTTCTAGGATGGGCTGGCAATCCCCAGCCTCATCCAGACACATCAATTACAATTTACAAATGTGTATATCAGTCACTCGTTCTAGATCTTAATTGCAAGTAAAACTTTATGGTCTTGCATTCCTTTGGTCGCACTTCTACTGGGAAGTTAGGGTCAGATTCACATCATCTCGAATCATGGTGATGAAACTTACGATTGGTTCCCTGAAACAATTTCAGGGAACTGGAGAAAAGAGCTGTGGGTTATTTTCATTGTCTATCCAGGACATAGACATGACGTTAACAGTCTTATGGTTCCCTCTGGCTGAACCTTAGCCGACACCTTCGCAGAATAGGATACGCTGCATGGAGTGAGGTAGCATAAACATGTCACCGCTTATCTTCTGCAAATCACGTGACTGCTCAAATTTGATTGGTGCATCCACTTCGAGCTCCGCTCGCAGCGCCAATAGATTCTATTAATAGTAACAGACAAAGTCAGACTTAGGATGTCAAAACCTTTCGCAAAGTCTCTACACCCTAAACGTTTTATGTACGAATTTATTCACCCCTTATTCGCCCCGTCTTTCCCTGTTAAAGTACACCCAAACCACGGGGTCGAAAACTGCATCGTCACTGTTAATTTATCCATTCGTTCTATCCTGACCCACTTTCTTTCCATCTCTAAGAAAAGCGTTACAAAAACAAACTGTCCACGGGAATAGTTCAAGGACGTTTGCACTGGCTAAAATCAATGATGCCATGTAATAAACAATGCGTGACCTAGCACGGCAATTCAAATCCTAATCCTGACATATCCCCCACCCCAGTGAAAATTTTAAATAAAATTTACACGATAGGATCCAAGAAATCCCAAAGTTATTGTGGTAGGGGGTTAAGTAGTACTGTAGAAAAATGAGTCTTAAGCTTGAGAAGAAAAATCTAACTAAGAACGTGCATATTGGATGGACAAACAGCATACAATTATTAATGCCACGTTCTATAGAATTTATTCTATTTAAACATTCTTACTGCACACAATCAAAATTCTCAGAAACATCTATAATAATAATGAGTATATCACTGTATACTGCTGGATTAAAGTATAACTATTATCAAATAATGAAGCCTTACTGAAGAAATAGGCTCATAATTATTTAGTCAACACACACAATTGCTGCTTATATACACATTCACACACAATATATTGTTAATTAAAATACTGTGGTATCCAATGGCAGCAGTAGCTCTGGTAGCTTGGTTTGCCATGTCTTCATCTCATTGACCCGCTGACAAGGGCGTCAGGTTTGCCAGAAGTTCAGGTCACAGTCAGGAATGACGCTGGTGGAAAAAGGATATTCACAAAAAAAAGGATTGTAAAACTGGTTCATAAAGTAATGAACAAGATAAATGTGAATCCATCCACCGTCTAGAATTGAGGGGGACAAGCACTATCCAACCCCAATACAAGACACAACAATCTTTAATAGGAAATTAAATCAGACGTGACAAAATATCAGCTTGGGAATTGTCACCGCCAGGGATAGCACGGATAACAAAGCGGTATTCCTGGAGTGCAAGACTCCATCTCGTTAATCGAGCATTTTTAGCCCTGTTAGTCTTTAAGAATAACAACGGACGATGGTCCGTTTCAATTATAAATTCAGACATGAGTAGATATCTCGAAAATGCGTTTACAGCAAAAATGATAGCGAGGCACTCTCGCTCGATAATTGCATAGCGGCATTCCCTATCCAGCAACTTGCGGCTGGCGTATAGACATGGCCGCAAAGTATCGTCTCGTTCCTGTAATAACACAGCTCCCAATCCCTTGTCCGACGCATCAGTGCGGACAATAAATATTTGGTTTATGTCTGGTAGTATGAGAATGGGGGAAGTGGAAAACAATTGTTGAACGGTACGAAGTGTATCAGCACATTCGGTTGTCCATTTCACTTTATTAGGAAAATTCTTTCTTGTGAGGTCCGATAACGGAGCTGTAAGCGAAGAAAAATTTGGAATGAATTTCCTATAATAGTTAAGAAAACCCAATAAACTACGAACTTCTTTCTTAGTTCGAGGTGGTTGGAGCTTTAAGATGGTAGTTATCTTCTTGTCATCAGGAGTCTGAACGCCGTGGGCAATTGTATGGCCCAGAAAATTAATTTCATTGTAGCCTAAAAATACCTTACTGGGTTTCGCCGTAAGGCCAGCTCGACGAAGAGCAATAAAAACTTGTCGTAGGGCTGCGAGGTGGCCCGACCAATCGGTTTCATAAATACAAATGTCGTCAAAATACGACAATACGGAATTCATACCCTGGAGCAATATTGTCATCATACGGGCGAAAGTAGCAGGGGCTGTAACTAACCCGAAAGGCATATAGCGCCACTGCATAAGACCCAACGGGGTCTGAAAGGCGGTATATTGCTTGCTATTCTCATCAAGCGGAATTTGCCAATAACCTTTGGAAAGATCAATTTTAGAAAAAATCGTTGCCCTCGCTAACTGAGCAAAAAGATTCTCCTGGTTGGGAATCGGTTCAGCGTCATATATCGTAACCTCATTAAGTTTACGATAATCAATACAAAAACGCACGGTATCATCTTTTTTTTTCACTAAGACGATGGGTGAGTTATATGGACTCGTCGATCGCTCTATCACTCCCAGGTGAAACATGTTACGTACCTCGGTTATTATAGTCTCTTGTGCGTGCAGCGGACGCGGGTATGGTTTAACAAAGACGGGTATATCCGTCTTTAATCTTATAACATGCTGTACCAAAGAAGTATTACCTGGTAGATCAGTAAAGACAGTAGTAAACTCGTTAAGCAAATCTCTTAAATCTTGCCTTTGCGATTCAGATAAATCTGGATTTATATTCACATCCGAAGTGTTTTCAGAAGATCGAAGTGCGGGTATTGAATTCTCTATCTTAATAGGATCATCATCGTCAACTGAAACCAAGGCCGCATTGGCCTGTGCAACCACATTTCGGCGATTATTCTGTCGATTATCATCGTCGGACAGGTATTGCTTTAACATATTTATATGGAAGACTTTGTCCTGTCCCCGAATCTTGATAAGATAATTTACTCGAGAAAGTCTCTTTAGAACTTTGAAAGGTCCCTTCCATGTAAGAAGGAGTTTATTTTTCGTTTCCGGAAGGAGAACAAGAGTTTGGTCTCCGACGGTCAAGGTTCGCAATCGGCTGCCTTGATCACGATATTGTTTATAAAGACTAGCATGCGCAGCTGAAGATTTTTGTGCGAGCTGACATGCGTTAAGAATTCGATTTCGCAAGTCTACAACGTATTGATATGCAGACCGCGTATCATTGTCGTCGGTGTCTGATCCGGCGAATAAATCATGGAGTATGGCCATTGGACCACGCGGTTTACGACCATACAATAATTCGAAGGGGGAAAAACCCGTCGATGCGTTCGGTAGTTCTCGGTATGCAAAAAGAATAGCGGGGAGTTGTCGATCCCAATCACTCGGTTTGTCGGCGGAAACTCGTGCAAGCATACTTTTCATGGTAGCATTCCAACGTTCACAGCAGCCATTAGACTGTGGGTGGTATGGAGATGTCAATCTTTGTTTAATCCCGACCAACTCCAAGACTTTCTTAAAAAGCTCAGAGGTAAACTGTGGACCTCTGTCCGATAAAATTTCAACCGGAAACCCTAGACGCGAAAAAATAGTAATAAGAGCTTCAGCGACATGATCAGCTGAAATGTCTTTTAGCGGAATGGCCTCTGGCCAACGGGTTGCGTAGTCAATGACAGAAAGTATAAAACGATGTCCTCTGTCTGACTTGTGTAGAGGACCAACTATATCTACGGCAACGCGCTCAAATGGTCTGGAGACCATAGGCATCTCCTGCAGAGGAGCTCTCGATGCTCTTCCTTTAGGGGTACGTCTCTGACATACGTCACATGTTGATACGAACCGGTTTACATCTGCGTAAATACTGGGCCAAAAAAATTGGGATAGTATTCGAGACTTAGTTCTGGCCTTTCCCTGGTGACCCGCCAAGGAAGTGTCATGCGCGAGACGAATAATGTCGCGACGAAAAGATCTCGGTACTACAAGTTGCATAACGGCCTCTCGCTTATTCCGAAAATTACGATATAGTAAGTCATCTTTAATAAGAAACTTAGAGGTATCCGGTGCGGTAGGATCAACCTTAGCAAACAAATGTTTCAATGTGGGATCTGAATGTTGCTCATCATGAAATGCACTAGACGTTATGTTCACTTCAATAGTAGGATTACTCAATGGACTGTCTGCTCGTCGACTCGATTGTAGGCGTGTTGTCGCACAAGCAACACTCTCATCCTCAGTCCAAATTTCCAAGTTACCGATAGGAAACTTATTTACTTGAGGTACATTCCCTATGATTACATCAGCCACTGGATTAGGCAGTACACATGCAGTAACAATACCTGTGAGAAAAGGTGTATCAATATAAACTTCTGCAAGACGGAATCGCTCTACAGATCCGCCAAAAGTAATACAAGTTACCTCTTTATCCAAAAATTGTGTTGGACGGACTAGTGACTGTCGAACGCCGATAGTCGTGCATCCGGAGTCACGTAGAACAGAAGCGCGAATCGCGTTCACGCGGCCCTGGTAAAATGTTAATTCACCCAGTTCATGTAGGGCGGACATGACTGGAATAGTCTTTGATTGTCATGAAGATTCAGAATGACCGTCAGTCTCATAAAGTGTAGGTTTAACCGAGCAGGCATTTGCTGATTCCAATTTCGCGTTACAAAATCTCTGTATGTGGCCTACCCTATTACACTTATAACATATAGTACGATTAGGATCGTTTCCACGATAGGGAAGACTCTGCGGTCTACTATAATTATAACTATCATCAAAATGCACTCGTCGCGGCGGTCCCTGAGGCCGGTTATATTGTTGGCCTGGATAGTTGCCACGATAATCTGGGCGAGGCTCGTAAAAAGAATAAGTCTGATATCCTCGACGCGGGGATGCATTACCTCGATTCGGAAAATCTCTCTGTCTACAAAAAGGCGGCTCTGATTGAAAGCGTGAATTTGGGGCCTGACGACGAGTCGGCCTTGAACGATCGTGTCCGGTTGGCGCTCCTTTGCCTACGTTGGCATAACACGGTGTTGTAGTTGAAGGGTTTGCCAAAGGGCGATTTGGGTGAGCGGACGCGTATCGTTCGGCGCACGATGTGATTTCTTCAGAGGATGTCGGAGCCCTCTCTTTAAGGTGGGCGACTAAATCGGAATGACATGCGGTATAGATTTGGTCCTTTAAGACCAAATCGTATAGTTGGGAATAATTTCCGGTAGTTACGTTCGCGAGCTCTATCCAGCGATCTAAATAATGTTTCAACCGATTGACATAAGTTGAGAAATTTTCAGATGGCTCAGGTTTACATGAGCGAAATCTTTGATGGAAGCCATCCTCGGTATGCTGGAATCGCTTAAGCAGTGCTGTTTTAAGCTTGTCATAATCGTTGGCATCTTCTACTTTAAGGCTGTGAAATACCTCTAAAGCCTTACCCGTTAATAAATTGGACAGGCATGAACTGTACATCGCCTGCTGCCATCCGACGCATTTAGCGTGTAACTCGAACCGATGTAAATATGCGTCGATCCGGTCGAGTTTTTCATTAAATGGTGGTAGTTTTGGTTTAGTAGCATAAGAATTGGTGGCAGCAGTGGGTGTTACAAGCGATTGTTGCTCTAACTTTTTCATTGCGAGTTCATGCTGTCTTTCCTTTTCTCTCTCTCTTTCTTTCTCCCTTTCTCTTTCTCTTTCCTTTTCTCTTTCTACTTCTTTTTCTCTTTCTCTTTCTTCTTTTTCTCTTTCTCTTTCTCTTGCTTCTTTTCGATCCTCGCGCTCTCGGTCTTGTTGTACGTGTCGTTCGCACCACGCGGCGCGTTCTTCCTCTGGTATGCCCAGAACTTTGGCAGATTCTAAATATTTAAGAAACTCAGCCATGATATGTTAAAGTCTGTAAAGTTAGTAAATATTTACCCAATGTTACGGTATATCGCGGTATCAATATCTTATATGAACAGTTATTGACTGTTAATATTAACTCAGTGTCTTATGTTAGCACTGCTTCGCGAAAAGAACGTTCTATCTCTCTCTCTCAAAATTACAGGCAGTATCACTTAAACTGCAAACACTTTATCTCTCTCTGAAAATTACAGGCAGTATCACTTAAACTGCAAACACTTTATCTCTCTCTGAAAATCTAACACTGGAGAGGTCCCCGGTTCGAACCCGGGTGTCCCCTCCAGTGTTACGAGCTGGGTCCTCGAGTGTTACGTTGGGGATTACTAAACTATAAATTTAGGTGTTCGACTGCATTTAAATCGAGAGGTTTTAGAAATTACTCTGCCATACCATGCCACATACACTAATAACAATTTCGAGTAAGTTATATCAAGGACCTTGTAGGGCCACAAATTTATTACTGAAATTCCTAACAATTTCGTCTATCGTTTACATATTAAAAGTCAACATCAGCAGCATCAAATGAAAATACTAAAATACATAACTATAAATCTCCTCTAGAGTCTTAAGAGATTTGAGACTCTATATCATTCTGATTCATTCACAGTTTACTTAGTAATTATTTATCTTCAGAAATATAGACTGCCTACTACTTCACAAATAATATACTTATGTCTCAGACGACAATATTAACTCATTTAACTGCTTATAAAGGATCAAACCGTCAAGACACACTGACGTAGTTAAGATAGATCTAGATCTGTTCTAGGATGGGCTGGCAATCCCCAGCCTCATCCAGACACATCAATTACAATTTACAAATGTGTATATCAGTCACTCGTTCTAGATCTTAATTGCAAGTAAAACTTTATGGTCTTGCATTCCTTTGGTCGCACTTCTACTGGGAAGTTAGGGTCAGATTCACATCATCTCGAATCATGGTGATGAAACTTACGATTGGTTCCCTGAAACAATTTCAGGGAACTGGAGAAAAGAGCTGTGGGTTATTTTCATTGTCTATCCAGGACATAGACATGACGTTAACAGTCTTATGGTTCCCTCTGGCTGAACCTTAGCCGACACCTTCGCAGAATAGGATACGCTGCATGGAGTGAGGTAGCATAAACATGTCACCGCTTATCTTCTGCAAATCACGTGACTGCTCAAATTTGATTGGTGCATCCACTTCGAGCTCCGCTCGCAGCGCCAATAGATTCTATTAATAGTAACAGACAAAGTCAGACTTAGGATGTCAAAACCTTTCGCGTTTTACGTTAGGGTCCGTACGTATACATACCTACGCCCAACCCTGTCCTTATACTCAACCCTAAATCGTATCGTATCCCTAACCTTACCACCCTACCCTTTCAACCAAGAAAAACGAGGGGAATATGAAAAGGAAATCTGATAGAATAATTAATTAAGGTTATTGTTAGGGCTATTTCGGGAGGAGCTCTCTAGCTCCGGAGTCACAAAGGGCTTTAAAATACGTTCCCCTAGCGCAAAAAGAAAAAACACCAACAACAAACTTGGGGGACGTACGTACGTGTAACAAAATTCTAGGACAAAAGACGGAGGTCACGGACGCAAAGACACGCAGATGACATCATGACAAAGACGTTTTTCCCCTCCGGCTTTGGATCTCTGCACTGTTTTATTGATGAGTCCAGGATATTGACCAGCCGTCAGTGTTGTGTGTCGAGCTTTGCATGCGCAAATTTCAACCCCAGGATTATATGATTTGTATGTTCTGATAGCACATCCGAGTTTGTTCTGAGGCTGACCGCGCTCATGCAACTTTGTCGCTTGGCAGTCGCGTCGCATTTTGCTTGAAATCTTGGCCAGTGCATGGAGACTTGCCCAGGTGTGAAACATGTGCACATTGCAGAGTCGACAGGACGCATGAAAGTAGGACACGATTGCAAAACACAACAGAAGGTCACATGTGCACGTCTAGTCTCAATGCTTAGAGGGACGTGGTATAAGGTGGTCATTTGTGATAGCAATTTGCATTTTTCTGGGAGATGGCAGCTGAGGCCGTTCAGCCAACCCGTACATTGGTGATATAAACAGAGACCTCAGAGTTGTTCCTTTGGAGCATTCGAAACTTTCCCAAGCCCTTACTGTCCTGTCTGTAAAAGAAACCTTTGTATTTTCTTATGCCCCCATGTTTGCCGCATCAATCCCTGTTTGACTCTGCGTAGTTTTTGCTTATGTCAGAAAAAAAAAAAAAAAGAAAATCCATGATGTAAATACACCAGATAATTATTCATCTGTGAACTTGAAAACTGCACTGATGATTTAAAGCTATTCCTGGCGCCCTGTCAGTTACTTTGCGCTCATTTCGACAGCGGGGTAGCTAGCAATCAGCTTTTGCTAATTGAACGGGGGGGGGGGGGGGCGTTCAAAATTATTTTTGTCCTTAATTCGATTATTTCTTATTGTCTCCTTTCCTGTTCACTGAGATTCTTTACTGCACGTCAGTCCGTTTCCCTGGATTCTTTCATTCAAGGTCGCCTTGACCTTGGGTCATGTTTCCTACACGATGCAACGGGCTCTCGTCTTTATGCCCTTGTTGCTATTTTCTGACCCCAAAAGGAGGTTGTGTGCGTGAGCTGTAGTGTCAGGTTTGGTCAGAGATACCCTGGGTGCTGTTCTTGGCGGGTGTAGAGTCACGTGATACAGCTGGTGACCCGAGCATGTCCTGAGTTCATGATCTCTCGAGTAGCTGCACGTGATAGACTTGATCCTGGCAGGAGTTGTGAGCCAAGCTGCCGGATTTTCTGAACCTCAGATTTATAAAGGGCTGCATTGTAAAGGTCCATCCGACACACAGGTTACCAAGACGAATCAACTCGTCATAATTCTGTCCGTCGATTTGTGCGCGTATCATCGATGTCGTCTTGTTGGATGAAGACGGGACATAGCAAGTTTTAAGTGGACACTTACACGGCGTCTTACAACAATTTTGAATGCCTTTTTGAATGGGGCCATAACTCATGCAAAATTTGACTTACCCAGCTGTGGACAACCGCTCTTCAATGTGTGGACATGCAGTGGGAGAAGGAATGGTCTGTCTCGCGATCCATGTCGGGAACTGACAGATACAGAATGAGATTCCACAGCTTCCTCTCACAGGAAAGACCGAGAAAAACGGTTCAAGTTATATCTTGAGCACCTTTATGAGTTGGAAATTGGAAAAAGAAACATTACCTAAAACCAAGGAGTCTGTGTGTAGGGGATACTATTTAGTCTGACAGACTGAGTTGACTGTGTTCACTGATCGCCTATCGCCTACTGTGTAAAATACCACGGTTCCCTAACACCACAGTATAAAAATTCTAATGTTGTTAGGGGAGCGTAAACTCATTACAAAGCCAAATATAGAAAATACTGAGCTGCGTTCACTGATCAGCTATGGCTTATAATGGAAAATGCTCGGCGCCCTTTACAACAGCTGAAACATTTATTATTGAAGACGAATGGCTGCGGTAAAAGAATTGATGCCAAAGAGAAAACTGCAGAAAAACAAATGGAAAGAACTTTTGAGATTGAAGGGAAATATGAAATAAGATCAGGTGAGATAAGTATAAGAACAATGGTGGCTACATGGAACAAGCTGCAACTCAAGAGATTATATTGAGAAAATTATAATTGTAAGTTCACTATGAGAACTGAGTGTAAAGATGGTGAGCGACAAAAATAGTGAGCCGTGAAGATTACATTAAGAGAGTTTATGGTCGGGGATTTGCCGTGATGTTGTATGCGATATTTGGCGGATTTTGAGCTTCTGTCATGAAAGTGGTTCTCTCGCTCCTAATTTCATTATGTATAAATGTCATTTCTATTGCTTAAGTTTTGATTTTGAAAGGTATAGGACAAAACCCTGATTCTGCACAACTCTTCAAAGTTTCAGTCTTCATTTTCTCGAAAAGACAAAAAATGCACGTCAATCATATGGCGATGATCTGTCCAGTGACACAGAAAGTTTGCGAGCCAGGGATTACAGCTCGAAACAACAAGAGCATTAAAACAGTTATATAACACTGATCAAAGCTTTGCATTAAGATTCAAACGAATTAACACGGCATTTGTTTTATGACCAGGCATGCGTGGAGATTAAAATCCCACAATGTCTATGTCTTTCTCAGAGACACGAGCCACCTTGATGGGATTTGGTCACCTTTACATAAGCTGAGCTTTGTGGCGAGTGGCAAAAATAAAGGAGAAAACTGACCTAATAAATCCTTGTGAAATCAAAGAGTATCCAAATCTTGGTCGACTGGGCAAATGTGAAAATAAATCCCTCAAACCGTTTCCTCTTAGCTTTTCCCATTCTGATCCTCTTCAAATACTTGTCAACGACGCATGAAGAATCAAAGAGAGCTCATGGCTTCTATTCACCTTTAGATCTTCAATAAATAATTTGAAAATGCCATTCTGTAATAGATTTTTGTATTCAGCTTGCATGACTGAAGGGAATGGACGCGTGTTTTTATAAGTAGTGGTAGAGAGCAAACAGGGGGCTTTTAAGAGGGTTGAAAGAACTGGATGAGGGACAGAGGCACGGGGAAACTCATAAACAAATCAGATCTTAAAATGATCAGAGTATTTTAGGCTTGCCTGTGATGCTCGGATATCTGGGATGATGTGTCCAGATTACACGAGCCAGGGGTGACTTTGGCATTCCTAACGAGCCATTTTAGGATAATCTCTCTCACCAGCCAGGACATGCAGTACAAGATCATTGTGACACTGTGGATACCAGTGCATAACTTGTTTGTTTGTGAATTTCGAAACCGGAAGACTTATACACTATTCCATTGGTTTGGGCGCCAAATTTTTCGCCGTTTGTTGTTTTTGTTCATGAAATGTTATTTTAAAAAACACAGAAAAAACTGTCGGGTCGCAGCATGGCTTGAAGCAAAGTCAAAATATGGCAAAAAGAAAAAGTTGGATGTAGGAAAGCCTTGCGTAAGAAATAATACGCAAACGATTGTATGTGGCAAAAGCTTCGCGAAAGAAATAATACCGAAACTTACGAGAGGCTTTGCTACGTACTACAGCTTTTTCTTTTTGTCATATTTTGACTTTTCATTCACGTATCGTGGTCATGGAAATCAATCACTGTCAGTCAGAAAATTGAAAAATGGAATGTTCTGAATATCTCAGGTTTAAAAAAAAAAAAAAGTTCTTATAGATGGCCGTGAAAAGCTTCTTGTCTCAGGTTGTACTCACTGACCTAGTCAGTATTCTGTGGGCATCAGCAGCTGTCACTGGGAACCCTGCTGCAGACTGGAGACCTGTTGTTTTCGTGTTTAAATCTCGACTTGTAAACAGCACTCACAACATCCCGTAACTGACAACTGATCTGAGCTCAGAGCACCAGATGGGAGTTTGTTTGGGTGGCTATGCAAATCAGATCTTTTAACATCTTGTTTCTTTTTAAGAGTAGTATTTTACATAGAAAGCTCTAGTTGAACACTGAACACAACAGCATTTTTCTCAGTTTGGCTTTGTAATTAGAGTAATTAGCTCCCTGAACTACATCTTTCTTTGAAACCCGATTCAGGTGTCGACAATAACAGGCCCAAGACGTTGTCCCCCCCCCCCCCCAACCCACCCACCCATTATTATATTATTCGGTTTTTTTTTTTTTTTTTGCTGTTGTTGTTTTTCAGATTTCATATTGTAATCTCCAAGGATATCAGCCGCCATGCTCAGAGAACCTTTGATTTTCATTTTAACAGGCAAACATGCTCATTAGAGCGCGCGGCATTGTAGTTTCCCTTACAGAACGCACTGACTGGCACCAGAACAAAAAAAAAATGGCAGTCTTCGTCTAGAGTGAAATAAAAACAGACAAAGACATTAAACAAAAGCAAAATTCCAGTACAAAGGTCTCTGGGGTCGGAAGGACTGGCAACGTAGAGACACTTCAGTGCTTGTTTGTTCCAACTCCGCTTTCTGCACAACTGAGAAATTCCCGCGGCTTTGGTGTTATGATAAGGAGTTACAATAACGCGTATCTGTAAAACAGCTTGATAAGTGCCCTAACGCATTTTAAATAAGTGTCGAAGTGCATTTGTTATAACCTCTTCTACATACTGAGATCTCCAGTTTTTCAGAAAAAAGAATGGAGATAGAACAAATAAGAAGTAAAGCAGGGATATATGCGAAGAGACTAAATAGCGACATGCTAGTAGAGTTGAACTGGTGTCCCCTGTGATTGACCAAACCACAGCAACGTCAGTCAAATCAGATGCATGCAGGTGGCGGAGTCAACACATCCACCTGATGTATATATCGAGGGGTATTTGTCATATGTGAGTGTGCATGAGAAAACCCACAATAAGTCGGCAACATGACATTTTGAGTTCTGTACATATAATAAAAGATAAGACATTTCTGATAAATTGAAGTCAGTGACCCCCCCTAAAACAAGATTTTGAGAAAACGGCATTTAATCCTAAAAGTGGCAATAGCTAATATTGACCCATTAATATTGGAGAGATTGCTGTTAGGAGACCGTAGTCTAATAACTAAGCCGTTATAGAGATCATAGTGAGTAGTGTTCACTGCTCGTCTACAATTTACCCTGTAACATGCCACGGTCCCCTAAACAACAGCCAAGTTGGAAGTTTGTGTCGGACCCATAATTTTCACTTCAAAGCCGTTTTTCTCAAAATCAGCTCTTTTGACATAATTATTGTGGGTTTTCTCAGGCACACTCACATATTGTTGGATGTGACATTTTGCCGATTTTGAGGTCTTGTCATGAAAGTGATTCTCTCACCCCTAATTTCATTATGTACAAGTGTCATTCCAATCGGTTAAAAACTTTTCGAGATATGTGTGTCTGGCGTAATGTTTTATGCGTGTTAGCCCCTTGCCGACCAAACTTCAATCCTCATCTTCTCGAAAAGGCAAAAATACGCAGTATAACAATATGGCAAACACCCAACGATAATATCGTCGGTGTAGAACAATACTCCTGTAACCCCATCAACATAATTATTTTGTGGGTTACAGGAGTATTATTCTACACTGATGAACATCCTCGTGTGTGCTGCTCGTAGATAGGAACGTTTGACTGTGGTTGAGAAGGCCCAGCCTGCACCAGCCGATTTTGATCAACCGAGTAGTTGGATGATGATGTCACGATGTTACAGTGCAGTCACGTGGTGGTTCTAATAATAACAAGCAAGAGAACTAGAATAGGAGGAATCAGAGTGTCTATTTTCTGTCTATCGTGCGAAGGGTGTAGGATTTGGGTTAATCATAATAATATCAAAGGGAGACGGAAGCTTCTCCGGCAAGTGTAGGCCTATTATTCTGTTTCTAGGGTATGCCAGCTCGAGATTTCATTCATTGGATTTTTAGCTTTTCCTGTGGGAACTCACACTGCACGTGCCTGACCTTTGAGAAACGACGCACTCAGCCTGGAGGCAAATACACATGGTAGATCTGCTGTTGGTTGTAGAAAGGCAGAACATGGCTCTCTCCCTGTCTCTGTCTCCCTGTCTCTCCCCATCTCCCTCTCTCTCTCTCTCGTTTTCTCTCTTCGCTGTCCCCATCTCTCTCTCTCTTTCTGTCTGTCCCTGTCTCTCTCTCTCTCCTTTTCTCTCTTCTTTCTCCCCATCTCTCTCTCTTTCTATCTCTCCCTCTCTCTCTCGTTTTCTCTCTTCTCTCTCCCCATCTCTCTCTCTCTTTCTATCTCTCCCCCTCTCTCTCTCTCTCGTTTTCTCTCTGCTCTCTCCTCATCTCTCTCTCTCTTTCTATCTCTCCCTCTCTCGTTTTCTCTCTTATCTCTCCCCATCTCTCTCTGTATCTGTCTGTCTGTCTCTGTCTCTGTCTCTCTCTCTCTCTCTCTCGTTTTCTCTCTTCTCTCTCCCCATCTCTCTCTCTCTTTCTATCTCTCCCTCTCGCTCTCTCGCGTTTTCTGTCTTCTCTCTCCCCATCTCTCTCTCTCTCTCTTTCTATCTCTCCCTCTCTCTGTCTCTCTGTCTCTCTTCTCTTCCTCTCTCTCTCCCCATCTCTCTCTCTCTCCCTACGGTACGGTGAGTACTACTTTTTTTTTTTTTTCAATTAAGAGGAGGTGTGAGGAGAATTATTGTATTGTTGTCATGGATGATACGCTCGCGTCCACGGACAGAATGTGTCCAATTGATTCGTCTCTGTATCCTGTGTCGAGGGTATAACTTTATAACTATCAGTTGAAGAGAAGGAGAAGGAAAAAAAAACGTTTCACAGTTCAAACATCTGGCGTGGAGAAGTCAGTTTTGTGAGTTCCCGTGGGTTTATTTTAACATGCCTGGAATGTCCAACAAGTGATTTTGAAGTTCGGAGAAGATTATTAAAGTCGCAAGACACCCCCCCCCCCTCCTCTCTCCCCCCAATTTCTGCTTGTGAGAAAGTCCTGATTTTGTGAGAATTTGTTTTTTAGGCGTATAATTAAGAGGGTTCTGTGATAATTTGGTTGGTTTGTTGTAGAAATGACCACAAATAACCTTTTCTCGCTTTGAGTTCTTGTGCGTTCTGCAGCCGAGTGATACATTTCTGTGTTTTACTGGTGATACATAGGATCTAGAGGGTTAACGTGTCATAGGCAATGTACATGTATATTCAAATACTGAAGAGAAGATGTTTCATAAACTTCTCCTGTTGCAAGAAATAGAATTACCAGTAAATTTGTAAAACATGGCTTGCACACAGATTTGAATACCTTAAGTTATTGAACAGTGAAAGAACAGAAGACTGGTAAGAAAAAAAAATTCCCCCTTTTCTGAATCTGCATGAATAACAGGATCTAATTTGACATGACGAAATCGTTCTTCCTTGGTTCGTTTCCTATTCAGTGGACACTTGATGTAGCCCTCCATTGAGCAGAAGCCATACCCTCTATATCCGTCTCGGGGTTGATCCTTCCAGTCTGGGCTATTCACGACGCTTACCCAACTACATGACAATAGACAGAATTCCTGGAATACCCAACAGCTCAGAAACGAGATAACTGTGCTGCAGCTTTTTTTTTTTTTTCTTTCCTCTTTCATATTATTCATCTCCTCGTTTTGTCACGCTGCGTCTGCCGTCTGCAGGACCAAGCACATTTCCGCCTCCCTTCACAACTCACTAAACAAATACCCTGATATTCTAGATATTTCCCTGTGAAATTGTATGGCACTGTGTTCTCGTGAACTCTTAATCAAGCAAATTATTTATAGTGGTACAAACATTGTCTTTTCTCCCAGTAACTATTGCAGCTTGTGCAAACATCGGCCCGTTTTCCCTTCGATCCAGCCTTAAGGCGGAACGTGTCTCCAGACATTGCCAGGCTGGGCCGCTCCGTGCCATTTGGTGTACAGATGGAACCCTCGGTCCTGTCCCGTGCTACGGTTTGTAAACAAGTTTTTGATTGGTTCACCAGCGGAGGGGTAGAGCTGACGCTGGACCTAAGTGGTTGAACTAAATTTTACGCTTGCACGCGGGTAATCACAGCCTTTGCTCCGTGTACTTGCCAGGGACTTGAATATTCACATCTACCGATACCACTTTTGTTTCGTGAAAGTTTTGCCCGATGCTTTCTGTAGATCTGTACTCGTGTTTCTATTGTCTCCTGGGTGTTTTTATTACGTCAGGACACAGAGTTGTGGATTTAATGAAATTGATCTAAATCTGGTACAATTTGTCATGATGATTAGTCCATGGGCAGATTGTCAGAGATCACAGTCAAACTCTCTTTCTGTCTTTCTTTCTGTCTGTCTGTCTCTCTCAGTCTCTGTCTTCCCCCTCTCACTTTCTTTTTCCTCTCTCTCACTAACTCACTCCCTTTACCTTTGCCTGTCTGTCTTTCTGCCTGTCTTGCTCTCTATCTGTCTATAAGTCTATTTGTGTGTCTCTCTCTGTTTCAATCTGTCTGTCTATCTCTCTTTCTCTCTTTCTCTCTCCCTCTGTCTCAAGGGATGGGAAAGTACCACCCGTAAACTCCATGTCTTCCCTCCCCCTCCTCCTTCTCAGGTAAAATTCTCCAGCCCCAGCCCTGTATGTGTGTGTGTGTGTGTGTGTGTGTATGGATGGGTATGTGGTTGTATTTAGCAAGTGTTTGGCTTCACTCTGCATTAGGACACAGTACTTCCTGGTCTGTGTCTTTTCTTACCTCTCTCCGCTCATAAAGTTCTGTCTTTCTCTTCTTGTCTGTCACTCCTATTTACGTACATTCCACCATACACACACACACACAAAATCATCATACATATTCAGATCTCTGCCAGCCACGACGTCTCCCAGGGGCGTTTCTCCCTATTTAGCGGCGTCCTGATGTCTCTTACCTCTAGGCTATTTTAATTAAGGGTAAAATGAATGCAGAAGCACCGAGAAAAAAGGGCAACTTCAAAAAAAATTGCAGTCAGACAGAATTCAGTTTTCAGCGAAGTTCAGAAATTGCACAGTCCTCATTAGAAGGTTTAGACTTGAACGTAGAACAGCTTGTATCAATCTGAAACCGCCCTTCTCGGTGTGTTTGTCCAATGAACAGCTACCAAAGTAAGGCTGTTGTTAGGAGTACGTACGCGCCCCAATCGTTTTGCGCTAGGGGCACGTACGTATACGTACCTATCCCTAACCCCGTCCTTATCCTCAACCCTAACTCTTGTCGAATCCCTAACCCTGCCCCTTACTCCTCCAACCAAAAAAACAGGAGGAAAACAAAAAGGGAATCTGAAAAGATAATTAATTGAGGCTGTTATTAGGAGCATTTCGGGAGGAGCTCTGTGGCTCTGGAATCATAAAAAAAAAGCTTTATATACGTACCCCTAGCGCAAAAAAAAAACCTGGAGAGACGTACGTACGTGTAACAACATTCCCAAAGTAAAACGTGACCGGTGGCGGAAGTGTGGGGGTGGGCTAGGAAACGCAGAATTGAAAACAAAAATTAGAAAGCTTTAATCGTTAATCGAGTGATTTCTCTGACAAATCGGCTTTAAGATTCCAAATGGCATCTGGCGCCTGGTTCTGTTGTATCTGAATTGTGTGTGATATTTCAAGCCTTAAAAGAGGTTTTGAAATAGGTGTGCAAATGGATATCTTTGTTTTTGGAGAATGGTACTGACCTGGTCTGGTCATTTACAGTTCACAAATAGGCGTGCAGACACTGTCTTCTTGTTGACTTGAGAAACATTGTCCTGAAACATTAGTATTTTGCATCTGAGTTGAGAAACATTGTCCTGAAACATTAGTATTTTGCATCTGAGTTGAGAAACATTATTCTGAAACATCAGTATTTTGCATCTGAGTTGAGAAACATTATTCTGAGACATCAATATTTTGTATCTGAGTTGAGAATCAAACCTGATTTTCTGTCAAATAGAACTCTGAATATTTTTTGTTAACAGCGTCATTCCTGGACTGGAGAGTACAAATGAAATAATTTGTTTTTTGACGCCAAGGGATATTTATGTTTGAGAATTTAATTCATTACTTATGAGGATTGTAATTTGGTTTCTCTTATTTCAAAGTTTTTTTTGTTTTTTTTTAAAATTTTGTTGTTGTTGATGATGTTTTCGTGAAGCTGGGTTTTTCATCATTCAACCAGCTGATTGGTATCTGTGTAATACTATCTCGTGAGGCGGGCAGATGAGTGTCTAGATGAACTGACGGAACACGCGAGAGATCATAATGTGAGTCTGTTCGGACGTGCATGTTAAGATGAACGATTCACCTCATTAGCTTAATCCAGGTAATGTAAGTTTTTTTTTTGTTTTTTTTTATTAGCTTCCTTGATTTTTCCTAGATAATCATCGCATGAAATGGCAGTGCAGCATTAAGCCGTGTTTTCATGTGTACGGAAACGGTAACAGCAGAATTAAAAATACATCAAGTAGTAAGAAGAAAGAGTGTTTCCGTGTGTGCGGAAACAGCCTTTCCGTACACAAGAAAACTGTCTTTGTGTTTCACTACTTGAATTGATTTTGAACGTTTCCCTTGCCGTTTTCGTTTCCGTACACATGGAAGCCCAGCTTTAAGCTTAGCTGGCTGTTGTTGTTTTTTTTTTAGGCTGTAACAAGCCTGTGTGCGTTGTTGCTGTTGTTGTTGTTGCTGCTGCAGTAGTTGTTATAGTGATTTTTTTCTGCTGTAAGTGGTCTATGTGGCTTTTCAGCCCTCCGAATTCCCGTTTATGCAGTTATCACTGAAGTCATTAAAGAACAGAATTGACGTGGAAATGAAAGAACAAAATGGAAGGTTTAAAAAATTGAAGGCTAACAACGGATTGGAAACCAGATTATTTTCGGCAATATTTAATGGACATCGCTGTTCCAAATTGGCAGCGAGGGTTTCTCATGATGTTCTTTTGGGAAAGTTTTTGTGGCCAATATTTCGAGTGATTTTCTCCTGTATTTCAGTCGGTTATGTGTGTAGCCAGTGATGTTGTTGTTGTTTTGTTGTTTTTTCATGAGTCATTGAGAAATGAACCAGGTAATTACTGTAAGGCTGTGTTTGAATGGGGATCTAAAAAAAAAAAAAAAACCCAAGAAAATGAGACATTGGATGAAAGGTTTTTAATGGCTGGTTGGATATAATAACGCCGAAGGAAGGAAACTGCGTTATTTGTTTGCAAATACTTTTTATACCGTATCATTTTCTGGGATTTTTGCCAAGGAACAAGACAGAATGGATTGAACTCTTAGTCAAGAAAAGCTTCGTTACTTGAATTATTTGCAGGACAAAGTGCCTGTGGCGTTGGCGTGCTGTTTTCCTGTGAAGTTTGGAGCTTGGCTCATTTTACTTGTATTCTTTATTTCTGTGGTAGACTGGCCATTTACTTGGGTTTTGTTCAAGTGAGTCTATCTTTAAACTCTTGAGGCCGTGTTTCTCAAGGCGGGACGTACGCCTCACCAGTGGGACTTTAGAATCGGGTCTAGGGAGATCGAGGGGTATTTTCCAAATTGTTGTATGTGACATTTTGCCCATTTAAAGGTTTTGTCATGAAAGTGTTTCTCTCACACTAATTTTATTGTGTATAAGTGTCATTCCAATCGGTTAAAAACTTTTCGAGATATGTGTTTGTGAAGTAATGTTTTATGCATTTTAGCCCTTTTGCCGACCACACTTTAATCCTGCTGTTCTCGAAAAGGCAAAAAATCACATACAACAAATACCCGACGATCTATACTCTATGCTAACTTTGTCCGATCATGGCAGTGCGTGCGCTTCTTTAAAGAAAAAATGATTGAAGTGAGGCGTGGGACCGAAAAGGTTGGGAAACATTGTTCTGAAACATTAGTATTTTGCCTCTGAGTTGAGAAATATTATTCTGAAACATTAGTATTTTGTATCTGAGTTGAGAAACATTATTCTGAGACATTAGTATTTTATATCTGAGTTGAGAAACATTATTCTGAAACATTAGTATTTTGTATCTGAGTTGAGAAACATTGTTCTGAAACATTAGTATTTTGTATCTGAGTTGAGAAACATTGTTCTGAAACATTAGTATTTTGTAGTCGTTTTCATTCGAAATCCTCAGATATTCAGGTGACTGTAGTTAAGAGAAAGTATCTCGTCACTGGACCCCCTAGCACTGCTTGAGCGCGTACAATTTTATTGTAATTCGTCATGTCGCTGATGCTGAGCCGAATCAATATACCAGTAGGAATGTTGTACAACATTTTCTCTGCTTTCCCTTCTCTCAGCGCGACGCTCGCCATGGGTTCTGAAAAAAGCAACATGAACATTATAAGAAGAAAGATTATAATGTATTAATCCTGTAATTTTGCTTTGATTCACCGGGAACTGGGAGGAATACGTAAAAAATGCTAATGTGCAAGTGGGCGAATTGCAATAAAATGACTCGATTGTGCTAGGAAAAACCACGTCTACTTTGTAGAAATAATGGGAATAAATAACAGAACTACGTGATGTACAAAACGTTTTCCCCATAGTTCTGTGCCATCATTAAGGCTCTTGAATATCATTTCTTCATCGTCCAGCTAACATGGGGCTGGGAAAACAAGTGGGCCACTGTTTAAGATCTGCTCTGCAGTGTTCTTAGGTGTGTGCGTGTGAGCACAGGTCTTTATGTCTATGTATGAGTGTGTATGTATATGTTGTACTAGAAGAAAAAAAAATAATACACGAAAGGCTGTGTGTGCTCGTGTGTGTATGTGTGTATTTACAAGCAGAAAAAAATAGGATGAAATACGCGAGAGGCTGTCTGTGTGTGAATATGTGAATGAAAGACTGACAGGGGAGAGAGGAAGAAATTCACCAATAATAGAAAAGACAACAACAACAACAACAACAAAGGCCCCGGATTAGCATCCATACGGTAATGCCCAACAGACGCCAGGTGAACTCTCGTGCTGGTGATTAATTAATACTGCAGAGAGATTATATTAATCATGTTGGTGTAAAATATAGTGCCCAGAATCTCCTGCCTAACGAAACACAATCACCCAGTATTCACACACACTGAATAATTTATTGCACTCCCAGCAGTTAATCATAATGATAGTACATCACGTAAGGTGATAATTACTCCTACCTGCGGTTTGACTGAGTGGAAGTGCCATCTTCCTTTTTACAGCACCTTGACAGCAGATTCAATTTTCATGTTTTCTTATCTTTGCTGGGTTCTGTCTTTCTTACCGTCTGTCTTTCTGACAAGCCAACTCTTCTTACCCAGTCTTTCTGTCTCGGCTGTCGTTGGTTAATTGAGTGTAATCAGTATTTATAAACCTTCGTTTTCGTTACATCAAGATGATGACACACCATCGACACCATTGTTTATTTGTTCATTTTGTTGTCGTTGTTGTTTTTATCTAAATCTAGTTTCTTCACGGTTTCTCTTTCTCTGAAGATGTAATGTGGTTTGAAGTCTCCCGTGGGGCTCTCAGGAGCTTCATTTTTTGTTTTATTATAATTATTAAGTAGCTAAAGTGCCTTTCGTAGAAGGCTGGTCGCAAAGCAAGCATGAAATTTCCAGTCATAATTTCGGATTCTACGCGATAAAAATGCGTCTTTTTCTGCGGCTCAGAAACATTGTAAAGAAACAACTGTAAGGACTACATTTTGTCCAGAATGGGTGTGTCCACGTTATTTGTCGTCAAAAATAAAGACAGCACACCAAGTTTCATCATTTTTTGGTCCCGTCATCACAAAGTCTTAGCTGCCTACATGTTCTCCTTCTAGTACCATTACAGTATATGATTATTGTTTGTTTTTGAGAGCACTATTGTAAGGGCCCGTTCAAAGAACGGGTTGCAAACAACACGCACAATCAGCACACAGATTATGTAGATCTAGGAAGAAAACAACTCACAACTGGCACAGTAACACCCGCATGGCCCGTGCATAAGGCAGACGGCACGGAAACTCATGCCTTCAAACTTTGAAACGCAACCAGAAGTTTAAAGTCGAAACAAAACAAAGGCAGGAGGGAGGCAACCATTGTTGAGGAGAAAGCATTATTCGATGACGTACTCTCTCTCTCTCTCTCTCTCTTACAATAAAAGTAGTAATCTGCAGTCCTGCTTCAGAAATCATGCGCGCCAGGACACTGCGCACCAAGCTTGATATGGTTATTTTTTATGACATGCACGGTACTAAAGTCGAAACAAAACAAAGGCAGTAGGGAGGCCATCATTGTTGAGGAGAAAGCATTATTCGATATTTTTAGGCCTATTTTCATTTATTACAAAATTACGATACTTCGCTTTCATATCAAAGGAATAGACATAGTAGCAAAAAGAACTATCTTTCACATGTAATTTTTTCAGGTCTGGGCATTTCTTCCTCGCAGCAGTGAATTTTTTTTTCCTTGCTGTTTTTTTTTTTTATATAGATTTCACTCTTCTGTTGTACTAAATGCCTGGATGTATTTGCCAGGTCGATATCGAGAAACTGGGAGTCAAGACTTTGGCATTCGGAACTGTTCCAAAACTAGCGTCAAATTGTCATTTATTCATTCTTTACCGCCTTTTATTTATTTATTTTTTAAAAAATCAATTTGTGGTGAAGTCTCCCATTATGTATGACAGGTATACGGATGAGTTTAGGATGATAATGATGAGTAATGTGGACAGTAAGTGCAGGAATGAAAAGAGGAAATCTGGGACGGTGAAATGACTTCATGAATTTCCGAGAAGCTGTTATTTCTTACATACCCTGGTAAAGTGGACTGAGGGACGGAGGTGAGGGGGGGGGGGTGTACAGGTTTGCCACCCCACCCCCACAAAAAGTTCAGTCTCCTCAGGGGAGCCAAGCAATGATTAGATCTTTGTTGAGTATTGTTGTATGTACAGCATTCACTATCTTCTCTCTGTCTGTCTGACTGTCTGTCTGGCTGTCACCCGCCTCTCTCTCTTTCTCGCTTCCTCTGTCTCTCTCTGTCTCTCTCTGTGTGTGTCTCTCTCTCTCTCTGTCTCTCTCCCTGTCTCCCTCTCTTTCTTTGTCCCTCTCTCTCTCTCTCTGTCTGTCTCTGTCTCTTTCCCTCTCTCTTTCTCTCAGCCTCCTCTCCCTCCTCTCTCTCTCAGCCTCCTCTCTCTCTCTCTCTCTCTCAGCCTCCTCTGTCTCTCTCTGTCTCAGCCTTCTCTCTCTCTCTCTCTCTCTCTCTCTCTCTCTCTCTCTCTCTCTCTCTCTCTCTCTCTCTCTCGCTCTCTCTCTTTCATTATTTGTTTTTCAGGTAAGAAATCACCCAAGTACCTAGATCTCTCAGATTTTGGCTGCTGGCACCTGTCCATTGAGACAGATTTCTCCTATACAATCATTAACTGTTAAGATACTTCTTTATGCCTAGTTCATAGCTCACACTGTTAGATAAGGGGCGGTTTGCTTGAAAGCGTTATGGATAAACCATGATATCTCTCTCACTTCCTGCAGTCACGTATCAGATCTGCTGACAGACTGAGCGGTTTATGTGTGAGTGGAGCGCTGTCTGAGAAGTTGTAGACAACGATCTCTCACTGAAGGTCTTCCACATGCTTATTGAAGCAGGAACTCGTGACCTGGCTGTGTGAGCAACTCTTGGTTGTTCTTGGATTTTTCTAATAAACGGTTATTTATTATTATTATTTTTTAATGGGAGAGCATGTGCTGACTGTTTTTAACATGTCTGCCTGCCTGCCTGTCTGTCTGTCTATCGATCTGCGTATCTGTCTGCCTGTCAGTTTATATGTCTGCCTATCTGTTAGACCTGTCTGACTGCCTGCCTGCCTGTCTGTCTTTCTGTGTGTGTATGTCTGTCTGTCTGTCTGTCTGCCTGTCTGTCTGCCTGCCTGCCTGCCTGCCTGCCTGTCTGTCTGCCTGCCTGTCTGTTTGCCTGTGTTTCTCCCTATCTGCCTGTCTGCCTATCTGTCTGTTTGCCTGTCTGCCTGTCTGTCTGTCTGTCTGCCTGTCTATCTGCTTGCCTGTCAGTCAGTGTTTCATGCCTGTTTACCAGAATGTGTTTCTGGTTGTATTGTCCAGTTGTATTTCCATATTCGCCAGTCTATTTTAAGTCATATATTGGAATAATTACATGTCGATATAACTTCCTCCTGCCATGAATACACAGCAGGTATTTATTCTATCCTTTGCCCCACCAGTTTGTATCAATAGAATCAAGCTTTATCTCTCATGCTATGGACGAAAGCTTTATTTACTCCACGAAATCAACGCAAGTAGGAAAACCGGTTATTTACCAGAACACGATAATTCTGAATGGCTGTCAAGTGAAAATTCATTGATAATGTCTGTCATTTGACTCAACGGTTCTACTCACAGATACAAGACATGCCTTGTTTTCTCGGATGGCTAAGTCAGCAGAACCTGTGCTGTATTGGGAAGCTCCAACCCTATCGTTTTGATCATAATTGGCGGCCGGGAAGACTAAATTTCTTTCATTTCGTATTGACCTCTTCCAATGCGTTTGCTTAAGGCTAAAGAACTGCTGGGACTTGTCACTGCGAGCAGGGAGGAAAACGGAGTGTATTTGTGATAAAATAATTGACAAAGAGAAGTAAATGTGGAAAGCTTGATGTGTAGAATTTATGGTTCTCATGATCAGTGGCTCACAGGAACATACGAACTCACACTGACACAAATAGCATGGCCTACCTTTTTCCAGGAAGGGCCAATTAGTCGTTTTGTTTTAGTTAATGGTCTTGTCTACAGCATCCGCTCCGGTATTTTACAGAAAATGACGTATGAAAATGTAAAACACTCTTTGTCTTTATAGCGGTGAGGAGCGGAGAGGACAAGTATACAGAAGCAAACAGTTTTTTACTTTTTCATATGTCATTTTCCGCAAGAATAGCGGATGCTGTGGACAAGTATACAGAAGCAAACAGTTTTTTACTTTTTCATATGTCATTTTCCGCAAGAATAGCGGATGCTGTGGACAAGTATACAGAAGCAAACAGTTTTTTACTTTTTCATATGTCATTTTCCGCAAGAATAGCGGATGCTGGGGACAAGTATACAGAAGCAAACAGTTTTTTACTTTTTCATATGTCATTTTCCGCAAGAATAGCGGATGCTGTGGACAAGTATACAGAAGCAAACAGTTTTTTACTTTTTCATATGTCATTTTCCGCAAGAATAGCGGATGCTGTGGACAAGTATACAGAAGCAAACAGTTTTTTACTTTTTCATATGTCATTTTCCGCAAGAATAGCGGATGCTGTGGACAAGTATACAGAAGCAAACAGTTTTTTACTTTTTCATATGTCATTTTCTGCAAGAATAGCGGATGCTGTGGACAAGTATACAGAAGGAAACAGTTTTTTACTTTTTCATGTGTCATTTTCCGCAAGAATAGCGGATGCTGTGGACAAGTATACAGAAGCAAACAGTTTTTTTTACTTTTTCATATGTCATTTTCCGCAAGAATAGCGGATGCTGTGGACAAGTATACAGAAGCAAATAGTTTTTTACTTTTTCATATGTCATTTTCCGCAAGAATAGCGGATGCTGTGGACAAGTATACAGAAGCAAACAGTTTTTTACTTTTTCATATGTCATTTTCTGCAAGAATAGCGGATGCTGTGGACAAGTATACAGAAGCAAACAGTTTTTTACTTTTTCATATGTCATTTTCCGCAAGAATAGCGGATGCTGTGGACAAGTATACAGAAGCAAACAGTTTTTTACTTTTTCATATGTCATTTTCCGCAAGAATAGCGGATGCTGTGGACAAGTATACAGAAGCAAACAGTTTTTTACTTTTTCATATGTCATTTTCCGCAAGAATAGCGGATGCTGGGGACAAGTATACAGAAGCAAACAGTTTTTTACTTTTTCATATGTCATTTTCCGCAAGAATAGCGGATGCTGTGGACAAGTATACAGAAGCAAACAGTTTTTTACTTTTTCATATGTCATTTTCCGCAAGAATAGCGGATGCTGTGGACAAGTATACAGAAGCAAACAGTTTTTTACTTTTTCATATGTCATTTTCCGCAAGAATAGCGGATGCTGTGGACAAGTATACAGAAGCAAACAGTTTTTTTGCTTTTTCATATGTCATTTTCTGCAAGAATAGCGGATGCTGTGGACAAGTATACAGAAGGAAACAGTTTTTTACTTTTTCATGTGTCATTTTCCGCAAGAATAGCGGATGCTGTGGACAAGTATACAGAAGCAAACAGTTTTTTTTACTTTTTCATATGTCATTTTCCGCAAGAATAGCGGATGCTGTGGACAAGTATACAGAAGCAAATAGTTTTTTACTTTTTCATATGTCATTTTCCGCAAGAATAGCGGATGCTGTGGACAAGTATACAGAAGCAAACAGTTTTTTACTTTTTCATATGTCATTTTCTGCAAGAATAGCGGATGCTGTGGACAAGTATACAGAAGGAAACAGTTTTTTACTTTTTCATGTGTCATTTTCCGCAAGAATAGCGGATGCTGTGGACAAGTATACAGAAGCAAACAGTTTTTTTTACTTTTTCATATGTCATTTTCCGCAAGAATAGCGGATGCTGTGGACAAGTATACAGAAGCAAATAGTTTTTTACTTTTTCATATGTCATTTTCCGCAAGAATAGCGGATGCTGTGGACAAGTATACAGAAGCAAACAGTTTTTTTACTTTTTCATATGTCATTTTCCGCAAGAATAGCGGATGCTGTGGACAAGTATACAGAAGCAAACAGTTTTTTTACTTTTTCATATGTCATTTTCCGCAAGAATAGCGGATGCTGTGGACAAGTATACAGAAGCAAACAGTTTTTTACTTTTTCATATGTCATTTTCCGCAAGAATAGCGGATGCTGTGGACAAGTATACAGAAGGAAACAGTTTTTTACTTTTTCATGTGTCATTTTCCGCAAGAATAGCGGATGCTGTGGACAAGTATACAGAAGGAAACAGTTTTTTACTTTTTCATATGTCATTTTCCGCAAGAATAGCGGATGCTGTGGACAAGTATACAGAAGCAAACAGTTTTTTACTTTTTCATATGTCATTTTCCGCAAGAATAGCGGATGCTGTGGACAAGTATACAGAAGCAAACAGTTTTTTACTTTTTCATATGTCATTTTCCGCAAGAATAGCGGATGCTGTGGACAAGTATACAGAAGCAAACAGTTTTTTACTTTTTCATATGTCATTTTCTGCAAGAATAGCGGATGCTGTGGACAAGTATACAGAAGGAAACAGTTTTTTACTTTTTCATGTGTCATTTTCCGCAAGAATAGCGGATGCTGTGGACAAGTATACAGAAGCAAACAGTTTTTTTTACTTTTTCATATGTCATTTTCCGCAAGAATAGCGGATGCTGTGGACAAGTATACAGAAGCAAATAGTTTTTTACTTTTTCATATGTCATTTTCCGCAAGAATAGCGGATGCTGTGGACAAGTATACAGAAGCAAACAGTTTTTTTACTTTTTCATATGTCATTTTCCGCAAGAATAGCGGATGCTGTGGACAAGTATACAGAAGCAAACAGTTTTTTTACTTTTTCATATGTCATTTTCCGCAAGGATAGCGGATGCTGTGGACAAGACCAAGAACAGGCTAAAGCATAATAACATTTGGTCAGTCTATTCATAACTGAGATGAAAATCCGAAGAATCACAGAAAACGGGAAAATGCATGCTGATCTACTTAAAGAGGGATGACGAATTTTTTGTTTTTTGTTTTTACCTCATTTCTTGTAAGGATACACGGTTTTCTCTGCATTGATTTGTGTGTGAGATGTTTGGACACAGCCAATTTACCTTTATGAGATTATCGTCCCCGAAGCAGTAGTCGGTTAATATAGTGTGTTAATAGTGTGATATTCGGTACTTGGTGCTAAACATGTTCTATGGTTAAATGGTATGTTCAGATATTGGATTGTCCAATCGGTTTGATTCACTGACGTCACCCAAAGGTGTGATGTTGACCGTGATGGTTGTTCAAAATGGTCGTGTGTGGAAAGACGAAAGATAATATTTCGGAGAAGTAGAAGTTATGTAACGTCAGGCAAAACTAACAACAATTGCACAATCACAAATGACCAAAGTCCAGTTGTTATTTCAAATTATTCACATTTTGTGTAAAATACGTTTTAATTCTGTTAGAAAATTTGATTCGTTTGCACAAGAAAAAAGACAAACGATTTTTGTGCAAATTTGAAATCAATACAAAAAGAAGAATTGAAAGTCTTTGTGGAAGGAAACATAGGAGTGCCGTGCAAAGATGTGAAAAGCAGTGTTTTACAGGGAATGTATATACTTACGAATGACAACATGTTATTAACACACCTAAATAGTAGTTCCACTTCTGCGCGTAGTGCCTATCCAGGCTTAAGCTACAGACCAACTATAATGTTCATTTCATGGATGGTCTATAGTCAACTGTGTGTTTGTTAATGTCTGTATGCCCATGGTGCCTTGGAACGTTCCGACCAAAGAGCAAATAAATTTGAAATTTCCTGTGAGCGCACGTCCTGTGATGTCATCTGAAACAAAGCAATTCCGGCTGGTCTGAAACTCACCAATTATCGATCAAATATTTGCCGTATGTCAAAACGTCCAAAAGGTAGCTTAAATATTGAACTTTATAACCCTAGACTTTGTGCAAAATGTTCGATGTCCAGTGGTATTTGATACGAAAACCTGCATTATTCCAAAGATACTAGCTAGATACAATAACATGAGACAACTAGCGTGTTCAACGTGTATAGATTTGGCACCGCTATTCTAGCCGCGATTGCGCGGAAGTGACCTACAGTGACATATTTTACATAGCGGATAGAGGGAAAATATTGAATTTTGTTTGTGGTTCAGCTATCGCTGTTGGCCTTGATTGGAGTCACTTACTTTGTAATTATAACTGTAATCGCCGTAGGAAAACTAGCTATTTTTCTTCCTTTTTTTTTTTTAAGGCGCAGTATCACTGTGACAAATCAGCGTCATTCATTTCTCATTATGTCAAGCATTGTTTTCATACAGTGCGTCATGGGCCCCGCCCTTGATGAGCGTACAAACTGTGTACACGATTTGTTCTAATGTCGCGAAGAAGGGAGCTGGTCATGTTATTGCAGGTAGTACTCTTTGATTATTCTAATGTCGTGCGTGAAAAAAGAATCTGGCAGACTTGCTACACAGGCGGAATATCTGAAACACTGAGTGAGTGAGTGAGCATTTTGTTATTGTGAACAAGTGAGCAGAAAGATCGCGACTATCGACTGCCATGGTGGTAATCTAGCGTTTATCTCCTCCATTTTTAGACTCCAGTGCACAGGAAATAGACAATCGGCTTGTTTGACAGTCATTTCAATTGGAAAAAAATTACTGGTTGTCAAAACTTTTATGTGCCAAAAATGTCGTTGAGCTTCCAGACAAAGATTACTGACAAGGAGGGAGATGATCTATTTATTACACGCTCATTCAAGACTCTGACATTTTCCCTGGGTTTGAAGAAATCTGTCCCCACGCCTTCTTTTTTGTTTTCACGTTTGGTTTGGTTTTGTTGTTCTGCGCATTTGAGTAGTAGGCATCCTTCAGTCTCGGAAGACTATGGAGTTGCACTCTGGGTGTTTTTTTTTAGTACAGCGTCTGGTGTGGCTGGCCAGTCCGATGCGGGAATGGCAGTCTCTGTGGCAGAGGGCACAGATGAAGTCTGAGGCTGATCTGTCTGCCGGGGCTGCAGCTTTTCTTCCTCTCCTCTTTGCCTCGTGCTGCTGATCAAGTGTCTCTTCGAAGTTGGAGAGACCTTTCTGCACAGTCTGTCTCCAGGCTGACCAGCTGCGCATTAAGAAACAGCATAATAAGCCAGCATTATGTGGTATCTGAGTGGTGGGATCCTGCCAAACCTGGTCACTGGTTACATTGGCTCATTCCGTCTGTCTTGAACAATTTGTAATACAATGGACCTGTTGAAGAACAATTTGATCACGTCACACACAGCGGCACTACGTAACACACGAGTAGTTGTTGTTGTTTTTTTTGACAGATCTGCATGTCAAAATTAATCCGAAACAATCCAACTGAAATGGGAAAATAGGTGAACTATAAAATCGAATAGAAGTGAATAAAGGTAAGCAGTAACTTGGCGGTGACAGAGCACTGAGACAGTAACGCAGAGAAACTTTGAGGCGGTGAGAAGTGTACAGTATGTGTGTCTAGTGTCTAGTTGGGCATCGGAAAAGGGAGAATGTAAGAAGGAAGAAAAACAAGTCATCAGGATGTGGATCGAACCCTCGACCTCTGCCAAAGCACCAACCGAATTGCCGGCAAGAAGAAAACAACTTGCTGAAGCGTTCGATCTTTCCATCTCCGCCCTTCCCGATCTCGATCTTGATCATTTGTTGTTTTTTTTTTCTTCCTTTCAGCCCCACTTTGCTTTTCTGAGCACTAACAACTAGGCACCTACACTTCATCACCTCATATTTTCTCTGCATTATAAGATCTAATAGTGTATGATAGTTTCCTGCAATCAGCATAACATCACTGATGAAAATAGTAATACGAGCAGAGTTTAGCGGGAAGAAATTAAGGTAGGCAAAATAGGAAACGCTTATTGAATTTGCATATTCTGAGGCATAATGACTAGAGTCAAGTGTTACTAAGATCCATATAACTAGAAAATTCTGAGTATTACATGGGCGTTGGCAGCTCTTAGAGTTATGATTTGATGCTGAATTCTGGGCTATGTAACGTGTGCCTCGGGGTAAAACCACAATCATTAGCGATATTACTTGGCTTGTTACAGAATGGTACAATTTTTGTGACCGGCCAAAAAAAAAAAAAAAAATAACCAGTGAGTTTACGTAGAGATCTCTCTGTTAGATCTCTACACAAAGTCATTTTTTTTTAATGAAAAAGTTGTGGAGAATAATATAAACTGATAAATTTACTTTACATGTCGTGAAGGTAAACTCACTCTGAGAAAAGCTGAATTTGGAGCACGAGCATCAGTTTGAGGTCAGCGGACGCGAAACTTCCTGAGACACCCACAGTCAGATTGTCTCTTGGTGAAAAGGTTCTTTCTATTGGTGGGCCTAAATTGTTGTACAACATCAGCGTTGACACCAGAAAAGTGAAAACGTCACATTTAAGAATAGGCTCAAAACTGAATTGTTTAGAACTGTTTACATTAAGACTGAATGATGTCCCTGTTTGGTCTCAGAGGTTTGAGGATGAGAGTAGATCAAATGTCTGTTAATGTGTGTGAGTGGGAGCATGATGAATTGATTTTATGTTAATCCTGTTTTTAATTTTAGCACAGCGCCTGAGAGCACATCATTTGGTGTGGATTTGAGCGCTATATAAGTTAAGTATTACATTACGTTACATTACATTACATGAGCATTTGAGAAAAGATTGTCACTGTAAGCCCCACTTCTCATGTCTTTCCTGACTATGGCATGACGTATAACAATTTCACCGCACCACTGCGACAAAATACGCTGACTGCTTATAGTGGTACCTCTGCCATCTCTCCTTGCCGCTTACACACTCACACGTAGACTTGCACTCACGCACAGAAACATCAAAACGCACAGTGTACATTATCTAACAACCTTTGGCGCTTTCTGTACTCCTCAGTTATCTGTTACCAGTGACGGCTTGGACAAGAAATTGTCTCTGCACAATACCTTAATTGTGGGCAAGGAGTCTCTCTGCTCTCCCTAGCAAAGTGTCCAGCGACTGGTGTGTTTGGCTGAAATCAATACCATACAAAAGAAAGATAAAGGGGCTCCATTTGAAATTTCTCCCTCCCATTTCCTGTCAGAGATCTTACAGTTTTCAACATGAAAGCTTCCTTTGAGCACGGCGCTCCTGTCTAAGTTGGAGACAATAAACAATTCCATTCAGATATGTTTGGTGGAGATTGTTGGTTACTGTTGTTGTTCTTATTGTTGTCGTCGTCGTTGATTAGGCGGAGAGACTGGGGGAGAGGGAGAAAGGTTGGTGTGGAGAAGACGAAATGCGGTTGTGGCTTTAGTGAGGTCGCAGAGAAAGACATATACAACAGAAAATCTCAAAATTCATCATTAAAAGGTATAATTGATTGTCAAAGAAATTGAGATACGCTGTTTTCTTTATGGCACATCTCGCCCTTTGACAAACAAAGTAAATGCTCGGTGACCATATGACGAAAAGAACCCGATGTAAATCTTTTAAAGTTGTCTTCGAGTAAGATGGTGGTGCTTTTCATGGAATCGTTACGTCATCTTGCGCTGGTTGAAATTCAGTGACTACGTGATTTCAGACACACACAAAAAAAAGCCCCGAAAAAGCCCAGTTCGGAAAGTGCCTGAAATTAGCTTACGATACAGCTAAAGTTCAGATGAATAGTGGAACTGAGACTGTTAAGAATAAAGACATCATAAACATAGCTGTAGGGGTCATGCTGGAAAGATGCTTAATGGCAGGAGTGGATCACGTACATTCCCTTTGTGGTCTTGTACTCAGAAGTGATGTCAGGCCAGCCGTGTGTCTAACTATTGCAGTCTTGTGAGAGTCGATGAACTGGAAGTCGCACTTGCCATCTCCTGGAGTGATGAGCCTTTCTTCAAAGACACACTTGCATCTCCTTCTTTCTCCGTTCTTTCACTCGCTCTTTCTCCTTCTCTCTTCCTCCCCCCCCCCCCCCCAATCTTGTTTGATCATTATCGTGCATTACATAATGATGCCAAACACTTTGAAGGGGGAGGGGGGGGGGTAGGGGACTGCCTCCAAAAATACTCTTCTCCCTTTCCTTTCCGTCCTCCGTTCCATCTATTTACACCCCCACCCCACCCAACTACCAACGGTAATCGAATGAATGGCTGCGTCAGCAATGGAATCGTGTGGACATTTTCAGTGCAGAGTCCTCGACTTCCAGACGATTTGAATTGCGATCGTTCTTATATTACTGGGTGTCGAGTGGCTGTCGATACCACCCTGGGTGCCGTACATTGTGCACCACTACCCTTGTCGTCACCAGTTTCCGCCTTGCCCCCCCCCCCCCCCGATGCACTTCACGCAGGAAATTTGCAGGTGGATGCAGGAACTAATGGAGGTTAGGGAGCCGACGGATGCAGCCTTGAAATGATGATAGCAATAAAGGGCATCGTTTGGTGGCTTTAACCTGGACGTGTGCCACGTCAGCTATTTCAGTTGTAATTGTGAAGTTTTTTGTTGTTTTTGTTGCTGTTGTATTGTTAACCTAAAATGATAAAGCAGTGCCTCTTTGTCATGAATACCCCTTTAATAACCGGAGTTCAACCGTGCGGTGAAAGGCTATGTGGAAGAAAAGCCGAAAATGTAATGGAAAACGAAACAGTATTGCCACATAAGGGTTTTTATTGACATTATTTTTGATGTTGGTGTTGTTCTTTGTTGTTGTTGTTTGTTGTTAAGAAATTATGCGAGATAGAATAAAAGTTCCATAATATTTACCAGCTACGCACTGATAAACTGTGAAACTATTATCCCAAATATTGGGCAACACGGTGTGTAACTCAGGCTGGACCAAACAGCCGCAAGCTTCTGAGCGTTTTTGGAGGTGGTTTATAGGTGCTTGTGGCAGGGTTTCCTCTGACCCGTTGTTCTGGCATATTCTGTCGTCTTGCTTTCTTCCTGGGATATCATAAAAACCACAGAAAAACTGTGGGGTCGCAGCAGGGCTATAAGCAAAGTCAAAATTGGGCAAAAAGAAAAGGTTGTATGTTGCACAGCCCCGCGTGAGAAACAAAACCCAAACAATACAAAGCAAACTAAAGAGAAGACAGAAAATACACAAAATTTCGGCTTTCGCCTTTTTCAAGTGAAAAAAAACGAACAATAAAAGACTTCAACAGGAACGAAGTGAAACAGTTTACTTAGCTGTGAGGTCTTGCTTCGTTAGCAGCACCAAAGCACGTCCGTCCGCCAAAAGCATGGAAGCTCTTCCTGGGACTGTGTGACCGTCATCGTGTACACGTGCTCTCTCCCAACTCAGACTCAAACTCGGGGTGTACTTAACCAAGAAGAATGACTTCGTGGAGTTGTGTAGAGCAGCTCAGTGTCACCGCGTATTGCATAAGTGAGATGGGTTTCTGGTGGAAAGTATTCTCGCCGTGCCAACGTCACTACGTGTTAAAATTGTGTAAGGACTACATTTTTTATTAATATACTTGGCTGGTATTTTGACATGTGGCGTAAAGGTAAAATCCTAGTTGTGAGAAAATGTGGGTTGAAGGTTTGGTCTGTGTTTCTCTTCCGTAAAATCGACCATGCGGGGCATAAACAAAATACCAATAGTAAAAAGTGAATGTTTAGGCAATTTACTATTGTTTCACCGTTTACCCTGCACCAAACATCAGCTGGTGGAGACTGGACGTGTAGTTTTCCACTGCTGTATGAGGTAAAGCCCCTGTTTGACGAAAGACAAATTAATGTTGTGGCTGCCACTCAAGACGGGAAAATCTGAGGAAATTTATCTTCCATCTTCATGACTTGTGTGTTCATATCGGCCAGCGGCTTTGATTAGTTGATTGTCTCATATCTTTGAGGCAGACACAAGGAGCTGACGATATTAAGCATTTCTATAGGTTGTTGTTACTTGCGCTCCCCATTTTTGGGGGGTATTTTTTGCGCTAGAGGTACGTATTTTAAAGCTTTTGTGACTCCAGAGCTAGAGAGCTCCTCCCGAAGTACTCCTAACATCAGCCTTAATTAATTATTCTCTTAAATTTTCTCTTTGTTTTCCTCCTATTTTTTGGTTAGGGATTCGATAAGATTTAGGGTTGAGGATAAGGATAAGGGTTCGGGGTAGGTACGTGTATGCATGCGCCCCTAGTAGCGCAGAACGCTTGGGGACTGCACGTGCAAGTAACAACGGCCTTTTCTCTATACCGTCTTCCATTGAGTGGTCGTGAGTGTGCACCAGTGGACACATACTACGCTGCACATGTGCGCACCATGACTTTTGTAAAATGTTAAGAGCAATATCGCACTGCGTCAGATCTGTATTTGACTCGCAGTTGAACATCCTTCCAAGTCAACCAGTGAGGCAGAATCTCTGTAGACATCAGTGAAATGTAGGATGTTGCTGATAGAAATAGCTCACAGATCATCGTATTTTGTTTGCACGTGTATGCTGTGGCCTTGAAATGTTCAGTTTTTATATATAATGTAAAGTTGTTTTTACCAGAAACATGCCTTGGGACTATGTCAGAAGCCTGTTAATATATTCCATCAATAGCATTGATACTTATCTTCCTGACAAAGCATTATCTCATAACAAAGAGATTCTTTATCACTTCGCTGCCTTGTCCCCTGTTATATTACCTCTGAGACCTAAATAAGATAACTTTAATGTGTGCTACATGAACTAGCCCAGAATTGAATGTGATTAGCTTGTGAAGACGATAAACAATGAACTCTTTAAATTTGAATATAATTGTGATACTTAAGAACGCTCTAATCTTGCTGTCTTTTTATTTTTTTCCGTCCGATATTGTGAGAACGATAGTTTTATTACAATTATTAGACAACTTTACTTTTGGGTATCCCCTCGGGTACTCGACCACTAGACTTCTAGTAGTCGTCGTGCAGAGCTTACCGCAAGAAATGGCAAAGGTGCCAGCCGAATTGGTGCTGGGCTGGTCTGCGTTATGGCTGTTTGTTTCAGGCTTGTTAAGTCCCGGTGCCCAGAGTGTAAACTGATTGATTAGCCAGTGGGAGATGCAGTCAGACAACACAGGCCGGATGCCTCACTGGGGGCCACGGGTGTCCTACGGAAAAACATCGTATTCGGTCATCTCGGGCATAGTCACTTTTATACATCATTGTACAGACCTGGTTTGGCCCGCTGTCTCTGGGAATATGTGAGTGTGCATGAGAAAACCCGGTATAAGTCGGCAACATGACATTTTGAGTTCTGTACATATAATAAAAGACAAGACATTTCTGATAAATTGAAGACAATGACCCCCCTAAAACAAGATTTTGAGAAAACGGCATTTAATCGTATTAGTGGCCATAGCTAATTGACCAAGTAATATTGGAGTGATTGCTGTTAGGAGACCGTAGTCTAATAACTAAGCAGTTATAGAGATCATAGTGAGTAGTGTTCACTGCCCATCTACAGTTTACCCTGTAACATGCCACGGTCCCCTAGCAACAGCCGAGTCGGAAGTTTTTGGATCTTGTTAGGAGGCCGTAGTCTAATTACAAAGCCGT
This sequence comes from Onchidella celtica, assembly GCA_963931925.1. Lineage (NCBI taxonomy): Eukaryota > Metazoa > Mollusca > Gastropoda > Systellommatophora > Onchidiidae > Onchidella > Onchidella celtica. The sequence goes on along the minus strand of OZ007572.1, from coordinate 58,906,465 downwards.
TATAGAGATCATAGTGAGTAGTGTTCACTGCTGGTCTACAGTTTACCCTGTAACATTCCACGGTCCCCTAAACAACAGCCAAGTTGGAAGTTTGTGTCGGACCCATATTTTCACTTCAAAGCCGTTTTTCTCAAAATCAACTCTGCCGACTTATACCGGGTTTTCTCATGCACACTCACATATGTGAGTCGAGTGTGCATGAGAAAACCCACAATTTAGGACGACAGAGTTGATTTTGAGAAAAACGGCTTTGGAGTGAAAATATGGGTCTGACACTAACTTCCAACTTGGCTGTTGTTTAGGGGACCGTGGCATGTTACAGGGTAAACTGTAGATGAGCAGTGAACACTACTCAGTATGATCTCTACAACAGCTTAGTTATTAGTCTACGGTCTCCTAACAGCAATCACTCCAATATTAATGGGTCAATTAGCTATTTCCTCTTTTAGCATTAAATGCCGTTTTCTCAAAATCTTGTTTTAGGGGGGTCATTGATTTCAATTTATCAGAAATGTCTTGTCTTTTATTATGTGTACTGAACTCAAAATGTCATGTCTGCGGCATATTGTGGGTTTTCTCATGCACACTCACATAATTATACAGATGTGATTTGTAAAGTTGAATATCGATCATCAATGTGGAAATCGAGGAGCGGGGCGAAAATTTCCTGTCATTTTTTTTTTTTTAATTCTATTGGAAGAAAGTGCGTGTTCTTGTTTCGGACACAAAAAGTGGGAACACTTTCTTCTGTTCAACTCAATTGTGGCTCAAAATCAACGAAAGTATTAAAAATATAGCGAACTTCAAGACCGTTTAAAATATGCCCGCCTACACCATTACGTCTTTGTATGCGTAATATGATATTTTTGTAGAATTTAAGACTCGGAGGTTACAAAACCTTTCATGCTTACATTGGAGACCTTACTTCCTTTGTGATGTGTGATATTGAAATGAGTTAGTGTAGTGACATACTATGCCGCGTGCTGTCGCGGTTTGCCGTTCCCGCGCGCGGCAGCTGCAAACCGCGTAAGTTTGAACCTGACATACTATGAGCGGCAAACCTCCCTCCAGTGCGTTTTTCTCACAACCCTTGGCCCAGATAGCAGGCTGTTGCTCCACCATACTAATAATAACTTCCGCAGACATATTCGAAAAGTTCACAATATCTGAATATTATTTCTGAAAAAAAAAGAAACAGGACTGTGTGCGAGAAACGAAGTGCACCTGATGATTGCACTGCAATAAAAATCCCGCCGCGGCGAGCGGGATAGTATGTCACTAGCCATAGCCTAACATGTGTTGTCTCTGAAAACCGCTCCCGCGCGCGGTTGCGGTTCTCATTTTCCCGCCGACAGGCGCGGCAGAAAAAAATCAGACAGCGGGAACCGCTCCCGCGCGCGACGACGGTTTCTCTAGTATGTCAGGTCTCAAAGGATAACACGTGTTGGCGTTTTTTTTTTTACCGCTCCCGCGTGCGGCAGCAGTTTGCCGCATCTAGTATGTCACTACACTTACGTCTTTCTCTCTGAGTTGAAGGTTTGCACGAGCAATAGTTTCTTGCTGCTCGTCATAAAAATGGAATTTAAACAAACTTAAACAATTTAAAATGGGCCCAGTGGGGGGGGGGGGTGGTGGGGGGGGGGGGAGAGGCTGCAACTTGTCACTGGATCTCACTACTTTTGACACGATGTCTAAATTAATGTTTGAGTGAGCGAGTGATTTAGTGCATGTGTTTGGTTTGTCACACGAATAAAACGCCAATATTTTTTGTCTTCCAGAGTCTCCAAAAGCGGAGGATGTTGAGACATACATGACGTATGGTTAGTTGTCGGTGAAGAGGTTTGAAGTAGCAGTGATGAGAATTCACGATAGTAAAATACTCTAGATGCTCTTGAGACTTGGGGATGTTAAGCTGTATCTATCTGATACTTAGCGTTTTATGAACAAATCTGTGTCAAATTTGTAATATGCAGTGTTTGGAATGTGCCGGTAACAATAAAATCTCGTTCACAATAATTAACCATTTTGTGTGTGTGTGGAGGGGGTGGGGGGGGGGACAGAAAATATGTGAAAGCATTGGAGGAATTCAGAGATTTTTATAATCTACTCTTCCCCCTCTCCCCCCCCCCTCCCCCCCCCCTTTTTTTTCTCTTTCTCTTTCTTACTCTGTCTGCCTGTCTCGTTTCCCTCTCACTTTCTCCCCCTTCCCTCTCTGTTTGTCTGTCTTTCTCTCTCTCTCTCTCTCTCTCTCTCTCTCTCTCTCTCTGTCTCTCTCTCTGTCTCTCTCTCTCTCTCTAGAATTCCAACACCACTGCAGTGTCAGATATAAGCGCACTACACCATGACAACTGTGACATGGGGACTGTAAACTCCAACCAGTTTCTTGGTACACAAATTGTGAATGGTATGTCAATTTTCGTTTAATAAGCACATTGTGTACAATATGTTGTGCAGGGTGTCAGTCCGTGACATCCGGCATTGGCTTGTGTACCCAGATCCTGTTTGTGTGTGTACCAGTGCGTGACTGCCATTGATTTCAATGGAGACAATTGATATTATTGGTTTAGTATTGGCGGTCCGTGCCAAATTCTGACTATTTGCTGTATGATGTATCCGGTCTTGTACAACAAGGAACATCCCTTTTGGGGGCTGAAGAGAAAGGAGAAAGTCGCGATTGGAGACGGATAAGATAAGAAAGATATAACTTTATTATCATGTTTCCAGGAAATTTGTTGTCACAGCATCAGTGGTGGTACTGTATAACAATAAATACAATATCTAAGACCTACACGTCTTTAACGCATACCGCACACACGCACATTGCTCACACAACATTACCAGCAAATATGAACATTACTCACACACACACACACTGTCCGAACAAATCCATTAGCAAAACTAACAACAGCATACCATATCAGGAAACACTACTGCTTCGAATTTGTGGATGGCAAAAAAGATCGTCCATAGCGCTCTCTGTTTGTTTTTTAAATACATTATTCGTCCACTTCTTTGGGATCAGAGGCAAGAGAAGACGAAGAAAAAGAAAATGAATGAACGGTGATATTCGAATGCCAAGGACCCTCACGAAACAAAGATGTTCAACATGCATCAAGAACTTTTAATGACGCATTTGGGCACGATATCTCCCTTTCTTTCTTTTCTTTGACTGTCAGTGTGAAATAGGCACGTAAATGGCATGTCATGCCACAAACCTCGTACACGACAATTTCAGTAATCTAGAGCTGTAAATGCAAAACTCCCCCGTGTTGGTGATCGATTGAAGTGTATCGAGATCATACGAAACAAGGAAAGTGGAGGGAAATGAAGTACGAGATGAAACCTTGGCCTAGAAATCGGAAGGAAAGGTGAAATAATGCTATTTTATTTCCCGAAATTGGAGATGCGACTTGCCGCTTCAAGGCAGAAATTGATTACTTGTGCAGCTTACTGGCGTCAACTCTGGTGCCAGAATGAATGACTTCCATGGTATTTTTGTTTTTCCTGTATAGATAATTTGTCACCGGTGTCAAACAATGATAGAGTTTGAATCTTACGTGAACGGTTGACATGAAGTTAGATATTTATTACGCCTGATTGTCCGGGATTAGATATTTATTGCGCCCGATTGTCCGGGATAATGTTGGTGTTTCCACGGCTGCCCATTGCACACTAGCTGTTTCTCTTTTTTTTTTCAGGTCCTCTTAAGCGTGGAACTTGCAAATGTCCAAGTGGAGTTCCTTCCTGGATCGGAAATGGGGGGGGGGGGGGGTCTACTTTGGATTGTGTGAACACATTTAATAGCAGAAAAGCATACAACAGGCCGTAGGAAATGAATACTTGCTTTATTCTTAGAATTTGTCAAAATGAAGGAGGGAGAGAGAGAGAGAGTGAGAGACCTACCGACCAAAGGACTGACCGATCGGCCAACCAACCGACCGACCGACAGACTAACCGACCGACCGACCAACCGACAGACCAACCGACCGACCAACTGGCCGATCAGCCGACAGACAGACAGACAGACTTGTATGTCAAAAGACTAGAGCGTTAAAAACAAACAACAGAGAAACTGTACAATAAATCTGTAAGTCCAAAAGGATTCGAAACGGAAGAAACAGAGCAAGCGTTGGGACCGTAAGTCCTTCTTCAAGTAGAATCAAATTAACGAGTAAGTGGTCTTGTCCTCAATATCCGCTCTGGTCCGCTGTTGTACGGGAAAATGATGTATGAAAATGTAAAAAACTCTTTGCCTCTGTATTCTTGTCCACAGCATCCGTTCCGCTCCGCTCCTCACCGCTATAGGGGCAAAGAGTGTTTTACTTTTTCATACGTCATTTTGCGTAAAATAGCGGAGCGGAGCGGGGCGGATGCTGTGGACAAGAGCACTGAAACGAGTAAAACAGTACAGGGTCTGTGGTGTTTCAAAGTCTGTTGAATACGTCAGTTTGTTGAGTCAGTAGCGTGATGTCGTGCACTTGGGAGGTCAGAAGTCACCAGCTGTAGAGTTGAGACAAATCCAGAACGTGTAGGAAAATGATGAGTAAAGAATTTCCAACAAAGAAATTGCGAGAAATTTGGTTCAGACAGAAAGTGTTTCAGCATTACGTCACGTTCAGTCCTGTTTGTTTCATGTTTTACTGGTTATATGAAATCATTTCGGAATGGACGAACTGCAGCGAATTGAGAAAGTGAAAACCCGCAATGGGAATACACGTCATTCCCCGTGAGGACGTCTATGTTTGTGTTGAATATTCCAGCTAAACAGTACTGACTTGTCCTTGAACTATCCAGCTATAGATTGTGTTCATTTTCCCAGAAGATCCATAAGATTACAGGCAACGCCCCTGTCCGACCCTCCTAACCCCAGGATCTCCTAATTCCAGACAAACACCACACACAGAGACGTGTAACTTATCTATGGGTTATATCAAATGTTTTGTCCGTGGGTGACACCCATAAACTGCGGACGTTCGAATTTGTCGATTTTCGATCCCATCCTGCCCCCATGTACAATTTTAGTGCTCTCGGGACAATTCTCCACCCCGACTCCGACCCCCCCCCCCCTCAGTACCCCCCCCCCGACTCCGACCCCATCCTCCGTAACACCCCACCTAGCCCCGTTCGAGCGTACAGCCATCAGAATGGTGAATGGCCAGGATAAATATTTCAAATCTGCACCTAGCATCATGGACTGTTTGGCTGTTTCATTAGAATTTGTTTAAGGTAAAGAATAATCATACAACATATCTTGTTGAAAAGAAGCGAACAAACAAAACAACAATAACAACATATAGAACCAAACCTTTCTAATTCATTATCATAATTGATATAATTGAAAAACCTATTAGTATGTACGCTCCTCGCAATCACCCACCCCTGTCTTTCCCTTCATGCACGCTTTTCATACCCCCAGCTTACGTACTTTGGCGATCGCCCCTGGCCAGACTCCGGAACTGCAAACTAAAACCATAATAATTTAGCACTGGTAGCAAGTCTGACATTGTCGTATCTGGCTCTTTAGAATATTGACCTCGCCTTTTAGCACTTGATACTGCAGGAAGATATTCAGTCAACACAATCATGATGATATAATATGAAGAGGCTATGATCACTGATTCCACACAGACAGTGTGCTTTACATTGCTCGCGAGGCTGAATGTCGTTTGTACATTACTGAAAATTACAGACAAGACAAGTATACTCAAGTCCCATAAAATAAGATAATCAATTGTTTTATCCCATGAGGGAAATTCTCTTTCATAGAGCATTTAAACGCACATACATGGAACACATAACTTACGCATCGTTACATAAACATATATCACAATTCAATAAACTCAATGGCAGACATACATGAAGTGACATGATAAGGAACCTTAGTGAATACAAGTAACTACACACAGACTTGCATGACGTGAAACAACCTCCTAAAGGAACCTTTTGCCTTCATAACCACTAGACTAGCGGGCCTTAATGTTGCCAAAAAGGTTTTCAGTTGCTATTAGAAACATATCGTCGGTTGGCTGTTGGAACCTGCTTAAGTCCATTTTTGGGCATTATGTTTATTTCCATCGCGCGATTAGTTTTCTTTCATCTCTTTACTATTGACTTTAAGGTAATGTACTTGAATATTTACCAGTCAAATTGGCCAACAGTGAAATTTTAATGTTACCCAGAGCAGTTTTTGAGCCACAAGTTATCCAAATATTGTCCTTTTGGTTTCCGGCAATGGGATTTTGGACTTCTGACAGTTCTCACGTAAAACATACAGGCAGGCACATAGGTATAAACACATACACACACCCTTCAAGCGTGTGTGTGCGTCTGTGTTTTTCTTCCGCGAATGCTGTTTCTCAAGGCACCAACTCAAACTAGTGCAGACTGCGCCTTAAGCAGGCTCAAGTGACCTGTGTAGTTTATATTTACAGCAATGGGGGCAAGTGGTTTTTGTGGAATTATTCCTGGGTTAGGTAATTGGTTCAGTGTCTGGGTTTACATTGAATTTTGCCGACTTTCAGGGTTTTCCTGTTGCTGGGAATGACAGAATGTTTCTTACTCTATACAAAACTTGAATGAAAACTCTCTCTCTCTCTGTCTTTGTGTGTGTGTGCGAGAGAGAGAGAGAGAAAGGGAGAGAGAGAGAAAGGCTCTGTGTTGAGCCTCACGGCTCCTGCAATCTGTACCATCAACAAAATTAATGTTTGAGAATGTCCATTGCACGCCCCAGTTGTATCAGGGTGAAAATTATCACCGATCGGCCGTTGGAACCTGGTTGTTAAGACTGGACTCTCAAAGCTATAGCTGAACAGTGAACACAACTCAGTATTTTCTCTAATTGGCTTTGCAGTTTGACCACGGTCCCCCAACACCAGGATCTGAGCTTAGTTCTACCCGAGGTTCCAACAGCCGAGTGACCAATTATATCAAAGTGCCCACATGCCTCAGGTTTCATCGTCTTTTTGTCAATCAACTTATATATTTCATTGCATGCCTTATGTCCAAAGTGTTTTTTTTCTATTTACTAACCTTTCTCCTAGTCCCTCGTTATTCTCCTCTCCTCTTTGTTTTCGCCCACCGCTGACCACTCCCTCCTGTCCGGCCGGTCAACCACACCTACTTGCTTGGAATGTTGCTGAAGAATGACGTAATTGTCATTGCATTAACGATTATTGCGTTACATCCTCATATTGTGTAAATAAATAAAATTATCAATTAGGCAATTTGACCAGTTACCAGGATAATCAGCTCTTTTGTGTCTGTCAGAGAGAGAGAGAGAGAGAAAGAGAGAGAGAGAGAGAGAGAGAGAGAGAGAGAGAGAGAGAGGGAGAGAGAGAGAGATAGGGACGGACCCCATGATTGAGACAGAATAGATCATACAACATTACAGGGTCGATCTTCTCCATTAATCTCCGAGAATCGGTTCTACCTTGTTATCGAGCTGTGGGTCGTTGATCGGACTCTCGGCTTCATATTGGCAACCTTTTGATGGACTCTCTAGGCTCTGGCCCCTTTTTGTGGACGATTTCTTATTTTCATGAGAATTTGTTCTCAGGGACATAATTAAGGGGTTTTTCTTGATCATTTAGTTGATTTGTTGTGTACATTGTAGAAAACACCAAAAATAATACAATTTACTTTTCTGGCGCTGAGTTCTTGTGGGAACTGCAACCGGGAGATCGATGTCGTGCGTCACTGGTGATACATGACCGTGCCTGGAGGGTTAAAAACATTTGATAGAGCGAGCGTCCGTGTCTTAAGTTGTAGTCTCAGCCTTGTGTTTTGTTGCCTGTTTCTGGACACGTTGTAACACGTTAGTTCTCCTCTTCCGACAGACGTGATGAATACGAGGTTTTAATTACGTGTAACTGAATGCATGCACATCTTATCCTGAACCGAGAAACCGCGTACCTGTGGCTGCTTCAGTAGCCAAATTATGCGTGGCGTGTTTTCGTTACGCTCAATTATTGGCTTTGCAGGATACGTCCAGAAATGGTTGCCGCGGTCAAAGGGTTACCATTAGGCAGGTATAAGTGGATCTTGTTCGGGTTAACGTATTTTCACTGTCATTAACCCTGCTCGGGTCTCCGTGGGAGTGTTTTGGGATATCTGGAAACACCAGCCAAGGTATCCGGTTTGTTTGAGTAGGCAGTGGGGTGTAAGCGGCTCAGCGTGTGTTTTGCTTGGTGTTGTTTGTGTATCTGTGTACCGCCGTGTGTTTATGTGGGTGGATGTTTATTTCATCCATCTGCCTGTCTGTATGTCAGTCTCTCTGTCTATTTGTCTCTCTGTCATTCTTACTGTCTAGACACGCCCGTCGTCATGAAGTTTTGCTTGCTTGTTTGTGTAAATCAAAGCTAAGTCTGTATAAATGTATGTCTGTTTATTCTCCGTTCCTCAATATCTTTGTCTGATAAATTATGTGTGGGCGTCCTCATAAGCTGTTAGAGCGTAATGTGCCAACTGTTCTCTTAATGCCCATTTTCATTACTGTGGGATCTGCAGGCTCCTGTTGTGTACATCCTGAGTTGGGGATGGAAAGTAATGAAGAGGAAAACTGGAAGAGGAGGTGTCAAAATAGAAATACCGCCCTCTCATAGAGGCAGGATTTTCATCTCATTCCGAGTGCTAACATTGAGGTGTGGACGTGTTTCCGGGGAAATGTCCATCATCATGATCCTGCCGTCAAGAAATTGAAGAACAGCTTTTCTTTAGGCCAGGTTTTTATTAATATGCATGTCTGAGGCTTAGCAAATCTGGACATGAAGTATTGAATGTTAAATCTGCAGGATGGTCCGCGCGTCCACAGTCAGGCGGGTGTATCAGTTGCTGTGAGTGACACACATTTGACGTCAGTGGATTTTTTGTGTTTGTGGAAATAAGAAGAGTAACTAACATCTTGCCAACCCCAAGTCTTTGGGCAAAGTCAAATAAGGCAATTTAGGGAGTGACTAATCAGAAGTGTCATCATATTCTTTGGTTTTTCGGTTAAGTGGCAATATCTGCATATTTGGTGTGGCCCCGCCGGGTAGCTGACAAACTCCGAAAGAGAAAGGCGGAAATGTGTGCATTTCAATAAACGTTTTGTGTCTTGTTGGTTTGACTCAAAAATAGAGTGAATGGCCAATTCGCCCACACATTTGACCTGAATCCAACTGTTTTTATGTTGTTTGACCTCCAGCTGGCATTTCACCAAACAGACAATGGAATATTTTCATTTTATTATCATTTGTGTTGGCCATTTTAGTAGGGAACCGATATCGCTCTCCCAGCCGGCAGCGCGCCATGTTCAGTGTTAAAACAAGGTTGAACTAATGCTGTAAGTCCTATATCCGCTGTGTACCATATATGTGTGTGTGTGTGTATGGGAGAGAGAGAGAGAGAGAGAGAGAGAGAGAGAGAGAGAGAGAGAGAGAGAGAGAGAGAGAGAGAGAGAGAGAGAGAGAGAGAGAGAGAGAGAGAGAGAAGGCGCTAGGACGCAAGTCGCGGAGCAATACGCAGACATGTATGAAATCCCCAGTATTCTACAAAGTGCATCGGCGTCTCCCAAGGGTGGTGTTCAATTTCTCATGTTGGGACAGTTTTATTTCCCTAACCCAGAGAGAGACATTGCCCAACAACGGAGTGAATAATAATAAAGTGGCATTGGAGATATTAGACCTACACAAAAGTGTTTCCCTCAATTAAGCCAAGTCTGCATGACCGCGCCTGTCGATGTATTGGGCGTAACGTTGCCTCATTTTCAACAACATGGGAGGCTTTGCCTTGAATGTTTAGAATTACAATTTTCATCCACCCAGACTTTCTCAGCCGGAGTGTTTTAATGGGCGGCACTTGAGTTTACTCACATTTTAGCGACCCTTTCATCCGATTATTTCTAGCTGACATGACGGATCAGCAGGAGCACATTAGATTTCCTTTAGTACTGGCGGAGACCGGAACAAAAAACAAAAAAAATATTTTAGACGTGGGAAATGGGCAAAAGGTGCCAGCTTGACTAATGTCCTTATGGAGAACTTGAAGTGAATCAACAACCCATTTGGTTCTTGCAAAATACCCATCTTGTTATGTTAAGTGAAAGGGTTTCAGTTTGAGGCTGAACGGGTTAAAACATGATAACATAACTTTTCCTTGATATTGATTTGACGTGCTGGTAGTTGTTGTTGCTGCTGATGATGATGTGCTTTTGGCGACGCCGAGACTTTATCTCATTGTTGAAGATCTCTGTTTTCGGGGGGGGGGGGCACGCTGTGTTATATAATAACACATAATAAACCCCGATATATTTCCGTAGTTTCCATCCAGTGATATTGCTGTAGGTTTTGTCATATTCTGCTGTTTGTACCACCGGCATGGAAAATATGGAGTATAACGACAGCAAATGTTTCCTGCTCGAACTAAAACAGGGATTCTCGTATAAGGTCGAGAAACAGAATTCACTCGCGTGTGAGTGCGATACACGGAGAGAAACGGGAGAGAAAGAGAGATTCCTGTCATGCAACCATCATTCTTTGATGTGGAGTGGAAATTTCACCATGCTTCACAAATTCTATTGTGTCCATTTCGCTCCATTGTTGTTGCTTATCGTGTGCTCAGTGGAAAGCGGAGTTAATAAACACGCAGAATGGCCGAGGTCAGGAGAAAGAGGAGGCTTTGATTTCCAGTGTACGGTTGACTGAAGCTAATGCCCTTTTTTAGGACCTTTCGCCTTCAGGTATTGTAGCAAGGTGGGGAAAAAAAAAAAGATTAACAGTTATAATGTATGTTTGTTCTTATTGGTATATGTGGCTATATTGTTGTGAATGTTGCGGTATGCTCTACTATGTTAATGTTGTGCGAAAGTTTGGGGTGTGTTAGATCATTGACACGGGCATTTCTGTGGCCCGTGCAGATCCTGTTGTCTGCTTTTTGTGATGTTAACAGGATGCAAGAGAGCGCAGTGGTGTTAGAACCTGATGTTGTAACAGCGGACCTGATGTAACAAAGATGAGACATGGAAATGTGCCAAAGCTCATTAGATTGGGGGGGGGGGGGGGAGGGGGGGGGGTGAAGAATGATGACTGTTGGTGGCAATTATTAGTCAAGTTATATTTTATTACTATCTTACTATAAGTAAATGTGTAAATGGTAGTAGGCAATAAGGAACGGAGAGAGTATGTTGTATATTAGTTGTAATTTTAGCGGAGAACATGTCGAATAGTTTAAATCAGCAGGCAGGAAGTGTTGACGTCACGGGTCATGTGCTCGTGAAGAAAGGGACCTGAGGCGAGTACTCAGTGACACAAAGCAAACTGAAAAAAAAAAAAAGAATCCCTACCATTTGGAGCCTTCAAATGTAAAAAAGAACCTTCTGCGGGGCGAAAGAAATGCATCTTCAAAATATCACGTGGATTCATCCGAACTGTATGAACCGGTATTTTCTTGCGACCACACAGTCAAACACACATTCGATTCTATTGATATTGGAGAATGAGAAAAAATTATTATACACCATGTATTGTTTGTCTCTATATTTTTTCCCCACGTTTTAACTATGCTTGATTCTAAACATCCAGTTTCCCTGTGTCCGTTCACATCCATTGGGCTACGTAAATGCATTTTTTTTTTCTTGCTGCACTGTCATCCATCATCCATGGGTAATTCTCGTTATTGTTGCACATTAGTGCACTTCTGTTGCCAGACACGAGTTGGCAAATTAGTTCCAGTGCAAGTTCTAATAGAACCTAAATTTGTAGGTGAAGTAGCCATTAGTCTGGTATGTGCTGACCACCTGCCTTCACGCATTTCATTATGACGTGTGCTAATTGACAGGGTGAGTGGGCCCAGGTTGACCTTGTCTGCGGCTCTGACCTTGTCATTACATGCAATTTTTGTGGGGCCGGTCTGGAACACACAAGGAGAGGCCATGCTGGGCACTTGAAGCTGGGAGGCGATGTCGAGGTAAACTAGACAGGAGGCGGGGAAGAGGAGGCAGAAATGAAAAAAAAAGTGGGCAAGGCTATTTCAGGAATTACAAAGACAAAAGACCAGAGGGAGAGAGAGGGAGAAGGAGATGAATCTATAGGCACTCAGGCAAGCAAATTGTGGAGGAACCAGACCATAACCTAGACTTGTTCAGAAGTAAATGAAATGCTGCCGAGAGAGAGAGAGAAAGGATGGGTGTGTGTGTGTGAGAGAGAGAGAGAGAGAGAGGATGTGTGTGAGAGAATGTGAGAAAGAGAGAGAAAGAGAGAGAGGGGGGGGGTGAAAAAGAAAGAGAAAGAGAAAAAAAGAGAGAGCGAGAGGCGATGACAGAGACAGAAAGAGAGAGAAGGAAAGAGAGAAAAAAGTGAGAGAGAGAAAGAGAGAGAGAAAAAGAAAGAAAGAGAGAGAGAGAGTGGCCACCTAGACAAACACATTGCTGAAGAACCAGACCAGAACCCAGAGAAGATGTCGAGAAAAGTGGCCCAAGGACACAATATGGATTTGAATCATAACGAAATCATTTCCAGCAAATTTTTATATTTTTTTTTAAAAGACAGAAAGAAAGTTGATGGAGAGCAAGACACGGGAGATCATGTTCGCCTCTCGCAACTGGACTTTGAGTTTGTAAAGAGTAAAAGTAGAGGACTGGTTAATGTACAGACTGGTCTCACGGCTCCCCGGCACGCCACGATGCCGTACGTCAGGAGGCCAGGAGGGATCAGATCTCACTGGGTGCTGAAGGCAAACTGAAGACAAATTTCAAAGTCTGTGTGAAAAAAATCTTGTCACTAGTTGGACTTGTCAACTTTTTTGTTTGGTTTTTAATCTCTTGCCGTTTGTTAGCGCTTCCTGGGTCTCAGATTTTGTAACCTCCGCTTGAGGCGAAATGGCTTTCATTTTACAATGTCTTTTTTACAAGGTGACTTTTTCATGAGAAGCTTTTCCTGGTACCCCAACCTCTCCGCTACCTCTTGCCACACAGGCAGACATACGCCATTTATTCGTGTTTTTTTTTAAGGGAGATAATGGGAGAGAGAAAGAAAGAGAGAGAAAGGGAGATAGTGTGTATGTGCGGGAAAGGGGGGGGGGTGCGGGGTTAAGAAAATGAAAGGTTTTGAATCTCAGAATTGGTTAAATGAAGACTTGACACAGACATTTGACTATGCGCCATTGCTGAAAGAAAGGTTTCTTTTCCCTCGCACTCACCTTCTTTCTGTTCCACAGAGCAACCTGACCTGCTCACATACAGGCTTGAACAATAAGGAAGGCAATGAGATCGATAGATAGATAGATAATTATGAGGAAAAGCTAAGAAAGTGAGTAACGGTAGACCTGGCCACCAGTATCAGTAATGAAGGACCCACAGGCCTCTGGTATTACCAACCCGTGGTGTGGCCTCTTTCCTAGGGGATGTAAATCAAGGTTTAGACAGGAACTTGTAGAGTTGTCTCAGTGGGATAATCATTCATCTCCCGTAAAGGTCCGTATCGGCCTGATTATTGATTCCTGGGCTATGACGTCAGGGGAGGCTGGGGGGAAAGAGGGGGTGATGATAGCCAAGATTTATTGTTTAGCCAACATGGCGAGGTGAGCAGATTGCCCGGTCAGTGTTGATAGCGGCCACGACATACCATTTCCTGTCACAGAACCACACAATACAAGTATTTTAAATCCTTCCACCCCCCCCCCCTTCCACTTTTCCGGAGAAAGAAATAGGAAAACAGCAAAACTTTCAAGTAGAAATAATGAATGCTTCATTGTGTGCTGTCTCCACGGCTAAATCCCACAACAATTATGTTTTCAATTGGCACCTTTCCATTGTTGTGTAACTAACTGACGACAACAAAATGGGTGTACGCTGAACGCGACCTCAGGTCTTGTTTGTTCCAACTTTGGCACAACTGAGAAATTCAAAGTTAAACGTTTACGGCTTTGGTATTGTGATTTGAGGAGTTTGATTAAATCGGAACTGTGAAACAGCTTGATAAGTGCCACAGCAAGGGTCAACGTGTATATTTGTTATATCTGTACTACATACGAAAAGATCTCCAGGGTTGTTTTTCTTATCAGAAAAGAGATAGAACAAACAAGAACTGAGGTCACGAGAAGACAGTGTGTTTTTGTGAAAAGCTTTTAGATCAAAGCGGTTAAGCATGATACCTGCACGCAGTTGACTTTTGCCAAATTATCACCATTATCCCGAGCATGTCTGCTGTTAACAAGTGCATGCAAAAGAACTGAGTCAGTTGTGACAGAGAAAAAGGGTCGCTTATTTTTGCGCTGGGAGGAACCAGCGTTTAATCTGTTCAACTGGAGAACGCTACTTATAATTACGGGTTGGCCTGCTCACCCGGGGAGCACACAGGTGTGATTTTTAAAGTTGTCTTTCGAATACCAATGTGTAAACTGAGGCGCACGACGAAATTTCCTGTCATACTTTTTAATTCTCCTCGAAGAAAATGCACGGGGGGGGGGGGGGTCCGGCTCAAAATATGGGAACACTTTCTTCTATTCAACTCAGTTGTGGCTAAAAAACGAAAGTATTAAATTGTAGCGAACTTTAAGGCCTTTTAAATATGCCGGCGTCGTATACGTTCACATAGTTCTTTGCATACTATGATATTTTGTGGAATTCAAGGCTCGGTGATTAAAAAGCCTTGCATGATTACATTGGAGACCTTACTTCCTTTGTAATAATATAATGACAGACTCGTCATGAGGAAAAAAGTCGTTTGTGTAGTACAACAGCACACTCCTGGTTGGTTGGGCACTCGGGGTGGTGAACATAAATATATGTACACCAATATCTTTATTATTAGTTTCTTTTTTTCAAGCCATCTTAACATTAAACTCTGTGTAGATCACCATCCTAAGGCCCGGCGCGCACTATGTTAAAATTAACCACCTGTTCAATGCAAGCAATCTTTCGCGTGGTGTGCAGCACTGAAAACTCTTTGCCAAGCAAGCAAAAATCTGTGTTTGCGCGCCATGGAGCAGGCAAAACGGGATAGTGAGCGCCGGGACTTACAGCTATAGGCTTATTACCTGTGCATAGCGGCCATGCTGGTAGCTTCTTTGGTGACGCAGTTTAATGCTGTCCGCCGTGAAACCCGACAGTTGCATTTTTTTTTTCTCACTATTATTATTATTGTTGAGTCAGTGATGTTGACGATCAGTAGATTCGCCGAAGCAACCTCAGAGGTGGTTTTGGGTGGGAAGAGCAAAAAGTCTGCTATTACTTGAACTAGTGAGTGGTTGGTGGACGCCTCTGGTAGGAGAGTCTCCTGTCCTATCATTCTGTTCTATTCTGTGGATCGTCTCGCTTTTTCCTAACTCAATGTGGCCCACAGTCTAATAAAATACCTAGACTGGATGATCCCATTGTGTGATGTCACAAAACAGCGAAAGGTCATGAAACATCCGCCGTTGTAGGTTTACGGTAGCGACCGACGCTTCAGCATAGCTACAATTTTGAATGATACCATTTTGACGCGCCTACTGAACGCGGAAGTTTGGTTCCGCACCAAGAAATTAATACATGTACAACCAATCTCGACGAATAAAAAGAAATCTCTACTGCAGATAGAACTAGAATCGGAATTACCTGAGCGACGGCCATGTTGGTTATACGGTCGCCGCTCGGGAAATTCCGTAAAAAACGACACAGCCCGAAGCTCGTGTTTCCAGTCTGGTTAATTTGTTAGTCTGTGGTGTGGCGGGTATCATATCGCCGTGCTTTCTCTAACACTTAAACTCAAAAAGCAAGTAGGTGGAATTATGCAGTTTGAACAATTATCCAGACTGTATGTCAGTTATGCACTTCGGCATTGGCAACATCAACGAAAACGGGCAGCGCCTTCTGGAGCTATGCTCCGTAAACTCATTATGTGTTACAAACACGTACTTTGACCTTAAGAGATGCCAAAGAACATCATGGCGCCATCCCAGGTCTGGCCATTGGCATCAATTAGATCTTATTCTCTCAAGGAGGAAGAGTTTGGGCTGTATAAAAATAACTCGTTCCCTCCACAGTGCTGACTGTGACACCGACCATGCACTGGTAGTCAGCAAAATCAAAATTTCGGCCAAGAAAATATACAGATCAAAAGCCCCTTCAATCCCTAAGATCAATGTAACAGCAATCAGAGATGAATCAAATAGAAAGTCATTTGAAAAGTTATTTGCTGAAAGCATGGATAATGTCACCCAATGTGACTCGGTAGATGAAACATGGAACACTCTCAGTTCAAAAATTCATGACTGTGCCATCAAGTCTTTTGGACAGCATAAAGTTTCAAACAACGACTGGGTAGCCCAGAACAGCGAAATTCTCCTACCTCTCATTGAGCAAAAGAAATCTGCTTTCAATGAGTATAACAAAAATTGCAATCAGAGTACAAAAACTTGTTTGAAAAATGCAAAAGCTAAACTTCAGCTGGAGGTAAGACGTTGCGCCAACAAATACTGGACAGACTTGTGTAACAGCATACAAGAGGCAAATGAAAAGGGAGATATAAAAACCGCCTTTAGTCAGATGAAAGTAGCTCTTGGGCCAATCATCACCAAAAGCGCCCCACTTAAGTCTGTAAATGGTGAACCCATCACAGATAAAAATGAACAACTGAACAGGTGGGTAGAGCATTACTCTCTGTTGTATTCAACTGAGAAAAATATTCCACCAGATTTTGAGGAACACCTCCAAAAACTGCCAATAATGGCCGAACTTGACGCTGAACCTTCCTTAGTCGAGCTTTCCAATGCAATCGACCACCTGTCTGCTGGAAAAGCCACAGGAAGTGACAACATTCCTGCAGAGGTATTAAAAGACCTAAAAGGCCCACTATTACCTCACCTGTATAATCTGTTACTGCAGTGTTGGAAAGAAGGCGTGATACCACATGATATGAGAGACGCCAAAATTGTCACACTTTACAAGAACAAAGGAGACAAAGGCGACTGCAACAACTATCGAGGCATATCCCTCCTCAGCATTACTGGAAAGGCTTTTGCTCGCGTCATCCACTGCCGCCTTCAACAACTGGCGGAAAAAGTCTTACCAGAAACACAATGTGGCTTTCGAAGCAAACGATCAACTATTGACATGATATTTGCACTTCGGCAAATCCAAGAAAAATGTAAAGAACAAAACAGGCCGCTTATAACATGCTTTGTGGACCTAACAAAGGCTTTCGACACCGTAAGCCGATCTGGCCTGTATGCAGTCCTTAAATCCATAGGCTGTCCACCAACATTGCTAAAACTTATTGCATCCTTCCACACTGACATGAGGGCATGTGTCAACTTTGAGGGCTGCACATCCAATTCATTTGCTGTAAACAGCGGTGTGAAGCAGGGATGTGTTCTTGCTCCTACCTTATTTGGTATATATTTTGCAGCCCTACTCAAGAATACCTTTGGTCAATGTTCAGGTGGAGTACTTATTAACACCAGAGTGGACGGCTCCGTTTTTAATGTTGCCAGACTAAAAGCAAAATCTCGTACAGAGCATATTATGTTACAAGAGCTCCTCTTCGCAGATGATGCTGCAATCGTGGCCCACGATGAAACCACGCTCCAGGCTCTCATCAATAGCCTTGCCAAAGCCTGTGACAAATTCATGCTAAAGATCAGTGTCTCAAAAACTGTAGTTTTGACACAAGGCTTGAGAAATCCCAACCCAATCATGCTGAATGGCTCTCCTCTGGAGCAAGTGGGAAAATTCTGCTACCTAGGCTCAACCATCAGTGGTAGCACAGACATAACAACTGAAATAAATGCCAGAATAGGAAAGGCGGCCACAGCTTTTGGCAAACTCTCAAAAAGGGTGTGGAACAATAGCAAGCTGACCATCAAAACAAAGGTACTCGTGTACCAAACTTGCGTCCTAAGCACCCTGCTGTATGGCTCAGAGACATGGACCACCTACTCCAAACATGAAAGATCCCTCAACTCCTTCCACCTGCGCTGCCTACGCAAAATTCTCAAGATCAAGTGGCAAGACAGGATCTCAAATATCGAAGTTCTGAGCCGAGCCAACATTCCATCAACTCAGGCTCTCCTAGGCAAAAAAAGACTGCGGTGGCTTGGACATCTCCACCGTATGGAAAATGATCGCATCCCCAGACAAATTCTCTACGGGGAACTTGCTACTGGCAACCGACCCAGAGGTAGGCCACATCTGCGATTCAAAGACACTTGCAAGGTCACGATGAAAGCATTCAACATCGACCCCAATGAATGGGAGAACCTTGCAAATGATCGAAGCAGATGGAGACAAAAATTGCGCAGTGGCACGCTCGCAATAGACTTCAAGGCAAAAGAAACATACCTGACAAAACGACAGAGGCGGAATGAAAACACTCGCCAAAGTGAACCCAAAAGACTGACCTGCAATCACTGCCATCGCACTCTCGGGTCAAACATTGGTAGAATAAGCCACGAGAGAAGCTGTCAGTCAAAGTGAAAGTGAATATTCTAGCTGCTAAGACCGTCTGTAAAGACGCTAAAGGCCATATATATATATGTCAGTTATGATATTACCAAAATTTATACTGCTTGTAAGTTGTTAACATCGATCATTAAAAGGTTCGAAGTAATCCATAATTAAATTTGAACATTGAATAAACATGGAAGCTTATCAGGAAATAAACTATCGGTTTTTGGTTTTTTTTTTTTTTTTTGAGCATGATGTGATATTTGTGAGTGTGCATGAGAAAACCCGGCATAAGTCGGCAGAGCTGATTTTGAGAAAAACGGCTTTGAAGTGAAAATAATATGGATCCGACACAAACTTCCAACTTGGCTGTTGTTTGGGGGACCGTGGCATGTTACAGGGTAAACTGTAGATGAGCAGTGAACACTACTCACTATGATCTTTATAACTGCTTAGTTATTAGACTACGGTCTCCTAACAGCAATCAATCCAATATTACTTGGTCAATTAGCTATTGCCACTTATAGGATTAAATGCCGTTTTCTCAAAATCTTATTTTAGGGGGGTCACTGACTTCAATTTATCAGAAATGTCTTGACTTTTATTATACTAGTGTAGGGACCCGTTCAAAGAACGGGTTGCAATATCATCTTGCTGAGTAGATCCAGATCTAGTTACTCAGTCGGCACACAGATTATGTATTTCAAGATAGAAAACAACACACACAATCGGCACACAGATTACGTAGATCTGGGTAGAAAACAACTCACAACTGGCACAGTAACACCTGCATGGCCCGTGCATAAGGCAGACGGCACAGAAACTCATGCCTTCAAACTTTGAAACGCAACCGGAAGTTTAAAGTCTAAACAAAACAAAGGCAGGAGGGAGGCCATCATTGTTGAGGAGAAAGCATTATTCGATATTTTTAGGCATATTTTCATTTATTACAAAATTACGACACTTCGCTTCCATGTCAAAGGAATAGACATAGTAGTAAAAGGAACTATCTTTCACATGTAATTTTTTCAAGTCTGGGCATTTCTTCCTCGCAGCGGTGAATTTTTTTTCCTTGCTGTTTTTTTTATATAGACTAGCTGTTATACCCGTTCTACGAACGGCGGTTTGAAATATGCAAATTTATCACACGAAACAGTATTGTAAGCTACAATGTTATCAGATACCCTTCTATCGACAGAGGCATAAAATATGCAAAGTTATCACCTGAAGCAAACTGTATTACTGTTGGTGTATACCTGCCGGAATGTTAACTGGTGTATAACTGCCGGAATGTTATCAACTGGTAGACCCATATGTACGGACAGGGGCATAAAATACGCAAAGTTATCACCTGAAACAAACATTATTAGTGTATACATGCCGCAATATTATCACCTGAAAAAAGAAACTGATTAATGTAATCTGCATATTATATCCTGTATAGAATTTTCATAAGTTCTATGAACAGTGTTATTACGGAACTGGAAAAAAATGTTAACCATTGATTAGTCACAACAGCGAGAAATAAAAAATTTAAAAAAACTTAAGAACATTTTCCTTACTTGTCAGTTTCCTTTTCCCCCATCTTCCGTATCTTGAACCTTCTAGTTGTGGAGGATCTCTGGATACACAACATTATCCACATGAATTTGTCCTTGAACTTGTACACAGATTTTGATATTTTTTCGAGAACCCACTCGACTCATAGCAACATAGAGTTGTCCGTGGCTAAAAAATCTCAGCGTGATGTTGAAATCATTCTGTCTCAGTTGCAGGCGATAGGAATAGAAGTCAGCTGCTGTGAGAGTTTTGTTGTCCGATCTTTTTAACCCTAAGTGCCATCCATCACATCCATAGGGGAACATCAGGACATAATGCAAGGGATCATAGGATCTGTGGCATGTAGGCTACTTATTCGCATGAGTTCTTGACCATCAGCTCGCCGACATCCCAGAATAACATCAAGGTTTGCAGTGTTTTCATTAGGCAGAATAGCAGCGACTTCACTTGTAGCAGGAAGATTGTAAGTTCGCGAATGAGCAGACGAAGGGATTGAACTTTTGTTTGCAAACAGTACAATATTCACATCTTGTGTTCCTTGAATTTCAATAGCTGTTTTGAATGACTTAACATAATTGTTCACCTCATGTAAACATTGTTGTAAGTTTAGAAGCACATCATCCTGCAACTGGTTGTTATGTTGAAGTCTAGAAGTTAGCTGTGTGTCACTGTCGTGAAAATAAATCGGTGCAAACTTCGGGTCCTGGTCAGTTGGGGGTAGAAGAGCACCGAGTCTATGGCAAAGTTTTCCTTGTACCGTAAACGTCGGATTAAAGCCCGGTTGACTGACTTCCTCACAGCCGATTGAAGCCAATGCCAGTGCATTATTGTACCCTCTTATATTTGCGAGAACTGTTGGTGAATTATCATAATACTGTCTCAGTTGTGGTGGTGGAGGTGGAGGGTGTGGTAATTTCACCTTACCGCTTTGACAGCAAGTCGTTTTTGATTCCGATATCCATCGTAAAGCACCACAAAAATTACATGTCACAGACAGAGTCCCACACGATTGTTTCTGAACAACACTGTCGTCAAGTTTTCAATAAGGCAATGCCTTTTTTCGGCAATGTGGATCTGGGAGTGGTATGTCTGCCTCTAGGGGGTCTGCCTCGGCCTCGGGCCTGTGGTGGTGGTAAGTTGACTACTGTCACTGGTGCGAATGGTGAGTGGTGAATAATTGTATCATCAACCGTTGTTACCGTTAGAGTTAGATCTAAAAAACGGTTGCCATCTTCGAGCTGATCAAGATTTTCAGGTCCATACAGAGCTCGATTCTCATTATCTTCAATCTCTTCTTCTAGATCTAGATCTACTTCTACGGAATCTACGTCTACAACATTTATAAGTTCTCGATAGGCCCTAACACGCTGTGAAATATTTTCCCTTGTCCTAACATTTGAGCTCGATATGCGTGTAAAACTGATCTTTTTCTTTGGGGGCATGACTGCATTATGAGAAAATCTAGATCTATCACTACAACTGCAACTAATTCTAACAACCAACCCTAGAGGAGCAATAAAACTGCAACTAATTCTATCAACTAACCACAACAGCTTCTACAACTGTACTAAAAAAAAAAAATGGCTGACCGAGTGAAACTTGAAAGTGGTCGTTTCGTTTCTATGACATCGTGGTCCAGTTTTTAAGTTCCCTATGGAACCCTTAAAAATACAAATGGCTACCGGCGGCCGGCTCTCTTTCTCCCTATATTTCTTGTTCCAGCGTGAATCAAACATGTTTTTTTAACAGTCATAGCAAAATGCAAAAATGTATGCATGCACCTCTTTTCATGAATTTGTGAATGTATGTGAAGTGCGAGTTTTTTTGGTTGCCGGGTCTCTGAGTCTATAAGCGTTACACTTTTTTAATATTTTTTTTAGTAATAGTAGGATGTACAGAACTCAAAATGTCATGTTGCCGACTTAAGCCGGGTTTTCCCATGCACACTCACATTTGTATAGATGTTAGTGACTTCCATTTATTTTTGATTTTCAGCGTGTGATGTTGGTTTAGTTCTAAATATTTGCAATACAACTGTTTCGGAGTTTACCATTATTTTTCCGCAATCGTTGGGCATGGTGGTCTCGGGCCAATTCCTGGAAACTTTGAGACCACGGTATTTCACAATCGTGTGTTTAGGTCCTTATTCTAGGACTTTCACGGCTCTTGGCATTTACATCTGACTTTTCTTGGTTTTATATTTCTGGTTCTTGTTTCTGTGTGTTTTTTGTGCTAGGGATTAGTTTTTTTTTAGAATTTTACCCGGGCAGCGGCCTTGTTCGGCCTGCTCTTCTCGACTTTTAACGGCCAAGGTATCTTTAACACGCGTAACGTGTACACGGTTCCTCCAAGTTTTTCGTCCATATCCGAGAAGACTAGGTGCTGAATCAGGGACAGGATTTTTTTTCCCCAAAAAAAGATTTGCAACATGGCTGCAAAGACTGGGAGTTGAACCGGTACCTTCGGGATGAGAGGCGAGCACCATGCCCCTAGACCAACCTCTCCCCACAATCGTTCGCATTCCATAATCATTCTCCAGTCGCAGTTTTTAACTTTCCATTTTCGCTGATAGCTAATTAATATGATCTCGTTCCGCCTTGTTGACAGTGCAAACAGCGTTTGTTTACTCTTATGACAGAAACTATTTTCTGTATCCGTTTCACCTGATGTTTTGGCTTCCTGCTGGTGTGTTTGTTGGTGCCACATCAAGCTGAGATCCTGTTTATATATGATAAACGTACTTCTTACCTTCGCAAACTGAGCGCCGGAATTGGCTGTGAAACCTGTCTGGTGTACGCAAAATTCGGGGGTTCAATTCCAATCTGACTTGATTTCGTACCGACTGTATCCCCCATCCCCCCCCCGCCCCCCCCCCCCCCAAAAACGTTTCCTTTCGCATTGGCTACCTGACCTTTGCACCTTATATTTAAATCAGCGTAGACAATTTCGACCTCAGTTCATGTTTGTTCTATCTCCATTTTCTGAAAAAAAAAGCAAACAAAAAAACTGGAGATCTTACAGTATAATTATATTATATAGAGAAGAGGTGTAGCAAATGGCCACTTTGACATTTGTTTAAAATGCATTATAACACTTATCAAGCTGTTTCACAGTTCCGATTTATTTTAACCCATTATCATAAAGCTAAAGCCGCAAACGTGTGCTTTCTCAGGTGTGCTAAACGTGGAGTTGTACATAAATATCATGTAATTTATATCATTATCAATGAAAAGTAACAGTACTAATCATCATCCCAATAAATGAAACAAAATTCTGAAGTTCAGTTGAGCCACTTTGATGTTGAATACATAATTATCCATTTGACAAAACCTTAGCATAGCGATTAGTGTAAGCTTGACACACACGCACACGAGAACTCACATTCCCAAAGTTAATCGATTGACCGATTTGTCTTATAATTATAGTTCTTGAAAATGTGGCTCTGATATTGTGTCCATCGTTTGCCTGTATGATTCATGGATAATTTGTTTTAAAAGTAACAGCAGTTGGCAAGTACTCGTACTGATTTGTTAGCGTGTGCAATATGACTTGATACTCACAGCAAATGTGGCACATAAGCTGACAGACCTGAATGGAACAGATTGTGTTTTGATTGTCATTTGTTTGTTTGTTTGTTTGTTTAGTCATTTGAATAGTCTCTGGTGTTTGCTTGTGGCTGTGTAATGTTTAAATAAGTGTTTACGCACTGATGTGCTCGTCTTCTCTCCACCTCTCAAACACTGTTCTGTCCTTAAATACGTCTGGCCACGGCCACTTTCTCCGTTCTTCTCTGTCCCTCACTCTCATCCTTTCCCCTCCCCTCCCTTCCCCTTGCTCTCTCTTTTTCTGTTTCACTGCCCCTCCCCCTCCCCGTCTCTTTGTCTCTCCTCTCTCTCTCTTTCTCCCCCTTCTTTCTCTCTTTCTGGTTCACTGTCCATCCCCGTCTCTCCCCCCCCCTCTCTCTCTCTCTCTCTCTCTCTCTCTCTCTCTCTCTCTCTGTGTGTCTGTCTGTGTTTCTTTTGTCTATAGCGCACAGGGAGGGCAACATCTTTCGCGATCATGATCGTAGAAAGCAGCACAGATCATGATAATAATAATAATAATAATAATGGATGGCATTTATATAGCGCATATCCATTACAAAAATGCTCTATGCGCTTTACAGAAACATGTCAAAAAATACATGGGTAAACTCACACACACAACCCACATTGATACACACATAATAATAATAATAATAGATAGCTTTTACATAGACTAGAAACTCTCATACAAATGACATTTTAACATCCTTTTAAACTGTGAAAATACTTGCGAACTGCGGACATCTAAAGGAATCTCATTCCACACCCTGGGCCCAACATGGCTGAAAGCCCTTTCACCAAAACTTTTTAGGTTCACTACGGGTACTTTTAGTCTAAGGTTGTCAGAAGATGATCTTAATGCTCTTGCAGGGCGATGCAGTTCTATAAGTTCTGAAATATACTCTGGCGACATGTTGTTGACACATTTATAACAAAATAAAGCCAATTTATATTTTATTCGCTGCTCAATAGGTAGCCAGTGGAGCTCCTTAAATATTGGTGTTATGTGATCTATCCTTTTTCTTCTTGTTATTAGTCTTGCAGCATTATTTTGGATTAACTGAAGCTTATTGATTTTACTTTTTGGAAGACCACTTAGCAGTATGTTACAATAGTCCAGCCTAGAGAGAAACAGCGATGTTACAAGCTGTTTTGTTACTTCAGTAGTTAGGCAGTGCCGTATACTGCTGATTTTCCGTAACTGGAAATTAAGATTCTTACACAGCTGACTAATAAATGGTGACATTGACATCTCTGCATCTAAGATTGTGCCCAGATCTTTTACTTTACTTGTCATTTTAATAAGATGGCCATTTACATTGAGATCTGGTGGATTGATTTTTTGTTTTGGATTCGTTATGAGCATAACTTCTGTTTTCTCATCATTTAGTTTTAGCTTATTATCATCCATCCATTTCTTAACTTCTTGTATGCAATGCTCCATTGTTTTTATCGTATCATCTAGGTTTTCAAGATCACATGCTTTATATATTTGGCTATCATCAGCATATTGGTGGTATTGAAGATCATATTTTCTGAAAATATCAGCAAGAGGTTGGGTGTATAATGTGAAAAGAATTGGGCCCAAAACAGAACCTTGAGGTACCCCAAAATTGAGTGTTTGGACATTAGAACAACTATCATTGACTCTCACACATTGTTTTCTATTTGAAAGATAGGACTGAAACCATGACAGTGCATTTCCTGCAATACCAAAGGTCTTTTCTAGACGATGTAATAGAATGTTATGATCTAAAGTATCAAAGGCAGCAGACAAGTCCAGAAGTACAAGAATACATACTCTTTTGTTATCGAGCTCTAGAAGAATATCATTCACTACTCTGAGGATAGCAGTCTCAGTACTGTGGCCCTTTTTGTATGCCGACTGGAATATCTCATTCAAGTTATTTATTTCAATGTGCTCCATGATTTGCCTCAACGCTGATTTTTCAAGGATCTTGGACACAATTGGTAAGTTTGACACAGGCCTATAATTTTTCACATTGTTTACGTCGAGCCCAGCTTTTTTGGTCAAAGGTTTTACAATTGCCTGTTTGAAAGAATCTGGTACAACACCAGTTCTCAGAGAAACATTGATTACATGAGTAATGGATGGCAATAACTCATCAAGATATAATTTCACAAATGTCATCGGAAATGGGTCTAATTCACATGATTTGGATGGTGAGTTTTTGATAAGATCTTTAATCTCAGTCTCAGACAACATCTGGAAATCAGTCAATTTCCTGCCTTCAAAAACACATAGTTCAGGTAATAAATTGGTAACATTGTTAAAATTAGATCTGATACGTTCAATTTTTTCATAAAAATACAATGAAAACATTTCACATAAGTCTTTATGGTCACCCTGTGGAAAAACCGAACTTGTTTCTTTCCCCAAAAGTTTGTCAGAGAGCAGAAAAAGATCTCTACACGTTTTAACACTGCTAAATTTTTGGATAAAATAACCCCGTTTGAGTTTCTGAATCAATTTTACAACATTGTTTTTACTTTCTTTGAAAATGTCACTGTGAACTTGCAATTCCGATTTCCTCCATCGCCGTTCATCTTGGCGTCTTTTACGTTTTAATTCCTTAATTTCAAGGGCGAACCATGGTGACCATGGTCGATGTGATACTGTCCTTGGTGTTACCGGAGCATGTTGGTCTAATGTTGTTTTTAGAGCAACATTGAAGTTTTCCATTGTCATGTTGTTTGCTGCCTGATTCAAGTTTTTTTTTAGATCATGTCTGAAATCCGTCTCGTTGATGTTCTTTAAGTTCCTGGATTCAAACGTTTTCTTTATCATCAGAGGTTTAGGAAAATTAGTGTCAATAGTTATCAAGAAATGATCTGAAATAGCTTTATCAAGAATGTTGACACTTAAAATGTTCATTTCTGATAATGGTGCAATGACATAGTCCAAAATATGGTTGGATTTATGTGTAGCTTGATTTACATGTTGAATAACATCATGCTCTTCTAACAGTTCTTTAAAACGAAGAACATCTAGAGATGTAGTTCAATCGAAATGTAAATTGAAATCTCCCGTTATAATGAATTTTTTTGTTTTCGATCTAAGATGGTATAGGAGTTGTTGCATCTCGGCCAGAAATTGTGAGATGGTACATGTATTTTTCTTAGATGGCGGAGGTCTGTAAATGCAAACAACATAAAACAGTACGTTTTGCATTGGTGACAACGTAAGAAAAGCTGCCTCAAAACTTTCAAATTTTGTTTCGAGTGATGGTAGATTCCTGAATACATTTGCAGATTTGATGTCTTGCCGATATATGAAAGCAATGCCTCCTCCCCTTCGACCCTCTCTTGGGAATGATTTACATGCAAAACCAGGTGGTGACAGTTCAACAAGTATAGGGTCATCTCCTGTCTCCTGCAACCATGATTCAGTTATACAAAGTATGTCCATGATCGTAGAAAGCAGCACAGATCATGATCGTAGAAAGCAGCACAGATCATGATCGTAGAAAGCAGCACAGATCATGACCGTAGAAAGCAGCACAGATCATGACCGTAGAAAGCAGCACAGATCATGACCGTAGAAAGCAGCACAGATCATGATCGTAGAAAGCAGCACAGATTATGACCGTAGAAAGCAGCACAGATCATGATCGTAGAAAGCAGCACAGATCATGATCGTAGAAACTGACTAGAAAAGTTGTGGTGATGGATGAAGTAGGAGAAGTTGCGCCCTGGTGGTCTTGCCTGTTGTCAGGACAGTTACCGTGAATGGGCAGATAATGGCTGCAGAAGGAGAGTCGCCTAGCAATGGCTGAGCCCTGGACGGCTATCGAGAGGTGCAGACTGGCGAAGGTCAAGAGGAAGACAGGAATCTCATTAGGTTTATCAACACACATAAAACACCGGGCGTGTCAAGGCTAAGTTTTCCAACGTTTCTAATTGAGGAAAAACGACAAACTCCAGAGTCCGGACTAGATTGTAAGGCTTGTAGAAACAAGGCGGAAATCATTATTTTAGCAGTTTCGCTGCCCATGGCACTTACACTTCGAATTCACTTTTCTTGTTTTTGTTTTCATCATATTATAAAGGAAATAAGGCCGCCAATGTAATCATGAATGGCTTTGTTAACCTCTGAGCCTTAAATTCTACAAACTATCATATTAAGCATAGAAGGACTTCAAAGGGCGTGTTTTGAAAGGTCTTGAAGTTTGCTATATTTATAATACTTTCGTCAAGTTTGAGGTACAACTGAGTTGAACAGAAAAAAGTGTTCCCACATTTTGAGCAAAAAAAAACAACAAACAAACCGCATTTTCTTTAAGTAGAATTAAAAAGTATGATAGGAAATTTCGTTTTGCACCCCAGTTTACACATTGATGATCGAAAGCCAGCTTTAAACATCCCATCTGTGTATTTCACTAGTCAGTGGGCCAAGTAGTAATAATAATGCACACTGACAGAGCGCACACTTCTCATTTAAAATAAACTTTTGGCGCTTTACAATTTAAAAAGTAAAAATAATCTTGGCGAAAAGACAAGTCACTAAAAATGCAGTTTGTTAAAACAGATTTAACGTATACATTCAGTGATACACATAATGTTTTCGACCCAGTAGTAAGAGAGAACAAATCACAGTTCAGTATGATTGTACTTTATCACACGGGGAATGACCCGCTCATTTAACACAGAGTAAACCTAGCGTCACCTGCAAAAAACCTAAACAAAGAGCGAACCGCAGTTGTTTGGCCTGGTTTATGAGAAATATGGAGGAGAAGTGTTTGATCTTAAATCGGAACTGTTGATAAGATTGTGAAAGTGCTGTTCTTTTTCTTTAGAAACTGGCATGGCCAGAGATCTGAGATTTGTGAAATGAACGGTTGTCAAGAGATCATTAAATATTGTCAGAAAAAGAAAACATTAATTTGGGTGAGCGGCTTGCACTAGTGAGGCTTTGATAAATGCTTTTATAAATCAGTGATAAAAATTTTTCTTTCTGTTTTTGCGTTTTCCTGCAGATTTGACATGATTTGAATGAATAGTTTTTTTTTGTTGTTGTTTTTGTTTTTTTTTTGTCTATTCTCAACGGAAATCGGAAAAAGGGGAAATAAAACAAAGATAAAATCCTTGGCAGGCAAATCGAACAAAATAATAAATAATTATATAAAATGTTCTTTTCTTCTTTCGTCTTTAATTCTGGTGTCTCATTATAAGGTGAGAATATCCAGGTAATTATATTCATTATGACATTGTCAACAAGCATCAGACACCAGACATGTGGTATTGTTTCAAGGCCTGGAGCAAAAAAAAAAAAGGCAAGGTAGGGAAGCAGGTCGATAAATAGACTGGCGCCAGAGTTATTCAAGATAGATCAGCGTTGGCGCAAGATAGAATCACCAGCGGGTAGATTTGGCTCAGTGGCTGTTTCAGCGAGTATGATGATGAACTATGTCTGAACTGTCATGGACAGAAATTGAGCTAGCCAGATTTTACTGGGACTTTCCCCGCAGAGCCTGTTGTGATTTGTTCCAGTGTTTTTTTGTATTGCTTTGATTGGATTTTCTTCCGGGTATATTGTGTTGTCTGTTCTAGGGCAGTGGAGATGGGTGAAAGAACTTTTTTTTATCTCTCTGAAATAGATAACCAGCGCAAGCTTGGGTGCGCACCTGTTGATTTCGATCGACCGATGGGTTTAATGATGGCGTCACGATATTGACTCTCAATGAGACCTGGAGCCCTAGCCAATAGGTTTTTGTTGTTGTTGATGTTGTTGTTGTTGTTGTTGTTAATGATGATGATGTTTCTCTCACTGAAATTCAGCGTCATGACATCACCATCCAGCTAGTTGCCCGATCAAATTGGCTAATACGCGCCTAGGCTAATAGTGCAGTTGGAAATGCGGGAGTTGCGGAAGGTTTTCGGTGGCTTGTCAGAAAGTGGCTTTGCGTGTCTTGCCAATGTAACATTCTCTGACAGAGCCGGTACTTAATCCAGCAGGATTATATGTCTTTCCCTGGCCGGATCCAAATACAAGGGTTTCATCTTTATGTAATGTCCCATTCCCTTATTGGCAGCGCCCACGTCATTATCATGGCATTGTTACGTAATAAACATAGAAAATTTTCAAAAACAAGATGACAATTTCCCTCTGCCCTGAATTCAAGTGTGGAAAGCTTGTGTGCAGTCAACAAGAAGGTAATGAAAAATAAATGCATTTACAATAACCAAAAGACAACCCTGGTAAAGAAAAGCAAAGTCAATTATTTTAACAACACCTATTATCGACTGTCAGATAACAGCAAAGTACAGTCCAACACCGCGGCGCCTAAGGCTTTGATCTTCCAGACAAGATGCACCAATATAGTAGGTTACAAAGTTGTATGTAAGAAATCTTGCTGCAGAAACTGCCACGTCAACGCACTCTAACTTCCAAAGTAACTGGTATTTACTTAGTGTCTATCTGCAAATATATATAATAGTCTCTCCGTGGGTCCCAATCACTGCAGTACTGCCATGCGGAACCCAGATGAAAGACGCAAATGGCATGCTTTCTTCGCCTACCAGTTTTGATCTGGTCCTTGAAATGAATTCAGCGGCTGGATTTCCTCAATTCTGCATTCCTGAAAGGAATTCCGGTATGAAATAATCTGCTTGAGTCTAAATAATACATCCAGATGTTTGGCATTTGTCTGGCTTCCGGTGTATTTAATTTTTTTAAAAATAGTTTGTATCTTTTTGTTAATCCGAAAACTTCTTTAGTTATCCATTTGGATCTTTAACAACATTTTAAAAAAAAGTTTTTTTGATATTTTTTTTATTTGACTGTAACACCGGGGAAGGGATGGTTGGAACTGAGAAATTGTAAAACGAAAGTCCAATGACTCATCCAGGTATATATATAAAAGTAAAAGCCATTTCTGGAGTGTATTACTGCCAGAGAATGAAGCTTGTTTATCTTAACGTCTGTGAGAAATGGAACTGGGAAGCCTTAAGTCTGTTTATAAACGTGGACGATAATTCATAACCAGAATGGAAATGTTCATGTTTTTTTTGGACGTTTCTCATGAA
This sequence comes from Onchidella celtica, assembly GCA_963931925.1. Lineage (NCBI taxonomy): Eukaryota > Metazoa > Mollusca > Gastropoda > Systellommatophora > Onchidiidae > Onchidella > Onchidella celtica. The sequence continues at coordinate 58,875,877 of OZ007572.1, read as the reverse complement.
TGGCAGAAAAAAAGCGAAGCCGTAAGAAAAACTATGGAAAGCAGAATCCGCAGGGCTTATCTAGGTTATGGGAAGGTTGTCTGGTCTAATGTTCGTCTAAAACTACATAATGGCCATCGCCATTTACTCATCAGTTATGTGGAACAAGTTGGCCAAGAATGAAACGGATATTATGATAAGCCGCTATACCTGTACTTACTCGTACCTCAGCATGAGTACATAAATCGCTCAAATCTGTGAAACATCTGCTATAGATCGTTAAAGTTATCAGTAACGAAGGACATTATTCTGACAACCTCCCAGAGCCATCAGTTGAATGCTGCGTCCTTTCCTTTGCCAGTTGTCTAAACGTTTTAAAATACAGCCGTTCTATAGGCGGTGTGGACACAGTAGAACATGGATGTATAACCAGAGACCTAACCTGGCTTTATCCTAGTCGCTGTATCGGACGCCACTATGTCAAGTGCTCTGAATGACATGCTCTACTTTGACAAAGTATACTTCAGAACAACCGGGCTATTGTCTCACTTTCACCTGATCATGAGTAAAACAAGTGTCCTAAATAGTGTGTCTTCAAGTGCTGCATTGATTACTCAACGCCCATTCACAGGTGTGTCACAATGCCAAGTATTTAAGCTAATATGGAGATGAATTTGCCTGAACGACACGATTGTTTTTATTTCATGCGATGGATTTTGCACGAAGCTAAGTATCTCAGGGGTGTAAGTTTACCATTATTGTCGACTTTCCGACTTTTTGGGGCCCTATGTGTGAGAAAAGAATATCAAACGTAGCTTTGTTCCAGCGTACGTTGATCTGGTTCACGGCTGCCAAGTTACACAAGAATTACGCATACGAGTAGTGATCGCCCCAGATTTTTCTGCTTCTGACAGAAAGGCTACTTGCCTCCCTGGAATCTGCTCACTGGACTGCAGTATGACATCTGTATTAGCTTCCGTACCTTTCACATTTGTGATTGATGATAATACATACAATTGGCATTGCTCAACCACCAGATATGATAGTCAGTTTACAGGCACTTACAAAGCAGCATGTTTCGCCACTATTTCAGTTTCAGGCACTGCAGTATTTTTTCATTAATTCATCACATAGTCATTATATCATTCTGACGTATGCCAGCGGAACATTGCTACTGGAGTTTATTTATCGAGATGACGAGGGTTGGCGGCTTGAAACTTTACCTTGTAATCTGAATATTATTGAGACTACACCAATAGTTGCATTCATTATGGGAATTACATGATGTTGCTTTCTCGGGCGTTTAATTAGTTCTTGTTTCCTGACAAAAACTCTCGACCTCAGCTTGTATTTTTCAGTCAGTCTTAAATCGTGTACCACTCACTCTCAGATAACCCGCTTCTCTGTGACGGCCGTGGTGGTCGTGTTCTCCAGCATGTTAAGTGCCAGTGGTCGTTCATGAATAATGTGACTTCATTGAGGGGGCTCGGGCCTGGGAAAACGAATGAAGAATTATGAATAACCAGAAATATTGCCAGAGCAACGACACACAGGAAAGTGAGATTAAAATGTCTTATCCAATGGCCCCAGCGATGGCTAAATAACAATGGGACAAAAATGTGCTGAACAGACCGCAACGCCAGACCGGCTGTCCAGTCTCAGGTTTCACTTCAGACCAGATTCTGGAGCATTCTGGACACTAACTTTTTTGTAGTCCGCTTCTCATCTTCAGACACCCCCCGCCTCCCCTCAAGGCTTTCATTTGTCCCACTTTCACAGACACAAGCTAACCCCAGCTGGTTTTCAGGTACAGAAATCGATGTGGAATTTATAATAGATCTGATGAAAGAAGAAACATTGAACCGTCCAGGAAGTTGTGACGTAGGCAAGGGGCATTAAAAAAATGGTAATAAGCTTTTCTTGGAAAAAAAAAAGTTAAAAACAAGAGAGCCAGCATGTTTGACACCATTTTTTATCAGTCGCGTAGCAGAGGCAATTTCACATACAAGAACCTGCCGGATGCTGCTGTCAAATGATTTCTGATACATTTTGCATACCAATTGTTTTGTTAGGAAATATTATTCTTTAGAATTGTATGAACCTCATTCGCGTTGTTACGGGCCGTCTTGTGTTTAGGTCTTTTATTTTAGAAGGATCGCATCTCACTTTTATTGTTTTATTTTTCTTGTCTTTGTTTCTGTGAGTTTTTGTTGCAGAGATGACGTTTTTTAGAATTTTGCCCGGGCAAGGGCCTCGTTCGGCCTCCCCGTTTCGATTTTCAACGGCCAAGGTATCTTTAACATGCGCAACGTTTTTCGACCTTATCCGAGAAGACTATGTGCTCGATCCTACCTACCATAGGATCACGGACAGAAAGTTTTTCCTCCAGAAAAATTCCAACATGGGGATCGAACGCGGTACCTTTGGCATGAGGGGCGAGCACTTTGTCTCTAGACCAACTTGTCCTCTTAGAATGTAAGTTTACTTTTGGCAGAATCATCATTAATGTTGGAATCAGAAAATGGATCGTGTAAAATATTCACGCGATTGTCTGCACTTGGAAACATAGGTAAGAAATCATAACGGATGCTAATTTGGGGTGGAGTCCAGGCAGAATTTATTATTTAAGTTTTCTGAAGACCACAAAAATGTTTCATGCAAATGCCATCATGATAATCCATCATTTTGCTTGGCACGTAGAGAATTCTGCGTCATTTTTAGCATATGTCTACACACATTACGTTCTTTGCTTAATGTTGAAGGAAAACATGATTGCGCCATTAGAGAGGAGAAGATGATAGACATAATTTGGCTAATGAGTGAATTATGTACAGCTAGCGTGATCCATCTAATTGACAAAGTTCTTGTGGCAGGTCAGTAAAATTTGCCATTGCCAAAATTTGCACATTTGGGTCATTTTTTAAAATTATTTATCTGTCCAGGTCTGGGCATTGGATGTGCGGGTGAGATTTCAGAAAACGTGTAGTTTTAAGTTCGCTTAACGTCTCAGTTTCTGATCTCCGTAGGGCAGACCTCAAGGAGGAGGCATATAAATTTGTACCACGTTATTTTCTCCATCCCCACTGACATCCAAGCTCCTGACGAATGAGGCTGCTCTGTCTTCTCGGTTCAACAAGAGAAACTTAAATGACATATTAAGTCACCTTTTGTGTCTTCACGAAATTTGCATGAAGATTTTGTCAAATTTCTTTGATCTTGAAGTACTTTAAGACCAGAATAATTATAGTGTATTGACTAGAGCATTTTGTGTTTGCACTAGAGGATGGTCGTAGTGGAACCCCCTAGTCATTCTGATAGCCAGAATTGATTGCACAATTTATTACAACAATCTATTACATGTAATGCTGTGTGTTCTTGTTTTTGTGATATAAATCATTATGGGATGTTTCTGAACCGATTGGGGTCAAGCTTCCGGAGTTATAGTTCACTCCCGCAAAGAACTTGGGAGTCCAAATATCGTTTGATGAGCTGACGCGCCATAACATCTAAACTCGAGTGAGTCTGGTCCCCCCCCCCCCCCCGAAAAAAAGAAGGTGGTTTTTGGGAAAGACACGTTCCGATTTTCACATTTTCGAACGAATAAATATCATTATTGTTCTTGCGGGGTGTGCACAGTGTCATACAATTTAAACTCCACCGATTAGAACTATGAATGACAGTGTTTTCATGTAAGACAAACCTGAAAGTGTTGTCCTTGTTCAGCCTGCGGCAAGTGTTGGGGGTGTTGTAGTTTTTCACTGTATTGCAAGATGTAGTTGTTCACTAGTTGTGAAGTATTTCTGGTCGTCAGTTGTTTGCTCACCAAATACTCGGCGGTCCCTGTAAATAGAAAATTTGAGTTGGGAAACAATTTAAGTATTGACCGGGAAAGATGTCCGGGTGTATCGGACGCTGTTTCTCTGTATGTATCGAACGCTCTGTATGTATTGGACACTCTACCTCAGTATGTATTGAATGCTGTATCTCTTGATACATTACGGCGATCTCTGTTGTCTCTGCGTGTATTTCTCTCTCCCCAACGTATTCTGTTTAGTGAGCACTTCGAATTCGAGAGAGGATAACTGTAACAATGCCATCCGAGGGGTAGTTACAGACACTGGCAGGTTGCTGAGCCGGAGTTGAAGCACGGTTTGGGGGAAGGGGAGGGGGGGGGGGTGTCCCGACAGAACCATGTATTGGCCTTTATAAACGTCTTCTCAACCTCCCCCCCCCCTCCTGTTTTTTCCTAGCCCAGGTCAGTAGCCGACACCATCAGTTGGCTGCATGCAAGGCAATTCCCCGTTTCACACAACAATTTCAGCGATGTGGGGCCGGGCATGCCCGGGCTAGCAGTGCCGGAACTTTTAATAGGACATCGAGTGTGATAGATGGTTCTGATTGTACCATTCCCCCGGATTGAACCAGTGATCGGTTGAGGGACGCCCTGAACTAGGTGTTTTTACTGCAGTTCACATTCGTATTTTATTGCCCTTTGACCTATATAGCCTGTATTTATTGTCTTTTCCGACAGTTTAGTTTTGGGAGCAGGAGAGTTTGTTGTAGCAGATAAAGAAATCAAACATGAAACAAATAAACTGTATATAAATGAAGAAATGCAGAGACAGTACTGACACTAGATTTTAACAGGTTTAATTTTCAGTACTATTTTCTTGCCATGTCTGATTATTTGTCTCCCTGTGTGTTCGTTGTAACTTCACGTCTGTTAAATTATTATTTTTTGTGTTATTTTGTGTTATTCTTAATGTGTATAATCAGCCCAATAGTAACTGCGTGCACTGTTAGCGCTCCTCGCCACACTGAAATCTGATTTATTTAGATATTACATCATCCCCGTCGTTTGGGGATTTGTTCCTTGATTGATCCTGTTTTTGTCGATCTGCAAAAGGGCTTAAGCTGGGTTTTCATATGTACAGAAACGGAATCGGCATCAGAAACGTCAAATAGTGAAGTAGAAGGAATATTTTCATGTGTACAGAAACCTCGTTTCTTTTTACTATTTGATGTTTCCGTAAGCGTTTCCGCACACATGAAAATATTCATTTTATTTCACCACTTGGAGAGTTTTTGACGAGTCCTTTGGCGTTCCCGTTTCCCTGCACATGAAAACACGGCTTTATTCTTGAGGCCTTTCAGAAATGGCGTGTGTGCCGCAGTGCGAACGTGTAAAATCGTGCAAGGTTGATGACCTGCTTGAAATGTGACCAAGGAAAGAAGACGAAAAAGAAAAAAAAAACAGAAAGAAATATGGACATTCTCCATGATTTTTCTCTGCCAGACAAGATGGCCGGCTACGGTTACTATGTGTATTGATTACTTACGGAATCAGCTGCTCCCGCCTGCTCCGTGCTGTCACCAGGGCCAGAACGAATGTCTTCCCGTATTGCGAAGTGTTCAGGTGTCCCTGCTATCCGAGTGTGTCTGTACCTATCATTGTGTTTTCTACACTATACACTTGCTGATGGACTATTTTCATAATTGTTTTTTTTTTCTTTTTCAACCAGATAACGTGCTCAGCATTGCCCGGAAAGAACGTGTGTGCGCGCTCTCTGTCTGTCTTTCTGTCTGTCTGTCTCTCTCTCTCTCTCTCTCCTCTCTCTCTGTCTCTCCCAGCAGTCTACATTATTGCTACATGCTCGCCAGGGCACTATGCACTCTTTTTTAGGCAGGGAAATTGCAATAAAACTCAACACGATACAAATACAGTCGCTCATGCTCCTCTTTCGCTACAGTAGTGTCCCAGTATTAGATCTATCTTGAGAATATTATTTTTTGATCGTTTCTTCTCCTGAAACATCATCGGCATCGCCAAGACTTCTCCCACCATCATCAATATTATGTCGTTGTCCCAGTTTTCATGTATCTTATACTCCGACCAGGGGCGATGCGTGACCCTCTGCAGAGGGTAATCAGAGTTTAAGCTAGTAAGATCCTTATAATAGGACGTATCGCTTCATCATACATGTATTTACATAATTATAAATGCAGCGACTAAAACAATGAAACGGTTGCTAGGCACTGCAAAATCTAAAGAGCGGACTATTCTTGTCAACAGGACAGGAATGCAGCAATTTACAAGCCAAACTAATCTGAAAATACCATTCATGCATACTAACAGACTTATAGACTCATATTTTTCATCCATTTTTTAAAATATAATTTGAACGGCAAGTTTTCATTGTCATATTCATGGCCAGAGATTTTGTTATTCTACCATCTCATAAAGTTTCTCGAAAAAGACCCATTAATATTAAATGGCAGAAAGTGCTTGACTGGCATCTCTGTGACAACAATGTGTAGCGATCTCGGAGAAGTGGCTATCTGCCGTTGCGGTATAGGTTCGAGCGACCTATCAAGTGAATTGATGTTCTTAATACGTTCTACTGATTCTGATCCCAGTTATATCTAGGTCTAAACTATACATTATTATGCTTTGATAGCTCTTGCTGTGCGTAGAGTAAATTATTCTTAGATTACCTCAAACAAACAAACAAAAATCCACACAAACTCTTTCACTCTACTCTTTACCTTTCGATTGGGATGAAAACGACCGCATAGTGAAAAACCTGCATAATAATAATAATAAAAATAATAATAATAGTTCGTCCATCAGGTATGATGATGACCTTAACAACACCAGAGGAATAAAGAACAGAAATTGTTGAGAATTTCAACACATGTACAATAAAGAGAACTAAAGGACACAGAGGACAGAATGGAAAGGCTGTTCTTTCATGACTTATGGCTTCTCATGTGACTGATAAGTCCTATTTTTGCCCTGCAGACCCTTCCGCATAAATGACAAGAGTGCTCCGTTGGTTCAGTACCACTGGGCCTTTTCTTGCGCCGTTCTCTTTTTTTGATAGCCTGCTGGACTCTGTCAGCTTCCCATGCTTTGCTGCCTCTGTTAAGGGCCGCCCTCCAATTTGCACGATCAAGCGAGAGCTTTTCCCACTCACTCACATCAATGGCAAAGGCCTTCAGTGATTGCTTGAGAGTGTGTTTGTAACGTCTCTTTGGGGCCCCAACATTCCTCGTTCCATTGGAGAGCTCAGAGAAGAAGATTTGCTTAGGGAGTCTGGAGTCGGGCATTCTGACAACATGTCCTGCCCAACGTAGCTGAATTTTTTTCAGGTGGCAGAAGATGCTCAATTCCTTGGCACGATTGAGGACCTCAGTGTCTGGAATTTTATCCTGCCATATGATCCTTAGGATCTTTCTAAGGCAGGCCAGATGAAAGTGATTTAGCTTTCTGGCATGCGAGGTGAGTGTTAAGACTGGCGCAAAGAATTTGTTTTAGTGAGAAAGAGCTGCGCAAACATCAGACTCACTCTCTCGCCTGGACACAACTTATCCAAGTGGCAAGACAGGGTCAAGACGACTGGAAATGTATCCAGGTGCAGGAGGATGCCAGAGGGACAGTCATATTGCCTGACCGGCTGCCTGTAGGCTACTCCACAGCCTCGCAGTCCCAACTGACTAGGGTGAAAGACCCAAACCAAAGAACACCAATACTGGTGGATGCTCTGTGTCACGATATCCAGGCCAGAGTGACGGTATAGTGCCATCTGCCCTATCAATCAACCACTGGCCTGCTGCCGCCAGCTTCGAAGCTGCGTCTGGGAAGTTTGCTCAATTCTTCGTCTGTGATTTAGGCAAACAAGCCTATGACCACACCGCTACCGGGGGCCAATATGAAGGACTCAAGTACTGAGGGTCACATTGTGCCCTAGCATGTGGCCGTTGGGTTAGATGAAACCTCCTCCGCCCTGGCCGTTTGCACCGACAGGTGCACGCCCACTGATACCATGCTAGCGTACCAGTTCATGAAACAGGTTGTACTGGATTACATGTTACCAGTAGCAGATTTTTCTGACCTGACAATAAAAACCTGCATAGGTACGTAAAATCCGGTCAAACTTTGATTATGATCCTATTCCCCCCCCCCCCCCCACTATTTTGCTGTCTGCGGCGCCACTTCGGCGAATACAGGCTATGCTCAAGCTAGCTTCTGGGTGTAGTCAAGTCTTCTTCGTCTTTGTTGATCATTTGATTTTGGACCAGTTCATATGGTGTAGGTCCCTACAAAGATGCTTTTCGATGAGGGGTGTTAGACTATAACAACAAACCCAAAAGAGCGAGGTAGAACAGAATGCTGAACTGACTAAATGGTCTTGGAGTTGGGCTCGATCTGAAAAGCGTAGTACATGTAATTCTAGAATTAATATTCGAAGGGTAATCACTGATTATTTGATTATGAGGAAGCCTCGCCCCTGACTCCGACTTTGTTGTCGTTTCTGTACCTTTTCATACGTCATCACCAACATTATCAATATTATGTCGTTCTCCCAGTTGTCATATAATCTTATACTCCGACTTTGTTTTCGTTTCGGCACCTTTTCATACGTGAATTCACCTAATTAGAGGGGTTATCATATTCATCCCGGACCGCACATTCAGCTGCTGGCAGACAAGAAGTGCACATCATAATTTCCTATATTTTCTTAGGAAATCCGGGAGAACACTATCACACTAGTACTATGCCCTGGTCAGACACAGTCAGATTCTGCCATTATTTTCTTGGGTGTACATTTTGCAGGCAGCAACTGGCTGTAACGTTCTGCGCTTAATATGATGCCTCTCCAAGACTGTGCGTTCGCAAGAAATCAAGGAATTCTTTTATATCTTGATCTCTTGTTTTGGAACGACTGACGGACAGAGTTCAGGTTGCTCAGGTGAGAAACAACAGGCTTTTGTCACTGGATCTGCATGGCTCTCCAGACTGCCCGATAACATCGGGAAATTCCCAATCTCTTAAGGGCCTGTACTTAAACCGTGACACTTTCTTATCCTCACGTCCCAGGTCATGGTGTCAGGGGAGGCCAGGCATTGCAGGTCGATAGTAACACTTGTAATCGGTAGATTCCTCATTTCGTTTTGGCATTTTCCTGTTTCGCTGAGGTCGCAGATAATGGAAGGTAATGATTTATTGGAAGAAGCTCTCACAATGCAATTACCAAGTAATGGAGAGAGGGAATGAGCTCTCTGGGGCGGAAATGGGGGAAATATTCTACACATGGATTTCACTCCACATCGAGTGTAGTTGTTTGTCTGACCGGCCTGGAAACAATGGGGGAAAAAAAAATGAAGAAAGATCTGGAGTGAAGGCTGCATTTTATCAACGTTTCTATGCCAACGGATGTCTTTTCTAGATCTGTTGACGGTGGGAAAAACGATTATCTCCAGCACTCTCTTGTGTTTTAATCAAACTGCAGATTGGCTGATTAATGCATTCAGTAACCGAAAGAGTCCTAGCATTATTGGCTTAGTCGCAGACTATCTTCCTTCTTGCGCTCAAAGATTATGTTAGCGATTATTAATATTTCTGGAATTGGGCGGAACCCTTCCACAACCCCCCCCCCCACACACCCCCTCTCCCTCCCCCCCCCCCCACAACTAACCACCCATGTTCCGAGGTTCCTTTTTTGTTGTTGTTGTTTTTTTTGTTAATAAGATAACAAGGTTGGCAGTTTTATAGTTCTCAGTTATATGTTTGCCATCCAGTTCTGAGGGTTGCCACTTAACCTTATTTCTGTGAGAAGTAATTCAATATACAGAAAGCCAATTTGTGGCTTTGGAAAACTTTGTAAGAAAATAATCTCATTTAGCAATAATGTTGTCTCAATGTGGCTTTTTCTTTCACCAGAACATTCTTAATTTTTTTTTTTTATAAGTGATTGGCAGTAAGTGCCCTTGATGTAAAACTTTTTGGCGTATATGATTGGAAACGGGTGATAATTGTTGTGTGTGAAAGTAAAACTGCCAGTTCCATTTATCTCCCCCCCCACCTGTTGTTGGCTGTTCCAACTTGTGTTTTTCCATGTTGACGAGCCCTTGGCCCTAATCGTTTTCTGTAATCTGTTGTTTTGTGTTTTCATGTCGGCAAGGGTTAAAGAGAACGTGCGGCTCTGGTGGAACTATGGCGCTAGTTAAGCGCGGAGACTGGGGTGAGCATGCACCGTGCGATCCCTCTACTCACAATACATCAATCCGCGCACTGGAATTCTCTTTTGGGGGGGGGGGGCACTCTAAAATTGACGTCACATTGTTGGCTGCGCTTCAGTGATGCTATAGAGTACACGCACCTTTTATTGGAATACGTTTATTTGCATTTGGGTGGGGTAGTCCAGTGCATACCAGCAGTGTTGAACCAAACGAAATTAAAGGCGTACTGAAATCTGTCAGGGTACATGTCCAGATGTGAATGCAGTGTATAAAGATTTATTGTCAAATCACTTATCGGCGCGAATAATTAATTTTTAAAAGTAAATAAATAAATAGTAATATATATTAATAAGAATAACAATTATTAAATAAAAAACAGATTTTATAAACCATGTAACAGCGTGTATATCTGGTGGTCTAGAGCTATTTCTTATGTACATTCATTATGCCTCCAGCTTGTTAAGAAATGATATTTAAAATGAAAAAAAAAAAAAAACTTCACTAGTCAGCTGACAAAATGAATACATAAGCTAACTATAACGTACAATTTTGAATATTAATAATAATGATGATAATAATAGTAATAAAAACGAAGATCATTGTTAGACATACGTGCACACACACACACATAACATAGGCGCACAGGACAGAAATTAAGCAATAAAACAGCAAAATTAATAGACATAAATTCATTGGTATCCACGTCAGTCTAAGCTATGTGAAACAATGGGATACCCTCCATGGTAACTCACTGGAATCTCATCACGAAGGGCAGATTAGCAGGGCATTTTTGTTTCACCGCTCAGCACTGCGTTTGACATAAATCAGCATTCCTGAAGGAAAATCACCTTGCGATACCACACCAGTGGCAATGGTTCAAAAGGATAAAAAGCCCGGACAAGGGTGACCAAAACAGCAGTCATCAGTATTCAAAAAGGAAGTGTATATCCGTAAAACACGTTGTATGGATATGGACTGTGCATATCCGTACAACGCACACAATTCGATTACGTAGAACACACACCGGAATACTATAATTATTGCTGACCTTGTTAATTTGCATAGTTTTTAAAAATATGAATCGGCTTAGTAGCACAACAATCCGACTTCTGCTCGGAGATTGCGTGATCTGCGCTAATAATAATACTTGAGTGTACGTCGATCACCAATGGCTACCCCAACCCCTTTTCGCCTGATTAGTCAATCTGACTACCGCCCATTGATACAAACTGACTAGACCCTCACGCCCCCAGGTCCATCTGACTATTCCTTGTGTTGTCACTTTAAATTCGTGAAAACCATACCGGTACCAAGTTTTGTTTCAGCATGCCTTCACTAGTTGCGCTTTTTGGTAAACATGTTGTACGGATATGCACTGTCCATAACCATACATGTTGTACGGATATACACTTCCATTCAAAAATAGTCATTTCTGGAGACTGTTTTGTAAAATTCTGGTCTTAACATGTACGTAATCTAGCCACTGCATCCATGCAATGATCACAGTTCGCGGTTAACCTGCTCTGTTTCTTCACGTGAACTAGCTATGATTTGAGAAAAAAATAAAAATAAATATATTTGCAAGAAAATATTGAATTGTCTTTATCGTCCAGCAATGGCTTATAATGTCAAATAATGGCTCGCAAAAGCCATCTCGAAAATGGGGGACAAGGTGGTCTAGAGAAAAGGGGACAAGGTGGTCTAGAGGCAAGGTGCTCGCCTCTCATGCCAAGGGTCCCGGGTTCTAAACCCGGGCAGTGCAGGCATGTTGGAAAGTGGATTTTTCTCATATTTTCAAGTCCCTGGTCCTATTGGGGGGTAGGATCGAGTAGTTCTTGGAAATTGGATTTTTCTCATATTTTCAAGTCCCTGGTCCTATTGGGGGGTAGGATCGAGTACCTAGTCTTCTCGGATAAGGACGAAAAAATTCGGAGGGCCCGTGTGCACGTTGCGCACGTTAAAGATACCTTGGCAGTTGGAAATCGTAAAGAGCAGGCCGAAAGCCCGCTGCCCGGGCAAAATTGAAATTAATAGATTAAAATTTATCCATATCATCCCCCCCCCCCCCCCCCCACCAGAACAAGAAATAATAAAACAAGTAAAGTGAGGTGTAAATGCCAAATGCAGCGAACCTCCTAAAATAAAGACCTCAAATCAGCCATCTCGAAAATAAATGGTTTTGTTGTAGAAGATGCTATGTTTTGTACCCGAAGAATACTACATCAGGATTATTATTAGTCGGTGAGGTCCTAAAAGTAAAGACGAGACTATCTGAATACTTTCAACGACAATACTAATTTGTATCTTGCAAATGTTTCAGGGTGGCAGTTTACAGATTCAGTTTCTGTGTGCTGAGAAATGATGATAACTCATGAATGTTGTAACATGGCGTGTTCTTCTGCTTTGCTCTGTCATAACTTGAGCCCATGACTTGAGTTGATGGATATAAGTAAGGGGAGTAAACTAGCCCGAGCTGGCCCATCTGACACGTGATGTGGATTTGTCTGGCGCCCAGTTGTATGGACTGGGAACGGGCGCGTGTATAAAAGTTCAAGAACACTTCTGTATTACGAGAGTAAACTCATTCACAATAAGACACGTGAAGTTTGGCAGAGTGAGAGCTCCCAGGTGTCCAGCCAAACCCTTCAGAGACGTTTTTCTTACGTTTGAACGCCTGTCTAAATAAATGCCTGACGTCATTGGTATCCCCGAAAGAGCAGGCAAAAATAAGAGAATAAATTCAAGGCGAAGTTCTTCATATCCACATATCTATTGTTGGGATAGAGTTTTTGTGTTGGAAAAACTATAGCTGCTTCACGGGACACAGTTGTCATTCTTGTTCTCTGTTTTTACACATTTCAGCTGTTCTCTGTACAAATCATTGACCTGTTTTTTGATTGATTGATTGATTGATTGATTGATTGATTGATTGATTGATTGATTTATTTATTTATTTATTTATTTATTTATTTATTTATGGGAATCAGAATCCTATCACATTTGGGTATCCCAATATAAAAATGCTCCTCTCCCCATTCCAATATCCATTTTAGGCTTGTTCTACTAATTGTCCCAGTAACCAGCTGGTTCCATATTTGTCGAATTCCAAAGGTATAACAGAGCGACACCCAGCCAGGGGCGTGTACACTGGGACACAGTTGATCCCTGGCAAATTATAGATGTTTTAATGTTGAAGAAAACGCTCATGGTGCTACAGCAAACTTCCATCTTATTCTGGTATGACAGAATGTAAACCATGTAGCAATATAGAGTTGCTATTTAGCCTGGCCTTCTCCCCATCTCTTATAGTTGGGAGAATGGAAATTTATCAGATATAGATCATCTCTTTGCTAGGCCTCCTGCCTGCCTTACTGAGCTTCTTGCCTGCCATTTCAGAAGGTGGAAAAGCATACCTGAACATGGTATCCAAGGCAAGGATTTCTCAGATAATAATATGCTCCTGGTGTGAGCAATTCAAACTGAAGATCTGTGGAATTTTACACCGCGTTGATTTGCTTAAATTTGTGCTCGCTGCACTCGTTGATTATTCCCACTTTGGTGGGCGGGTAGTGAGAATTAATATTACACCAGTCTGTGTAAGTGGCGCAGTGAAGATCGTAACTCATGACTGTGAGAGCAGTTTTCCCTTGCAGCTTATTAAGTTCCGTGCATTCTTCCATTTGCCCGCCGTAAGAGATCATTTCCTGGACATCATTGATGTCGGTAGGTAAGAAACTCGGACAGAATCACAGAGTGTTAAAAGAGTGACCCTTTCTACCTCTTCGCACATCCTCACGGAAAGTAAGACAAGAGTAGGAAGAGAAAGGAACATGCATGGTAAACTCCATGTAACAGTTCATCTAGAGGAAGGGAAAACGACCATTCTGGGCCCCATCCGCTTCTCCTTTTTGTTTGGACCAACTGACTAGAAAGACCCGCTGCGTGCAAAAGTGATGAGCTCAGTGGGCCATGGGTCGTTCTCGCCGCCGGTCAATTGACCGAAGGATTAGGTCCTTATCATCTCGCCTGGCGCCCATTTTAGCCAGGGGAATCCTGGCATTATAACTGCTGGATGGCCATGTCAGTGTGTGAAAGGCTTGCACTGGCCAGGAGATACTTCTTTTGTTCTGCGGGCCGGATGTCCCAGGAATTACACGACCCGTTTGCCACGCTATCATTGATTTTTTCAGGGCATATCATGGTCCGTGATATTATAATGCATGTTCACACAGCCAGTAGGCACTTTAGGACACTTCTCCATGCACTTGATCAATACCAAAATGTCTTCTATGAACCCACATTAAGAAGGTGTACGGACGTTTATCATTGATGGCAAATCGAGCCCAGTCGTTGAGAGCTCGATGAACTTAGAGTATTGACAGATTAAGATAAACTATTTATGTCTATCGCTAGTTAGACTGTAGGACATCAGAATGTCCTCAAAAGGTCGGGATGTTACCAAGAGTGACAGCAGTATAGAGTGGTATGTCACTGTAGAGGAGACCGCCTGATGGTCCACAGCAAGGTTAATCAGATCTCATCATTCCTTAAGGGTTGTAAGTTAAGTGTGTGCCCAACTGTAGATCCGGCGTGTTTCGAAGAGAAGTTTCTACTTTTGGTTACTGTCGACTGTAAATCATGTCAGGAATAAGTGAGGACCATTTTTCTCTTTCTCTTCTCTGTTCTATCCTATCCCCCTCCACCCCGCCCCCAAGAACCTGAAGAGTGAGGTGAGTTTTATGAGCTTCACTAACGTAATGGAAGATCGCTCCCGATTTTTCTGCAATTTGAAAGCAGTAGAAAATGTTTTAGGTTCCTGGTATGTCACAATACATGAAATTCCCAGCAAAAAAGTCATAGGTTTGAAAAGATGAAATATTTATTTATTTATTTATTTATTTATTTATTTGAAAAGATGGAAATATTTATTTATTTATTTATTTATTTTAAAATAGTAAATTTTCTGGCCCAGGTCACACAGATAGATCCATTCAGGTAAGACAACCTGCCCCAGGACATTCCTTCACTCCTGTTATTGGTTGTTTCTCCGCTGATCTTTTCTGTTGTTGAAAAAAAGAGATACGTCGGAAACAGAGAAAGAGAGAGAGAGAGAGAGAGAGAGAGAGATGCTCCCCACTGGGTCTGCCCCTCAAGGGTAAAAGTTTTAAATTTCAAATAATTATGAGTTATATGTCTTTATGTCTTTCATTATTCGCGGTTTAAATGTGGAGTGCACATTGTCACAAATTCCGAACTGGAAGATGTACTTATTATGACAAGACAACAATCACAAACGACCAAGTATAACACTTAACAAAACAACCAAACAGGCTCACACATTTATTATAACATTAATATATATATATACGTTCAATTACATACGGTACATTATTCAATTCAACTACAATTCAAGGGTCATTCTTCCACACAGTCACCCTATCTCCGGTTCCACAACCGTGCAGCCCGTGCTTTACAACATAAATTTCCAGGCCCTTACTCGACCTAACATCAACACTCTATATACTTCGTATTACAGAACTCTCATGTACATAACTTAGACCTATGGTCAGCCCAATCCCCTAGACCAGACTGCCACTGCTGCGGGCTGCCTGCCGGCCTTACGCCCTTGCCTGCACGGCTCCACAGCCTGTCCCCGGCCTGTGTCCGTCCACCGCGGGTGGCCTCACTGCCCGACCCCGGCACCTATAAGAATAACATTACATGTCTATAACACCATACACTTACTATCCACTTCACCACTCATTACGAACCATCAAGCGTACACACAACAGTCCACATTTCACTCACCACACATCTGCACTTCTCTACGGTAACACACCTCCACCGTATTACACAGTACTCAGACTCGCTACGAATCCATGATCCTAACTTATCGCTCTATCGCTCATTGCGCACATCTCTATACACAGTAATCAATGACTTTCACATTCCTCACATATAACTTATTTACATCATGGTCATAGGAGAATATAGTACATCAATCATCATACTTATCAATCATAGTTCAACCTACCAGTCATCACTGGAAAACACAACAACTCCCGACTGCTCTCTTTCGTCTGTCCCCTACACGTCTGTCCCCTTGGACTTTTCGGCTTGCAGTGATCTGACTACTCAGATCTTGCCTCGTCTAAGCCTCAACTCACTCACAACACGCACGCTTCAAGTCCCCTTCCCCTCACTTATTGACCCTCGCTCACTCGCTCGTGACATCACCCCCCACCCCAAAAAAATTAATGCAATTAATTTCCAAATCGCATCAAGATAATTGTCAACGAGTGAGCGTGAGCGATATTTACGTAAAAATGACCTACTCATGCCCATAGCACATATAATACCGAAATCAGGGGAAAACATGGCGATCAATTTGCCCTGCACTATGCATATATATATCACATCATCAATACCTAACTAAAACACAATACCTAATACAGAATCAAAATCACCCAACCTATCAACCATTCTTCATATAATATTTATAATGTCAATATTTTAAGATCGACGAATCGTTCCCACAGATCACTGTCAATGTTCATATGTTTTCCAATTTTTAATGACATCACGTTTTCAATCGTGCACAACTTGCTACTCTTCGTTGTTCCATCTGTGCGTCGAGCGTTCCTCTCCTCCGATGGGCAAGGCCTGAAACTTCCACCTAGGCTCGACTAAGGTAGTCGGCGATATGGTTACTGGTTCCTGGAATCGGTTGGATGACGAACGTATACGGCTGTAAAGCCAATGCCCACCTCGATAACCGAGGGCTCGACGAACGATTCCTAGATAAAAACGTTAGTGGTTTGTGGTCTGTCTGGATGCAGAATTCTCGTCCCATCAAATAACGTCCTAATTTCTGGACGGACCACACAATGGCAAGACACTCCCGCTCTATTACAGAATATTTCCTTTCTCTCTGTAATAATTTACGACTGACATAGCATACAGGATGTAAATATTCATTCTTCTCCTGTAGAAGACAAGCGCCGACACCAGAGTCCGATGCATCTGTTCTGAGGATAAATTTAGATCGAAAATCTGGCAATATCAGAATAGGTGACGATGACAATGCCGTCACTAATTTATTAAATGCTGTCTGACATTCAGACGTCCACTGAACCTTATCGGGCTGTCCCTTCTTAGTAAGGTCAGTAAGAGGAGATGACAAAGGGGAAAAGTTCGGAATGAACTTCCTGTAATAATTTAGAACTCCCACTAAGCTTCTCACTTGTTTCTTTGTCTTAGGGATTTGCAACCCTACCAATTTATCAATTTTTGTTATCTCAGGTCTCTGAATACCTCTACCCACGAGATGTCCCAAGAATACTATTTCTGGACATGCCAAATACATTTTTGCGGGTTTAGCAGTTAAACCAAAATGACGCAATCGTTTAAAAATTACTGTTAGTGTCTGAATATGTTCAGACCATGACGACGTGTGACACGCTATATCGTCAAAGAATGACACGACATTAGGTATGTCCTTCAATACAAGTCTCATTAATCTTGCAAACGTAGCTGGCGCGTTTACCAACCCAAATGGCATAACCTTAAACTGAAACAATCCTATGGGCGTTTGAAAAGCCGTGTATTGTTTAGATTCCTCAGCGAGAGGAATTTCCCAATACCCTTTTGTTAAATCTATCTTCGAGAATCACGTCGAACCAGCCAATGAAGCTATAAATTCCTCTTGGAATGGTATAGGCTCCCTATCGCCTACAGTAATAGTGTTAAGTCTCCGAAAATCAATACAGAACCGCACCGATCCATCAGTTTTCTTTACCAGGACGATGGGTGATGAATATGGCGATGTTGACGGTTCTATCACGTCTAACTTCAACATGTCCTGAACTTCCTTAATAACTCTATCTCTGGAAGCAAAAGGTAACGGATAAGGTTTAAGACACACTAGCTTATCCGAAGTCAACTTTATCTGGTGCTGGATCACCGTAGTACGACCCGGCAAATCTGTGATAACATCTGGGAATGACGCCAACAGGGTCTGAAGTTCCCTACTCTGTGAACTTGTAAGGTCAGGGCTAACATTTACGTCCCTGTAACATTGTGTCGGAGCTAACTCCGGCAATTGAATTTCTACTTCCTCCTGTGCATCGGTATCGCCTACGTCACTGTCTGACTGGTCTACGACCCCCGTACATGCAACAGTGAAGACACTCTCCTCTGGTTCCGTCTGAGAACACAGATACTCTGGTCTCTCATAAAATCTCTGCAGCATATTAACATGAAAAACCTTAACTGATCCATCAATCTGAATAGCATAATCTACCTTCGAAACGACTCGTTCAATAGTATACGGACCTTTCCATGTCATTAATAACTTATTATGATCGGTAGGCAATAACAACAAAACCTTGTCCCCTGGCTTAAAAATTCGTAGTTTGGAACCTCTATCTTTATATGTTTTCGCTCTCTTCGAAGCGATACTAGAAGCTTCTTCCGCAATAATGCGCGCTGAAGATAATCTCTGCCTTAAATCAACAAGGTACTGAAACACTGAAATTTGCTCATCGTCTCCCGATGATGGCGACGTCATCATGTCCCGAAGAACATCAGTTGGACCCCTAGGACTACGACCATACAACATCTCAAACGGAGAGAATCCCGTTGACTCCTGACGTACCTCCCTATACGCAAACAATACTGCAGGGATATACCTATCCCAATCTTTAGGGCGATCAGCAGCTACCTTACGCAACATCGACTTTAGCGTCGAGTTAAGTCTCTCGCACATGCCATTAGCCTGCGGGTGATATGGAGTGGTAGTGATGGGTTGTATGCTAAACAAGCCAAACAATTCCTTCATCATATCCGACGTAAATTGCGCGCCCCTATCAGACAAGATCTGCTCCGGTATTCCCACTCTAGCGAAGATGCCAAATAACGCTTCCGCAACCGCCTCTGACGTTATAGTCCGAAGAGGAACTGCCTCTGGCCATCTCGTAGCATTACAAAATGATAGTTAGAAAAAATCGATTCCCCCTATCAGTAGCTGGGTGAATGGGGCCAACAAGATCAATCGAAACCTTTTTAAAAGGCTCCGAAACCGTGGGGATAGTCTGAAGAGGAGCCTGGGGTGTGCGACCCTTGTGAGTCGTCTTTTGGCACGCACTGCACGTCTTACAATACAGCCGGACATCTCTGTGTATTGACGGCCAATAAAAAATTTTCAGAACTCTTTTCTTAATTCTAGCAATTCCCATATGACCCGCCAATGGAACATCATGGGCCAACCGCAATACTGTTGCAATTAGCAACGCTGGCACAACGACCTGCTTTAGAACGGAAGCCACTGTGACATACTTACGGAACAGAATGCCCCCCTGGATAAGAAAGGAAGATGAACCGTTCTTATACTTCCTCGTTTTCTCATTTCGCGACTCCTCAAAACATGGACTCAATGATGGATCCTCCTTTTGTAATTTCGCCAAGCGCTCTGGTGTGATATCTAGGTTGACCGCTGGCGTCGCCAAAGGTCTAATTTTACCCTTATCAGCTACCTGTCGACGTGTCTCGACTGCGGCACAAAAGTCAATACCTTTAGACTGTGACCATGCCTGTACATGCTCTCTAGAAGGGGAAACTACCCGAGATACATTACCAATGATGAGCTGGGCGCCTGGGAAAAACCCAACGACTGCTTCGACTTCCCCGCTAAGAAAAGGTGTATCAATCACTATCTTTGCCATAGGTAATTTCTCAATGGCCCCTGAAAATTGAATGCATGGGACAGTCTCACCTGTAAGCTGTGACTCGTGAATACAGTCTCTATGCACTCCCACAACGGTAGATCCTGTATCACGCAAAACCGACACTGGTTCGTCCCCAACAAACCCCAGATAAACCCTAAGACCACCCCCTGTATGACATGAATTAATAACGGGAATCTTTCTCCCGCAAGGTAAAACACCGGAAGATAATAATTTCTCACAACTGGGACACTTAGAATACTGTCCGCCTCCGTTGTCCGATGTAACACACGCGGCCGCATGCTGAAACTTACTAGGAGAACATTGAGTGGAGCTACTATGATTGCCATCCACGCTCGCCGCTATCCTACCCGCAGGACAATTGACGCTAATGTGATCTGCTCTTCCGCAGTTCCAACATTTCGCGACCCTACACTCCCGTGAAAAATGACCCACGCGTCCGCAAGTCCAACACTTCGCTGCCGTACACTCCCGTGAAAAATGACCTACGCGTCCGCAAGTCCAACACTTCGCTCCCTGTGTTCCGCAAGACCTGGGTCCCCGTGACCCATCGCGACCGGAACTAAAGTCCCTCTGCCGTCGATCATCGGCAAAGGTTACGAAACGCCCTCGGCCATTACCGCGACCTTGCCCTCCTGCTCGGTCAAACTTACTGGCCACATATGCAGGTGGTTGGCAATACCCCCTACGTGGGACCTGGCCTTGTCCATTAAAGCCACCACGCTGACGCGACCGGTCTCTACCATGTCCTGTCGGCGATCCCTCAACAACAGCGACGTAACCAGCATCCTGCACGTACGCCCTCGCCACTGGTTTGGACGGATGTGCCGTACGGTATGCTTCCGCCAACTTTGACGCCTCCTGCACCGTCGCGGGTTCGTTTTCTTTAAGAAAAGCCACTAAATCTTTATGGCACGACGCGTATAGCTGGTCACGGATCATTAGGTCCTTCAATTTCGCAAAATCTGTGCCAACATGCGACAAGTCCAACCAGTTCGTGAAATACTCCGTCAATCTGGCGACGAAGGCAGCAAAGTCCTCCCTAGTATCCACACGTGCTCGCCTAAACTTCTCCCGGAAATATTCCTCCGTACGCGCAAATCGGCGAAGCAGCAAGGACTTCAGCTTATCGTAATCATGCACGTCTTCGCGCTGTAACTCTTTAAAATAGGTCAACGCTCGACCCTGCAATAAAGATGCCAGGTACGTGGACCATAATTTCTTATTCTCCCCCCATTGCAGTTGTGCATTTAGTTCGAACCTGTAAAGGAAGGCGTCTATATCGTCCTTCTGGTCGTCGAACGTAGGCAGCTTAATCCGAACACCACTTTTATTTTGTCCCTGCCGCTCAACTGTTTCCGTTGGCGCATTCTTTTTGATTTCCAATTCCGCGATTCTTACTCGCGTCTCTCTCTCCTGTTGCTTATCCCTAGCCTCTATCTCCCGCTCTTGAGCTTCTATCTCCTTTAACTTTAACTCCCTTTCCTGGGCCTCTTTTTCTCGCTGTCTATCTTTAGCACGCTCATCGCGCCACTCCGCTTGCTGCTCCCTAATCCAGCTACGCAGCTCCTCTCCCTCCAGGCCAAGTTCGTTACCCAACTTCATTAGTTGCTGGAGCTCCGCCATTTCACGGATTTATAATTATACAATTTGAAATATAATAACTGTCGGTGTACCTACTATAAACGACGTGTCCCGAGACCCGAGATTTTATCACTACAATGACAACCACTATTTTCAAATGCAATTCAGAAACATACCTAACTGAACATTTTATAGCATACATGTCATCTGTGTGGAAGGGAATGAAACAGGTTACGGGGAACGATTGTATGAAGAATAAAGTGAATGTTGTGAATGAAGGCGAATTTGCCAATGAATTGAATCAGTTCTACTGTCGCTTTGACAAACACGATTTCTCCAACCAACACCAGGAAATAAGAGACAGTTTTGATTTTGATAATGATGAATGTAATATTTGTTTTGATTATGATGCTGTTGTGAAACAATTTAAATCTGTTAAGGAAAGAAAGGCATCTGGACCAGATAACATTGGAAGCAAAGTAGTGAGAACATGTGCTGAACAACTAGCAAAAATTTTTACTTTCATCTTCAACAAATCTTTTCAAAACCATTACATACCAAACATTTGGAGATTGTCAAAAATCTTACCTGTCCCCAAAAAACCAAAAATATCTGAAATGAACGACCTTCGCCCAGTTGCATTAGCTTCCATTATCTTTAAATGCTTTGAAAAACTTGTTTTAACTGAACTAACGAAGGAGGTCAAACAAAATCTCGACCCTTTGCAATTTGCATACTAAGAAAACAGGAACACAGAAGACGCCTTATTGTTTTTATTGCATAACATCTACAGTCATTTAGACACTGGTAAAACCTGTGTTCGTGTGCTCCTAGTCGATTTTTCGTCTGCGTTTAACACCATACAACCGCACTTAATGTTTCAAAAGCTTACCAACCTACACGTGAGTTCTTTTTTAAAGAGCTGGATCTTCGAATTTTTAACACAGAGAAGCCAGTTTGTGGATATAAACAACACATTTTCCAAATTACTCACAACAAACACAGGAGCGCCTCAAGGCTGCGTGCTGTCACCTGCCTTGTATACATTGTATACAAATGATTTCACTGTGACACACAACAACGTTTACCTTCTTAAATTTGCCGACGACTCTGCTATTTTAGGCCTTTTACCTAACTCTGGCCACGAATATTCTAACATTGTACAATCATTTCATTGTTGGTGTAATAACAACTACCTTCTACTGAATGTTAAGAAAACAAAAGAGCTTGTTTTTGACTTTAGGAAAAATAACAACGATCCTGTTTGCCCTCTTACTATCAACAATGAAGAGGTTGAAATTGTCACAGAGGCCAAATATCTTGGCATTACTATTGATTCATTGCTTAACTGGCATGCGCATGTAACATATGTATACAAGAAAGCCAACCAGCGCATGTATTTCCTCAGAAAGCTCCGCTTTTTAAAAGTTAGCAAAAGCATTCTGAAAATATTTTACACCATGGCTATTCAGAGCGTTTTGATGTATGGAGTTGTCTGTTGGGGAGGAAACATCTTACAAAAAGATAAAAACAAGATCAATAATTTAATTCAAAAAGCATCCAAAATTTGTATCTGTGATCTGCCATATTTTGATGAGCTGTACACTGGTGCTTGTATTAAAAAAGCTAATATTATTATAAATGACCCCCAACATCCCCTGAACAAGGAATATATAAGATCTGTAAGAAGTTTAAGGCTGTTGTCAAAGAAAACTAAAACTGAGCGCTACTTTAAATCGTTTATTCCATCATCAACTAGGATGTTACAATATTGTCGTCATCTTGATCGTAATCTGTGCACAGTTGAATTATGTCCTGCGTGTCAGGTCAATGTGTTTTAGTTAGGGAAGCATATTGTGTGCACTGTTAATTTTGTTAATTTATCAGGGTGTGTGTATATATGTGTGTGTGCGCGCTATATATCATACTTTCTGCTTCTGTAACTGTATTGTTATGTATTCAATGATCAAAACAAATTTCCTTGTACAAGGACGAACAAAATTTATCTTATCTTATCTTATCTAACTAATTCTATGTTCATAAAACGTATAGCACTATTAGGTAACAAAAGAGAATAGAAAAGACAAGAATGAGGAAATTCAGAAGAAGGACCACACGGACATCAAGGACAACGAACCAGACTAGGACAAAGGCTTCTAAAAAAAAAAATTTAATGGAAAAAAAAATGCAACCTAACTACGCCGATTACACTACAAGGTACGAACAAGAACAGAGCCTGAAAAAAAGAACGTATCTACAGATAGGTAAGAGAGGGGACAAGAGAATACGTCTTCCTGCAGAAACAGAGAAGATATCGACGCTACAACTAAACAATCACAAAGCCCTAAAGACTGTTCACTGTGATGAACGCGGTTCCACGTTTATCCCACCTCCCGAAGAGGATAAACTACGTTCACCACAGCAAACCCACTCCACCGCCCGTATAATCTATAACGACAAAAACAGCAAAAACAGGGAAAAAGACAGATGAAAAGACAGCCCTCAACCCAGGGCAAAAAATTTTCACTTTCACTTAACTTTCTTCAACCCTGACGTATGCCGGAGCTCTGGGTCTGCTTGACCTCCTCAGGCTGGCACACACACACTCTGCAAAAATCAAGCAAACATTAGTACATATTCATAACAATACATGCATCAATACATCTTGAAATTCCCATTCATCCAACGAACAAAAGACAACAGCACAAATTCCTACCACAACAGAAATACAACTAGGTATGACGAATACACAATGTCAAAATGACCTCAGGTAAACTAGACTGTAACAAAGGACGAGTCCCCATACTTATCAATCATAGTTCAACCTACAAGTCATCACTGGAAAACACAACAACTCCCGACTGCTCTCTTCACGTCTGTCCCCTTGGACTTTTCGGCTTGCAGTGATCTGACTACTCAGATCTTGCCTCGTCTAAGCCTCAACTCACTCACAACACGCACGCTTCAAGTCCCCATCCCCTCACTTATTGACCCTCGCTCACTCGCTCGTGACACACATGATGACCGGATTTGAGTGTTATCCGTTCCTGTCATGGTTTATGACATTTTTATACAATCATCGAACAAATCTCTGAGATTGATGTGACATCTGACATTTTGTATTGTGATCATGGCAAACCTTTCAGAACACGCGGCAATTCATGTGCGGATCCACTGACAAAGCAATGGTTCGTTCTAGGGAATTTTGGGCAGTCAAAGAGGAATCAAATCCTGTCCTAACGCCACAAAATTTAACCCTACCGTTTATCCTACAGTTTTGCTCTCACTTTCATGTGTAGGCTTTCTGGGGAAGGACCGACTGAGCACAATGTGACTTACAACGCTGACAGCAAATCTTTTTACATTTGATGTTGGTGCTTAAGAATTTGTGCAAATTCACGTGGTCAGTGTCTCATCTCTTCAGATGACCGACACCTTGTCTGGCCTTGGAAATGAAGACCAAAGTACTGCTGGTCAGTGAAGGCTGCAAAAATATAAAAAAATGTTTGCCGAGCCACACAAAGGCCACCGAATTCGGTCACCGAGCCACTAGGCGCTTTAGGTGAGAAGAATTGCACTATATAATTTCAACAACTGCACACAGAGCCCACCTAGATTCGGTCCGTTTATGTAGTGCAATTCTTCTCACCTAAAGCGCCTAGTGGCTCGGTGACCGAATTCGGTGGCCTTTGTGTGGCTACCCTTTGTCTGCCTTCCGTGACTTGTAATCTCTGCGTATTTTCTGCTTATGAGTAGTGGGGGGGGGGGGGGAGGGGGGAGGAGGGAGGTTTGATTAATTGTGGTGGGTGAGGGAGCGGGAGAAAGAGGAATTCTGATTATCTCCCATCTCACTGCTACTCGCATTATTATCCCCGTCCTTCCTTCCTCCGTCCACCTGTCCCTCCCCCTTCCACACACACACCCTCTCTCTTTCCCTCTCTCTCTCCCTCTCCCCCCTCTCTCTCTCTCTCTCTCTCCCCCTCTCTCTCCCTCACTCTCCCTCCTTCCTCTCTCTCCCCCTCTCTCTCTCTCCATCTCTCCCCCCTCTCTCTCTCTCCCTCTCCCTCTCCCCCTCCCTCTCTCTCTACCTCTATCTCCCTCTCTGTCTCTCTCCCTCTCTCTCTCTCTCTCTCTCTCCCCTTTGTCTCTCTCTCCCTCTCTCTCTCTCCCTCTCTCTCTCCTCTCTCTCCCTCTCTCTCTCTCTCTGTCTCTCTCTCTCCCCCTCTCTCTCTCCCTCTCTCTCTCTCTGTCTCTCTCTCTCTCTCCCTCTCACTCACACACACACAACACTTTCTCGTTTCTCTCCTTCCTTCTTTCTTTCTTACTCTATGATTTTGTTTGTGGTCCGTCGGGAAGCTTCTGTAATGCCCATTTTAATTCTGCCATATTTTTGTGTACCCGTTAGTGTTTTTTTTTTCTCTGAACATCTTCAGTTTGTTTGTTTGTTTGTCTACACAAAGACAGACAGAAGCTGTTGCATCTACATGCAGTTTACGTCACTAATATCTGTGCATCACCACTCTCTGTCCTTGACCTCGCCCTGTGTGACGCGGTACACTGAAAGTTGAGCACTTAATGCGGAAACGATGTTTTGAAAGCCGCTGTGAGAGATCTGGTTCGGACAGGCAGTATTACACAGTGGATGTACATCTGTCACGTGATGTTGTAATCAGGATGATACCAGATTGTATGGATTAAATGTATGACGTCCTTGTGTTTGTTGTAACTTTGATCTGTTTAGACATCATGGGCTTGTGGTCAATTTTATCGTTTCCACATTTCTTATCCTGTCCGTATTATGTAATTCCCCTCTTCCTTCCTCCTTTGTCTTCCATCTTATCTCTCTTTTATGACGTTCTTTCATCTACCCTGGAGATTCTTTCCACCGAATCGCGCAAGATTAGTGTTGGGAAACAGTTATTCTGGCAGACTGGCCAGACTTATCCCTCTACAAGGTTGTTCTAGCCGAGTGCCCGAAGGGAAGACGGCCAGCGCGATTTTTATTGAAATTAATCGACATAAGGAAGTCGCCGACGCTGTATTACAGAAAACCTACATAACCTTGACCCTGAAACTGTGGACAAAAAAAGACGAAAATAAGTAAAAATCCAGAAGATTGGTGTCTGAGCGAGGGCCGTCTAGAGAATTGATGATCAATGCCGGAACTGCAGGAATTGTGAATGGTGGAAAAACTCCCAATCTGTCCATAATAAACACATCGTTAATATTAATAGAGTTTTTCTGCCGTCATCTCGATATTGCTCTGTCCCAGTGGACTGAGACCCATTCTCAACGATGAATGGCCTTTTCCCGAGCTGCTCAAACATGTCCTCGGGCCTTGGGATTTCCACATCATAATATAGTCAGTCATTTCAGTGCACTGCAGTGTACAGATGGCATCTCTGTCACGAGAGAAACCATTTCTAATAAAGGTGAGCAGAAGCTTCGGGGAGACAGAGCACTGAGAGAGTGATTCAGAAAGAAAAAAACAATAGAGACGTACTTACATCTCGTGTTCGTTGTGCCAGATGTTTGTATTGTCCAATGGGAAGCGAGTGAAAAGAAAGAATCAGGAGGGAAGGGGTGACGCGAGTGGGCTTGGTCCCAGCGAACGAAATACTCAAGTCAGTAGGAGACACCTATTGATGCTTCGGCTGCGATCGGTGCGGTTTTTGGAGGGGGGGGGGGAGACGGAGACGCCGAACGATTAAGCGACTTGTTGTCTCCTTCCTGGCAAGGCGGTTGGTGCCATAGCACAGGTCGCGGGTTCGAACCCCATCTTGATCATTTGTCTTTCTTCCTCCTTTCATTCCCGGTTGGCACCCCTGAGCACTAACTAGGCACTACACTTCTAATTCGCCTCACATTTTCTAGGAACCAATTGACAGCGTCGCCATCATCACCATCCAAACATAATGTTACCGGTTCGTCATCGTGCTGTTGTGGACGTCAGCAACATCACTTACAACAACAACGCAGTTTTCTTCACCGTTAAGTTCTTGGTGCTGTGTTTACTTCAAGTTGCACCCACTACAATTCATTTTCTACTACAACTACTACTACTACCACAGCTACACTAAGTACTAATTTTACCACAACTACTACAGCCGCGGTTACATCTACGTCTACTACAACTACTAAATCCGCAGCTATATCAATTTCTACCACAACTACTACAGTTGCAGTTATATCAACTTCTACCACAACTACTGCACCTGCAGTTACATCAGCTTCTACCACAACTACTACAGCTGCAGTTACATCAACTTCTACCACAACTGCTGCAGCCGCGGCTACACCCACTTCTACCACAACTACTAGAGCTGCGGCTACGTCTTCTACTCTCACAGCTACTACAGCTGCCGTTAGTCTACTTCTATCCTCACAACCACCACCACCGTTCGTACCATTTACAACTCAGACACGGACACATGACTGTTCTCTTTAGTCAGACGCTGATACAAATATCTCTGAGAAATCGTACTTTATCTGTCTCATTGTTGAATTCTTGTTTACATTATTTTTTTCCCGCATATATGGGCTATATGTCATTAATGATGAATTATGTTCCATCCATTATTTCAAAACAATCGTGTTTGGCGTTCTCTCCAGTTGAATGACAAGCATTTTCTATAAGGCCATCCTGTTCAAATGCATTAGTTACGTTTTGTCGTCATACATTATTCAGATGTTGCGGGTTCACCATTCTTCAATGGAATTCTGTTTCTGGCCACTTCGAGTCTTGTAAATACTTTATACAGTTATACTTCATTACCCTAAGACGCCCGCCTTGGGTCCTACGGTAAGTTGTTTATTTTGGTCTTCCAGTAGATTTGTAATCAGAAAGTGAACGGCCAGGCAACAAATTTTTTCACACGTCAGAGCTCGAGCCGGGAGCCCCGAAAACAACATTCAGTCTTGAGCAGGCTGATGGGACAAATGCTTCTTCCATCCATCTCTATAGAAAATCAGCTTGGAGATGTCATTGATAGAGTAATGTGATTGATTTTTGAAGTATGTTGGAGACATTATGATAATCAACATCGTGGGTGGCATCTCGCTGAATCAGAACGCGCCATGAAAAACTTGTACTGTCATGTAATGTTATGTAATAATTAACTTGTATAGCGCTCAAATCCAACCAAAAAAAAATGATGTGCTCTGAATCGCTGTGCTAAGATTAAAACAGGATTAACATAAAATCAGTTCATCATGCTTCCACTCACACACATTAACAAACACGTGATCTGCTCTCATCCTCAAACCTCTGAGACCAACAAGGGACATCATTCAGTTTTGAGCCGATTCTTAAACGTGGCGATGTTTTCACTTTTCCTGGTGTCGTCTTGGTAACGAACATTAAAAACTGCTACTGGCATAAGAACATTTGGTGTAAAAGTAAAACAGTCGACCATTTACATTCCATGGGATGAAACACTCCCGAAAACATTCAGTCATTAGAAAATCCTGCGCTCACTTAAACGCAATCAGGAAAAAATGAAGACATTCCAGATGGCGATTTGTTCTCGCCAACTATATTTAAGATGTGATAGATTTTCACGCCTCCTTCGCCAGCATATCTTGACATCATCTCCCGGAATTAGATTAGGGGATGATGGCAGGCGGGTAGATTTACAGCTGATGTTTTCTTGCCCTGAAACCCAAATAAAAATAAAAATTGATCCGGGAGTTTTTATTGGCCGGCTACCATCCTGAGAGTTGAGGAGACCAGGGTACTCACGGGGGCTAGACGATCTTGACATATTGGCTTCCCCTAGCTGGAAGTGTGCGACACTTTCCTGTTTATTGTAGCGCAGCGACGTGGGGGTGGTAACCGTTGTAGTGATGGATGATCATGCACATCTTTCCTTCAGGATTCAATTGTAGACAGCTGCTAATGATATTCTCTAGACCTGGGAGGTCTTCAAGTGTCGGTATCTCCTTCCTTCACCTCCCACACTCTCCCTCCCACAGCTATCTCTGCACGTGTGCTTTGGCTTCAGACTCAGTGGCAGAACCGCTCAACCTTCACTTAGAATTTCTTCTTACCTTCACCAGGAGTAAACAAAGTGGCGTTAAGTAGTATGTAGAGAATGTTCATTCCTTTTGCTTACTCCTTTCCCGTCTGGTCTTGGTATGTTCACATTTCTTTTTATTAATATTTTCTTTCAGTGTCTGAATTTGGCACCATTATCGGATTAGATTCTACTTTCTTTATTCATGATTTCATCTGCCGTGACTGGATTTGAATAATTAGATTTCCCACCTTTCATCTTTACCCGTAACTCCGCAATATGATCCATGGGAGAGAGAAATCCATCAGATTTTGGTTGGAAATCCAGAAGCAGGTTCATTTGTTTATTTATTTCTCCCATTAACTTGCTTTTTGTCATTACCAAACGGCCTCTCACTAGCTTACCTGGCCCTTCAGCCTGCATTCCAACACTTGGCATAGTTCATCTCACGCCCATCAGGCTCCAATCTGGCAAAGTTGGTTGCTGTGTTATTGCCAGGATTTACAGGACATCAGTGTCAGAAAATTTATTCTATTTTTAGAAATAAAGAGAGGTGGGGGGGGGGGGGAAGGCCCCAATAAATGCCTGTCCTGTAGTTTACTTTGTTTTTAATCTGGATGGGGTCAAGACGGATTTTACAGGACAGATTTCCGACAGCGGGCGAGAAGTAAAAACATCTCCAGCGGGCAGAGGCAGCGTAGAGCGTCTGTGGACGTCACAATGCGCTTTCTTGAAACTTTTTTTGTTCTGTAGCTCCCCCCCCCCCCCCCCCCCATCATCCTGTCTTTTTCTGTCAGCAAAAAAATACGTAAATGCATTTTGTGTCTCTACAGCTCACGATTTGAGGATCTGAACTTTGGCGTGCGTTTCTCTTAGTGATTTTGTCCTCAGCATCCGCTATGTGCACGAAAAAATGACGTATAAAAATAGTAAACCACTCTTTGCCTCTGTATACTTGTCCACAGCATCCGTTCCGCTCCGCTCCTCATCTTTATAGAGGCAAAGAGAGTTTTTCTTTCGTCATTTTCCTTAAAAAAGCGGAGCGGATGCTGTGGACAAGACCACTTAGCTGATAAAGGTGCGGAGTTCAGCGGTGTACTTTTGTAAGTTGGGGCTTAATGATGACTTTGTTGTTAGTGCAAAACAGTTTCTGGAACAGAAATCTCTTGAGTGAACTCTGGACCATAAACTTTGAAAAGGAGAGTTTGGAATAGCCGTCTTGCTGATAAACTTTTTTGCACATTCGGCTCGCAGAGAAATTCCTTACTTTATCTTTTTGCTTGCTTGCTGTTAATTTCTCAACTTGAGGCGTGTAAAGATCTCCCATTTTCGATAATCCGGATAAAGATGATTAACTTTGCTCTCAGTGAAGAATGGACCTGAAGGATTGTCGAATTCTTAGCATGGAATGAATTAAAAACTTGAAGACGAGCAAGGTTGTCCGCGAGCCCAGCCGAGGTTATTTTTGTCAAAGTGCCTCGTGTGAGATTCCCATCGTTTAATGGCAACTCCGGTTAATTGGTATAGTTGTGCCAATCCAGCGAACTCCAAGAAATATAGTTGAATGCATTGCTCACAGTAATATCCTACTTTTTGCCATGTGCATCGTGAATTCAATTCGTTTGATTTTTTTTTTGCTTTTCTAAATTAATGTCGTTGTTGTGTGTGTGTGCGTTCGCGCGCGCGCGTCTGCGCAGAGCACGTGTTCGCCTGTTTCACACAGTCTCTTTTTTTTTTCAAAAGAGGGGTGTCTGACGTAATGCGAGTCAGCAGTGCATTATCTGCTAGCATGTATGAAATCTGAGCCCGTATAGATAAAGGTTGTCATGTTTGCAACATTATAATGTGAAGAGCCAGAGCAAACGATGGTGACATCAGCACGGGGAGGCAAAACATGCAAAACTTTAATCACTTTATATTGTTGTTTCTCTTTGTGAGGGAAGTTCTGTCACGACTTTAGTAACAGGCTTCACCAACTTTACCAAAAATCCCAAATTCTGTGACCTTAACCTTGCTCTTAAGTGAGACAAACATTGCATTTCGTACTAGTCAGTTGGTATGAGTAGTCTGAGCTTTACTCATGGCCAGTTGTTTGCCTCACCTTCTCCACTCACGACTCCATTTGAAGGCTGACCTACATTCAACCAGCTGGGTTTTCCCCAAAATCTTGTTTTCTACTATTGTTCTGAAAAAAAAAATGCTGTTGAACTTTGGCTTGCATGCGGGAGAATGCGTGCATTTTGGAGTGCAAAGTGTTGACGTTTGAGCTTCACAAACTACCTGAAATAAAAAAAAATAGCAACCACCGATGTATTTGCTCAGCGCATCTCGGAAGGAAATTCTTTCGACTTTTTGCAGTATTTTATTTGTGACTTGAGGGTGGAGGGGTGATGGAAAAGCCGAGAACATGAAGTAAACAGATGTAACTGATATTAACTGGAGTGTTTTGGCTTATAACTTGCCTGACGTCAGTGGGGACTTGCAAGGGGTTGAAGTGAAGACTTTTTAACCCCCGGCAGATGAAGAGATTTGGTGAGAAAACAGCAGGGCTTCATTAGAAAGAGGTCGGTAGTTCTTACGGCCAATCCAGGACTTCATCAGTGTTCACAGCAAAACTTAATCAGATTGCCAGCCTCGATTTGTAGATCATTGACTTGCGTCAGATGGATTGGATCTTTGACGTGTATTGATTTCTTCTTTTTTGTTTGTTTGTTATGCGTGGTTATGGGTCTGACCGTTCCACCGACAGCCAACCTGGCACGTCACATATTTCCTTATTTGGGTTTCTGTGCCCTGTCTGTCTCCGCTTTCATATTAACGGTGTTTGTGACGTCCGTT